>BSQZ01000038.1:4170000-4547500 GCA_033239005.1 Lamellibrachia satsuma | reverse complement strand
TTACATTCAAGTTCCCATGTCCTGTATGTAGGCATTTACATTTCCCAAAATTGAACAGCATCTGCCATTTCTCAGACCATTTCACTAATCTGTCTAGATCGTTTTGTAAATGTTGTTTATCACCATCAGTATTAACCTTTCTAAACAGTTTTGTGTCGTCCGCAAATTTCAGTACGTTACTTGTTATACTGTCGTCCAAGTCATTGATATAAATTAAGAATAATATAGGTCCTAAAACTGATCCTTGAGGTACCCCACTCAAAACCGATTTCCAATTTGAAACTTCGCCATCTACTACAACTCGTTGTCTTCTGTCAGTCAGCCATTGTTCTATCCAGTCAGTTATGCTATCCCCGATACCATGGGCTTTTAATTTAAGTAGCAATCTTTGATGTGGCACTTTGTCAAAAGCTTTCTGAAAATCTAAGTAGATAATATCTACTGGCGATCCCACGTCTATCCACTTAGTGATTTCTTCCAAAAAACATAACATATTTGTTAAGCATGACCTCGCTTTAAGGAATCCATGTTGAGATGAATTTAATAATTTATGCTTAACGAGGAAGTCCACCATATGGTCTTTAATTAACCTTTCTAATAATTTACAAATCACTGACGTTAAACTCACTGGTCTGTAATTCTCTGACTTATTTCTCGAACCCTTTTTAAATAATGGTATGATGTTTGCTTCTTTCCATTCAAATGGAACAACTCCCTCTTTTAATGACAAGTTGAATACTCTTGCAAGTGGTATACTGATTTGATCTACTGTTTCCATTAGTAATTTTGGAGGAATCCCATCCACTCCCGGTGATTTGTTATCCTTCATTGCCTTTATTTTCCTAATATATTCCAAGTCGGTCGAGATTGTGTTAACACGTGAAGGTTTCCTTTGGGAATCGTGGTCGTGTGCTATGTCAAATAACTACTATTAAGAAACTGAAAAGTGTCGTACTCCTCGAGTGTTCTCATATTCTTGTTTAACAAATTGAGTTTAACGACTATGATACCAGTCCATCAGCCAAGGAGATTACATATCCACTCGAGATGAAAACAAACCCTGTAATTAGTGTCCCTTGACGATTTATATCAGTCATAATATACGTTTGATGGTAATGCCAGCACACAGAGGTTTTCTGTATGTGGACGGCCGCGTGGATGGTGGTTGTTAATGTGTCTCCAAGTCTATCTGGTATCTTTCACCCGATGACTTAATCGGACATCCAGTTCTCATTATAGAGAATCAAAAGAAGAGAAAGATGAACTCAACGAACGAAAGGAGATCGAATGCACGAGATGGCAACGAAGATACGAACGCGTCAGTTAAACAGGAAGAAACAAACACAGAGCAAGAAGAAGTCAATGTGATTAATGAGACAGACAACAACGAGAGAAGTAGGAAGACGTCGGTGTCAGAGAAAGAGGCAGAGGAAGACGTTCGCGTGAATATAATTAGACAGACGATGCATCGGGTATGGGAGACGAACAATTTCTTGGAAGAAAGTTACAAGATAGACCTGGAGGTGAGACAAATATAGTAGTAGATTAAACTATTTAAATTCCCAATATTACGCTTAATAATTTCACAAAACGTTAACATGTACACAATTGTTTGGCAAAGGTAGTTACTCGGTTCTTCTCGTTTGTCTCACTCGTTACCGTTTCTTTAATCTATATTGACCTCATATTCCATATAGTAAATTTTTTTCAAACAAATTATATTGTCTCCCAAGCACTTTCATCTAAGCAACCGGCATGACTACATTCCCTACTCACTTCTGCAAGAAAGTGCCGACATGTTCGTTCATCTAGGTATGGATTACTATTTGTTCCAAGAGCTGATTCTAACATTATAACAAGGGCTTTCTCGGTTGCTTGCACCGACTTTATGATATTCGCTGCTTCTTAATGTTAGATCAGTAGAAAATATTACATTATGCAGTTTCGCCGTCATTTGAAGACTCATCTTTTTAACCTAATCCGTCTTATCTCTCGGCGTATCAATCCATATGTTGACGACTTAAGACATTAACGATTTCGAGATTAAACCTTTTGCTTAGATGCACATCGTCGCACAAGTTCATATTATTGTTATTGTTGTTGTTGTTGTTGTTGTTGTTGTTGTTATATTCGTTGTTATTATTGTTATTATTCACTTCTTTTCACAGTTAATTCGCGAAGTGTTGTCAACAGTTGACTTCTTCAAGGCCTCAGAAGTCCTCATCGAACTCGGCCTGGTGCCCCTGTTCTCAAACATATACTCGAAATGCTTCTATCTCGACTGGACGGGACTGGACGGTACACCGAATCTGATACTGGACAACATGCGTCTGATAGCCAGTGTTTTGCTCAGTGTCACAGACATGTCGGCCGTTGCATGTCAGCAGGTAGTGGATGATGGACTCTCCAGTGTAATACTTGAATATCTGAACGATGAGAAGTTAAGCCCGGACACGCTGAACGCAAGAGGCATTCAGATATGCGTTTACCCCTTGCTTACTATCCTGCATAATGTTGTTCAGGTGTGTATTACTGCTTTATACCGTTATTTGTTAATTAATGGAGGTGAAGTGCATATAACATAATATAAATAAGAATTAGCAGAGTCGAGTTAAAGTATTTATCATCTCGAACTTCAATGTTGTTTAATCAGACACATTGTTAAAATACAATGTTTAGAAATAACAATGTTTTTGTTCTGTGCTAGGAGTATTTCATATATGTGCAGCATTGACAGCTATATGTAGGGTGGCTATCTAACATAATCACAAATAAGAAGACCACTTGCGCAGCGTATATATATATATATATATATATGTATATATATATATATATATATATATATATATATATATATATATATATCGATATATATATATATATATATATATATATATATATATATATATATATATATATATATATATATATATATATATATATATATATATATATATATATATATATATATATATATATATATATATATATATATATATATATCGATATAAACGCATTACAATTCACGCAGTTTCTTTAAAGCACAAAGGAGGGATAGTACGTCAATGAAACATGATAAAAATGAAACGAAGAATTAACTCATTAAAAGGGAAAATATGACATTAACACATAAACAAGATTACATGGAAACCTTGAAGTAAATTTACTAAATTATTAAAATAAACTTAGATAATTACCTGACAATTCAAGTGCCACCATATAACTACAAAACAACTGCTTCGTATATACACAAGGTTTATATCCATGCTAGAAATGCGACGCCGCTCGCAAGGCGTACCGGGATGCAGCTGCCGTCGACATCCTAAACAAATTTAGGTCGGGCGAGGACGCTGATACAAAATGTGTCATCGCTTTCACGCTTGCCTACACATCGGAAGGGGAGAGTGAGACAATGGACGAACATGACGACACAATCTCCCACGCTGTGAATCTCTTGCGTCAGGTGAGGTTACCAGCTGCCTAACTACTCAAGTATACTTGTGTGGTATTGTCCATATTATGTAACATTCATTTTAGCTAAACATTCGTCACCATCATGTCTGTCATTGGTGTCGAACTCTGCTGGTTCCAACAAGCTGCCTCCAAACACCCATATCCCTCACTGTCGTATGCATCTGTTCAGGCTCTAGTCTCACATCTTCCTATGTATAATCGATTAATGGAAATTCCGGTCTGTCATGGCTTTCTCTGTATACAAGACGCACTATATATGCCGCACTACGCATTCATATATGCATCATGCATTTACTGAATATCACGTCAAATTTCAATAATAATGATAATGTACAGTAAAAGGGGATGGAAGATTGCACGTGCAACACACTAACAATTTGTATACGACACCTCCCTACCACGTATCGCAGTTAAACGTGCATGCATTATGCATTATCTAAGCAGCCTTCTATATTGTTGCGAAAAGTTGTATGTGGTATGCCCCGAACATGACGTTAGTAATCGTATAGCACCCATTGCAGTGTTACAACGTCGAGAATCGGCGCGGACCAACCGGATTTCGTACAGATGAAATCCTTGAGGTAAAATTTATTTTCCATCCCATAGTAACACCATAATAATAATTATATAGATCAACATTATGCCAATTGTTATCCTTTAATTTCGCCAAAAAATCGTATTTTACATATTACTGCAAATTCATATCCGGCACAAATTACAAAAAAAAACTAATTAGATTGGACGATCACACAAGCGCGCACTAATTGTTGTATGACGTAAAAATAATGAATCGCTAACTGTTTTCTCTGCTACCGTATACATGTCGTCACCAAAGCAGTAATTTAATTATTCGCTAATCATTTCCTATGCCATTAGGGGCTGAACAATCTTGCGAAGAACGACTCAAACAAAAAGCGGATTGTACGCTTGGGGGCGTTACCACTTTACACGAAACTGTTGACGATCGGCAGCCAACGAGAACAGCGCCTCGCTTGTGAGGGACTCTGGCGACTCGCGTTACGTTGCAGAAATGTAATCATCCAAGAGCCAGGATGTATCGACGGTCAGCACTTTATCTAATTAGGAAGAAATAAGCAGTGGCCAACATTTTCTTTCTTAAACGAAATTGCATTATGGACATAACACCGATGTATTGCCTGATATAATATACTGTAATATGAGCAGCGATTCGTATAACACCAACTGAATAACAACCACATTCTCACATTTCATACATTATTCGAATCTGGTTAGATATAATGTTATGTCATGTAAAATGTCAAGTCATGTCATTTTTTAACCTTACAATCTGGTTGCGTGTGACCATAGCGAAAAATACATGTGCATCGAGGCTTATTTGATCGAGTTTCAACATATATTCGCTACCGCTTGTATTTGGAAACTCAAAATGTTTTATCATGTTTTGACAGCGTTGCAAAAACTGACCACGTGCGGAGAACCGGAAGTGAGTAAGGAGGCCAAAGGCGCCCTCGTGCGGTTGGATGTGACCTCGCATGGTGCAGCTGATGCAGGCAAATCAATCGACAACGACGGTAGGAAGTGTTCATCTATTGTAATATATGATGTTGTAAATTAATAATGTATTATAAATCAACCACTTATTTTATTTTGCAATGTGTTGTTGTATATACGATAGCAATTTTTGTTTAGGAATCGTATTCAGCAAGTAGCGTCTACGTTTTGAATATATGACGTAATTAATAGAATTATTGTGACAGGTTCGGACAGATGCGGAGGTATGTGAAGTTGGCGCAGTATTGGAAATGGTGGAAACACTAATAAAAGTTGAAATGTAAATATTATTCTGATGTCGCGTTAAAACTTTGTTGTGTTACGTTCTGATCCGCAGAAACATATTCATGCTATGCAAATATGTGTTACGTAACAGGAAATGAGTCCGAACGTGTTGTGGAACCAATGACCGAACTACGGTTGAGAAATCCGTTCGATAAGGAAGACGATGGTAAAAGTAGTTCCAGAGCTTCCGTGTCCGGGAAAGAGAAAGGAGAAGACGTCTACATGAATATCATTAGACAGACGATGGGTCGGCTGTGCGAGGCGAAAATATACTCGACAAAAAGCTGTCACAGGGATATGACGGTTAGAAAACTATTGTCCACTCCATATACTTGATACAAACACACATACATATAATGTCAATGAATATGACAATACCAATATATATATATATATATATATATATATATATATATATATATATATATATATATATATATATATATATATATATATATATATATATATATATATATATATATATATATATATATATATATATATATATATATATATATATATATATATATATATATATATATATATATATATATATATATATATATATATATATATATATATATATATATATATATATATATATATATATATATAACACATATATACACATATATATGCATATACTTAGTACGTAATTGGTAGACATACCAGTTTGATA
Organism: Lamellibrachia satsuma; assembly: GCA_033239005.1. Taxonomy (NCBI): domain Eukaryota; kingdom Metazoa; phylum Annelida; class Polychaeta; order Sabellida; family Siboglinidae; genus Lamellibrachia; species Lamellibrachia satsuma. Next base: position 4,541,529 of record BSQZ01000038.1, on the reverse strand, counting down.
ACTGACATTCTAGCTATAAGAAATACCATCACTAACATAAAACACTATTCTTTATTACCTTACATTTACGTATATATTTTTAACAAACGTATATGTTGTATACATGTACTTGTGTTCAGTGTTATGATTAAATAAATAAATTATTATTAGTGCTATAATTATTACTATCTAGGAGCGCACACCCATCCGGAATTGATCACGCACACGCACACGCACACGCACACGCACATGCAAGCTGTTTACGGTGACCAACTCAGTTTGTTGTGTTTGTTTACTCCAAGGTATTTCGCTTGATCCACCTGCTGGAGGTCTCATCCATGGATTTGTATTGTAACATGATGATGTTCCGTTTATTGGTGATGCGTAGCAGCTCGCATTTTTCTGGAAAACATTGCATTACGCTGTTTGTTCTCAATGCCGCTGTTTGTTCTCAATGCATTGGGCTACATCCTGAACCGTGTTGATGAGTTGGGTCTCACAGGACGCGCGACGACGGAATCCATGATCCGCTTCAGATGGTATGTTATTGTCTTCCAAATGTTGCTGCAGATGATGTGTTCGAGTAACCTGCGGCATATAGAGAAACTGGGCGGTTGGTGGAAATCTTTGCCCCGACAATCCTTTTGAAGATAGGCGATATGTTGGCGTAACTCCAGTCTTCGGTTATAGCACCCTGCTCTAGCGATGTCTGTAATAAGGCTGGAACTAGTTACGGGGCTTTCTCCATCTGTATTCTGGTGGATACGTTATCGGGACTTGCTGCTTGGTGAGGCTTGGTGTTGTTTTAGCAGCATATGCACACCTCCTGTGTGAATAATTTCAGCATATATCTGACTCAGCTTATTTGGAATGAACTAGTCGTTGGTATCCTGAATGTTCAACTATGTGATCATGATTGCTGATGCATAGGATTGTGGTGCAAGTTGTATTAGTCCAACTGCAGGTGCAAGTTGTGGTGCAAGTTGTATTATTCTAACTGCAGTTGACGAATATGCTAATTTCTGCCATCAGAGCATCCTAATTACTTTCCAGTCAGCTTCTTGAACATGTTACTCGATTCTTCTTCTTCTGCTGCTGCGCATGATAAGATGTTTTCTTTCTCTCTCTCACTCTCTTCACCCCCCCCCCCGTCTCTCACACACACAATTTAGTTATTCCATATGATGGTTACGGATCATATTAAAAAAGAAGACCATAGTATGCATTGTGCTGCTATCTAAGGTTATGTGCTTGTGATTTCCAATCTTTGCGGGGTAGGTTGGTAAGTCCAAACTTACTGTGACAGCGGCCATGATTGATCGACAAGATAAACAGGTAAAACGACAGCGTTCATTTTACGATGAACGATGTCCAATGATTGAAATCACATTAAAACACAAATATAAAAAACTCAATATTCGATGATTTGTTTAGCAAAATGCGAAAACAACGCGTGATGGTCTTTACCATTTATTATCTCTCAGTTGATCGCAAATGCAATGAAGCCCAAGAGTTCAAGGAGGATTGACATCGCGATCACAGACACCGTCGTCGAACTTGGTCTGGTCCGTCTGTTCGCTGACATCTGCCGGAACTCTTTCTACCTCGACTGGTCTGGACCGGACGGTGCCCAGGCCATGACCAACATGCACCTGATGGCCCACATCATGCTGACTGCCACGGACCGGTCGGCCGGTCTATGCAGGCAGGTGGTCGATGCTGGGCTCGCTGGAGACATATTGGAACACCTGAACGACCCGAAGGTACACCCGGATATGTTGAGCGCAAAAGGCGTCGAGACGGTTGTTTCCCGTTTGCTTGGCATACTCCACAATGTGGTGCAGGTTAGTAATATGTTAGGTTCAGTTGTTATGATTCCTGTTAATTACGCTTTGTCACATATTTAGTTAGTGAAAATAAAAATATACCAAATATCTTAAGCGCCAACATAATCAACTTCCCTTTAGAAAAATCGACACGCATGCCCTAAACTTGGGTAATATTTATTTTTATTGAACACACAATGGCTGCGTTCGCTAATATGTCGTTGACGAAAATAAGTTGGTCTAACGTGATGTCTACAATCGTCTGCTCAGAGATGATTTGCTTCGTTGCGAAATAAAAATGGCGCAAACGAAATGAATCTGTGAATTCAAAGAGGCCCTAACTGCATTGCATGTTTTCAGAAACGTATTGAACTGCCCCTATATGTTTTTATATGAAATGGTCAACACGACATTGTATATCTAAAAACAATCACTCCGGTCTTAAATATGTACTATGAAATATTTGGTGAATATAATATGTATATAAAGAAAAATGAGAACATACGATCTCCTGTTTGAGTCAAGTGGAGTTGAGCCCTGTTCGAACTGTCTATTCAAATGTACATCAACTATATAACATAGGTTATGAGTTATAGGATAAACAAAGAACAGATATATCGTGTGAAGATAAATGATCGCAAATATACTGCCGTCCCTTGGACTGGTGTAAATGTGCGCTCCCTCTTGTAGAAATGCGACTCCGCACGCAATGCCTATCGTGCGGCCTCGGCCGTCGACATCCTACCAAAGTTCCTGTCGGTTGAGGACGTTGAGATAAAACGCCTCGTTAGTTTAACCATTGCTTGTGTCGCAGCAGAAGAGGGCGATGATACAATGAAAGAAGCTCAGGACTGATCAGCTGAGCTGATGTATATTTTATGTAAGCGTGTACGTTAATGCAATACTTCATATAGCGCATGCTTAGTTTTGGTCGATTACTTTCCCTTCCGGATTATTAAAGTTTATTTGACAGCAGTGAAACCTGAATGCTCTGATTGTGGGGGGGGGTATGCGTACATGTAAGCTGCTTATAGGGTATTTAGAATATATAACCCTTCAAGCAGTGTGTTTTATCTCCGAAATATTTAAAAGTATGTATACACTATGTTCCAACAACACTTAGACCTGTCCCAACATACTTAACAAATTGCCAAAACTAATATATATATATATATATATATATATATATATATATATATATATATATATATAATAATATATATATATATATATATATATATAATACATACATACATATATATATATATATATATATATATATATATATATATATATATATATATATATATATATATATATATATATATATATATATATATATATATATATATATATATATATGAGGTCAATGTTTGCTGGGATTATAATATAGAATAACAATAATAAGTTTTGTTTAACACGTCATTGCAGTTGGAGGAACTGGTGATTTGATACATATGTAAAGATAGATTAAGGTCAATCTTACATCGGACATTAATTCATCTTCCTCGTTAATAGATAAACTCGGTGTTAATCTGCACTCAGACAAAATATAGAAACTTGCACATGACGAATGTGCGGAAGCTGTATATGAATGTCACATGTCTAAGCGTATTGTACGTGTTCTGCTATTTGAGCGTCAGTTTACAGCGTAGGTTGAAACCACATAGTTCGAAAGAGCACACACTCTAATGCAGTAGCTCCAAGTTACATGAATATATCGCTGACAGAATAGAATTAGTGTGTGTGTCATGGTATCGCGTTACAATGCAGATTTACTATATCCACGTGCACAGTGGTGGATACTATATGCAGAACGTACATAAACTAGAACTATACAGTTGATTAGTACCCGTCCATGGAGAACTTCATGTGTTGACCTGAATAAAATTGTATCTATTGTGAGTTACTGTCTCTATACTTAATATACTAGATGACATATGACATATGATTTAGCATTACACGGTGGTAACCCGGACAAAATAATCGAATATCGTCAAATGATGCTAGGCGCACATTGCTAAGTTTTATTTGCTTATTTGACTTAGAAAGGATCAGACGTGCAATGTACACAGCACTGGTTGAAATAATTAGAATATTGAATCGCATCAACACAAATTGTACAATGTGCACGACGTCGCACAGAGTCCGGCAGTGTACAATATGCACGACGTCGCACAGAGTCCGGCAGTATACAATGTGCACGACGTCGCACAGAGTCCGGCAGTGTACAATGTGCACGACGTCGCACAGAGTCCGGCAGTGTACAGTGTGCACGACGCCGCACAGAGTCCAGCAGTGTACAATGTGCACGACGTCGCACAGAGTCCAGCTGTGTACAAAGTGCACGACGTCGCACAGAGTCCGGCAGTGTACAATGTGCACGATGTCGCACAGAGTCCGGCAGTGTACAATGTGCACGACGTCGCACAGAGTACAGCAGTGTGCAGTGTGCACGATGTCGCACAGAGTCCGGCAGTGTACAATGTGCACGACGTCGCACAGAGTACAGCAGTGTACAGTGTGCACGACGTCGCAAAGAGTCCGGCAGTGTATTCTGGTCCTCAGCACATTTAAACTTCAGTTGCGGCATCGGACTGAACATGCCACTAGGTCTGTGTCGGATTTAAGCCAAACCAAACCAAATAACGTCAGGGGCGCGCACGCACGCACGCACGCACGCACGCACGCACGCAGTTCCAGAAAAAAACGTTACGATTGTGGCGGTGTGCTACGACAACTTCCTTGCGCAATTTACACTGACCAGTCACATAGAGACGTAGAACATTCGCTGATACAGTTTCACAACCACGGTACGGTAAATCGTATAAACGAGCGACACCAAGCAAAAGCATTAGTCTAAAATAATCCATCCGTTTGTATATGCACATTTCTTCTTAAATGAAACAACATACATAGTGTGTCGAAAAAGGTAAAAATAGAATTGTGCAGCGGATCCAGTTAGCGATAAATCACTCAAGCAACGCTATATATAGTAGTATATATATGATTTGCTGAATAGAATTGAGCAGTGCGTCGCGAACACCGACAATATGTAATAGACGAGGTGAAATAAGCAGCGATTATCTTGTATTGCAAACACATTACTACGGTCGATCTATCAGGCATAGATCCGATACGGATGAACTGGTTAGCGGCTGACTTGTCGATCGAACTCCATTCGTTCATTGCGGCCCATTTGATAAGGCAGACACTGTGTACGTAACATACATATTACTGTGGATAAGACAAGAAGGTCTCAGAATGTAAAATACGAGGGTTATATCAGCAGATTACAGAAAACAAGTTGATGTGATCTGGACGAGAGTCCAACCTATGTTGGAGCCAAAGTCAGGCTAGCCGTGTAGATCATGCGATATGTATCACTGAAGAGGAAGCGTCCACTCAATCAGCAAGATCATATCAGCGAGAACGTTGGGAGACTGGCATTCAATGACGTCATAGTGGGAACCGTCACTCGAGACGAATGTAATGGGTTGCCGATACGACAGCACAGTACAATGAGCTTGCAGTAGAAAACACGTCTATTGCGCTAAAATCCTCGGGAGACTCAAACTCGGCAGCGCGCCAAAACAAAAGGGGCTAAACAGTTCCTAGTCGATAAGCATTTTCAGTTGTAAACAGTTTGATTGGTACTCTGGGAATCTATGGAGGATAAGCAAGTATAAACAGGAAAATCAAGTATAAACAGGATAATGAAGAATAACCAGCTCAGGGCTGCGCCAGCTATTCTATACCACATTGACAAAGAAGACACGCTGTTGTAGATGAGATTATAATCTAGATGTCTTTCTAAGAACAGCTGCAATTTAACATGGCAGGGGAAAGACCAGTTACTGCAATTACAAGACAACTCAGTACGCCCGCTGGTGAAAAATCACTCGGGCGTGACATGGTTGAAGACAAAAAAATACACTTACAGGGTTGCGGCAGAAGTCTCAACCTCAGGTCCACCTTTTTTGGGCCCAACCTCCCAGTATTTGTGTGGGTCTACCTCCCACCAATCCCACCTCCCACCTGTGTTTTGAGGCCAGCCTCCCCTCTCCCGCCATTTTTTAGAAAGAACCGCCCACTACCTGCCACACCCCTCTCACTAGCATTTAATGGGCACGTCCACTGATGCACTCGTAGCTGAAACTGCATTACGGCTATGCATGAGATAAGTTCAACTGTTGTAGCACTAACGGCCGACCCAATGTTTCTATTGACGTAATTCAGTGGACCGTGAACCGAACTCTTAACCCAGCTACACGTTAGCCTCGTAGTGTACACAGCATAGACACATTCGGAGACGAGGAGGTTCTGCAAGGTGGCTACATGCAATCCACCTGACTATTACTTCACCAGTACTGTATCTTCTTAATAACCGAAAACATATGATAATTACATAGCTGGTTCAATGGACATTCACTGAGTCATGTTTTTGATTGAGTCGACTAGTGGAAGCTTCTGCTGTAGTCTGTTCACCACTGAACTGATTCACATTTGCATAACATTGATGTACCTGCGTTATTGCAAAACGGAACTACTGACCTGATGCCATGCTCTGGTTAATCGGTTTGGTATTTAAATGGAACCGATTAATTTGAAATGCTGCTACTGCTTGTTAGATTGTTAGTTTGATGCAAATATAATTTATTAATTAATACAAATATAATTTACTTCATTAAAGTTATGTATTAGTATGGGTATGCTGACAATTAGTGTGGTTCGTGAATGGCGAATGACGATATAGTTTGCAAAAAAGATTGCGAAACAAATTACTTCACACGTATTAAGTAATTTATAATAAATATTTACAACATGCTAATATTACAACATTAGCATAGATTACGTTGCATGCCTACCCACCGTTAATGTTGGTGTTCTGACACCCGAACCGCCCTGGGATATAACGTGACCCAACCCCCCCCCCAAAAAAAAAAATAAACTGTACGTAGTGCTGCTTAGTACTTGTCTACACTTTATGTTTGACTCATGCGTAAAGAATTTCCCTCTGGCATAGTTGACAACAAAACTGTACAGATAAGTATGCGTAGTTTGACAAGGCTACCTATATTTAGACACGGCATGTAGCTGTCGTGTTCACATTGCGCTTAACTTGCCCACGACGTCAATATAGCTAATACACATCCACACTATTTATTTAGTTTCTGCCTGCAGATTTGCCGTTGGATTTATCTGGATATGTCATGTTGCCACACATACAGTGAATTCGATGTTGTTACAAGTCAGTGAAGGGGAATCACTGAAGTGTGTTTAAGTGTGTTTAAGTGTGTTTAAGTGTGTGCTATTCTAACAACTATCAATAAAAACATGTTGCTGTTGCGGAGTCAAAGCAATGGTAGTACATTTTCGTGTTCTAGAAGATAGTGTACCTGTTCACACGGCCGTTGCATGTGAACAGTTAGTAATAAACCTTGCAAAACTATACAGCTTATCGTAATACGTGTTATGAGTTTTAAATATACCTAGTTACACATCGTACAGTGGAAAATATTAAACGAATGCATTTAGATAGATCAAGTAATATGTAATTTTGTGAGCAATGAAAGGTGCAGGGTCAGGGGCAAACTGCAGAACATCAAATAGTTAAATCAAACAGTCCAGTTATGTTCGTCGTCTCAAATTTCCTGCTCACCTGCTCATCACATTAGTTAAGAATTATAGAAATTAACTCCCGCCATTTTGTAAAGTTCTCAACACTTCATTGAGGCTGGTGTTGATTTCCTCCAATAAAAGGATTAGTGTAAAGGAAACATTTACGCTGGCATACTGCGTATATCCACATCAACATGTTTCCTGTTTGTAAGCGACACCTACTGCTTGTATACTCGTATATCCACATCAACAAGTTTCCTTGTTAAACATGTATAGCGACACATCGCTACTTCTAAGCGCTTGCCGCTTAAGCGACATGCTACTGGCTTGCCGTTAAACATGCATGAAGTACGAAATATCTAAGCAGCCTTCTTTGTTGTCGTTGAAACTTGTATAATATGGTACGTCTTATATCCTACTCTCAAAGGGGGAGTTACCCGTGTGTATGGGTCGTGAGCCAGGACAGGGTTAACGAAGATGTTCTGGTTTGCATTGTTTAATTGGTTGGTGGAAATAGTAAATGTAAACACACTAATTAAAGTAAATCGTTGTCCGATCAGTAAACATTACGAGTTTGTCTTCATTTAATACATATTTATTCAAAGCAACCGAATAATTTGGTACTTAGCTTAGAGCAATGTGTAGTTGTCCGTATTTCCAGTGTGCATACACACACTATCGCAAATACTAACCACAACTGTTATTAGCTTACCGGAGCTTGGTCGGCAACAATAGCAAAGTAGGTTTCTCACGCGACCCAACTGATGTGCGTAATTCTCGACGTTCGTACACAAAGCATCGTTGAAATTTACTTTCTGTAATGTGAACGACGGCGAGATTGAATCTGTGTCTGTCATACGATTCATTGCGCTCTTTCACACAATTCAACACTGTGTTCAATGTTCTCCTTATTATGCGGGCAAACCGGTTTCGACCAGTGTGAGATGCATTGGTTGTGCAAGACTACTGCTGTGTTCACCAGGTGAGTGTTACTTCGTCAAATGAATAGTTTGGTACAACATAGTTGGTTAAACAGTTGCCCATGTTACACATCACAGCTAATTTAAGTGGAGTAGTAAATGAAACATTACTTTGCCAACGCAGCAGACATATGTACCGCAATGGCTGACTAGTATATAAAACATGGCTTTGTCTACGCGTCAGACATATGTACCGCAATGGCTGACTAGTATATAAAACATGGCTTTGTCTACGCGTCAGACATGTGTGTCGTAAAGACTGACTTGCAAATAAAGCACTGCTTTCTCTACGTGTCAGACATGTTTGTCGTAATGGCTAACTACAATATAAAATACTGTTTTGCCTACGCTGCAGACATGTGTATCTTCATGGATGACTAATATATAAAACACTGCTTTGCCTACACGTCGTACATACGTGTCGTAATGGCAGATTAGTTCAACATAACATTGCTTTGCCTACGCGTCAAACATTCGTGTCGCAATGGCAGATTAGTTCAACAAAATATTAATTTGCCTACGCTTCAGACATCTGTATGGCTTTTCGACTCGACAAAATATTATATGATACTCAAGCAATTTATTTTAACTTGTTTAGTCACTATGATTAGTATGAAGGTGAATTCAGATGTGCACAACATTTTAACAAAACACTTACTGCAATATCACACTGAGCTAGTGTTGCATTAGTTTAGTGGCAGTGCACAAACCATGCCCGTCCTCAAGTGGGATCTTGGGGGTTCGACCGACCCCCATTTCTGAGAGAATGTCCTGTTATTGTAACATTCACCCCAGAAATTCCCGGCTGATTGTTTACGCCCGAACCACCTTTCCAAAACCCCAAGAACGGGCTTGCAATCATAGTAGTAATCATGCACATCATACATACCTGCGTGAATATGATTTATTGGTCCAACCCACTCTCTAGCATTATGAACACAAGTCAAGTCAGCCAAGTAAGAAATGTGTATTGTGGCTGCCTCCGACGCATCAGCTGGCAGCACCAATTGCACATTCAATGTATAATGTGGTTATGCAGCAGCAGCACTGACATCTATACAGACGTAAACAAGTTGGCTTAAATGTAGGTCACGTCCATTAAGGTACGCTGTTCGTTCAACAGTTGCACATTCAATGTATAATGTGGTTATGCAGCAGCAGCACTGACATCTATACAGACGTAAACAAGTTGGCTTAAATGTAGGTCACGTCCACTAAGCTACGCTGTTCGTTCAACGTCAATAAAATGTTCGTGTCAGTCTTCTACACTAAGCTACGTTACTCTTTCACATGCAGCAACATATGCTACTATTTCGCTTTTGTTAGAGCTCTATCAATCGACTACACTAATATGCTATACATATTCACCTACATATTCACCTGTGCTAAAGATAAGCTCGTCATTCTTCTTCGTGAAATACACTACTTGTTACCCTGTGCTAAATATGCTAGTTTTACTTCTACTAAAAATATTATACTAATTCACCTAGTCAACACCACGATAACTATTTACCTATATTAAAACACGCTACTTGTTCCCCTACAAGACGTTCTTCCTATCAATATACACGTATTGTGTGGTATGAATGTGGTATGTATGTAACATACACAAATAATCCTAAGATATGTTTTAAGTCTGATACATTTGTAGTTAAACCACACTGTTCACGGATATAATGCATTCATATCATGTCAGGCGTGCGTGCGTCTATTATAAACACCTGACTAAAACAGTTGAGCCACTTTGAGCCCCCGACATCCATGACGTCAGCAGTTATATATTGCAGATTCGCACAATCACGCAACCTTTATTCGTCAGGTTAGAAATACAAAGAAAACAAACCAAGCACCGAACCAGGGACAACATGTCGAGTAATTAATAGTATTGTACATGGCAGTAACCATTAAGTCACATATTTAAACCGGTTAACGCTCGGCCGCCACAGCTCAAAATTGCATTAATTTAGCGAACTGCCGCAAAAAAAGTGTTACGCGAAACCAGTCGGGTAGAAGTTTACTTATTCAAGGCTACTGAATCAATTCAATGTTATCGCCCTACATACCATTGTCAAACACCGACGTCCTTAATCACCGGGTCGGTAATTCGGAGTACAGTTCACGTACCGGGCTGTCTACGAAAGTTAAACTTATATCAGGCGACAGTTGACCTCGGTATTTGACAATGATAAGTTGGACGATAACGTCAATGCCAAACAAGTTAACATTGTTATCTCTTATGTTGATTCCAAGCATCCACCCCGAAATGTCCTATAGTTCCGACGAGGAACACACTTGTTGTCGGTGGTGCTGCTGGTCGCCCATTAGGTCTGATACGTCCTACGACGGTCATGATAACGAAGGTATGGCCTGGTCGCAAGGTGTATACGAGAGGTCGTCTAACAGGAATGAGACGTCTCCTCCCGAGACTGATTGGACGACTAATGTAAGCGAAACAAGATCCAGTACATCGGATACGTCTAATGACGAATATGTCAGCGACGGCATCAATTGGCTAAAGGATATAAGCGAGATAATGTCTAGAACGTCTGATACGTCTCTTGACGAGTGTGATAACGACGAAGTAAGCGAGATAACGTCCGAGAGTTACGAAACGTCAGACGAGGAGTACGACACTGAAGGATCTGAGGTGTCGTATAAGATATACGACAGCGCCCACGTGGCTCAAACAAACGAGATGATGGACCAACTGAAGGAGATGGCGGATCTATTCATGTCCGTAATGCTAGATATACCGGAAACGTCCGAAGAAGAGGAAGTGGAGGAAGATGAGGATGAGGAAGATGATGAGAAAGAAGCAGAAGGATACGTCGACATGGACCGTGTGAGAGAGACGATGCACCGACTGCACGCGACCAATGTCTACACGTCAGAGAGCTGCCAGGATGATCTCAGGGTTAGTAAACTGTTTCTAGTTCGAATGTTGAACATAGGTCAGGATAATTTCATGTTATACTAATACAGTTATATCCAAATACTTGTGTTACCTATAGAAGGTAGACACTTTGGCACATCTTATCAAGGTGAGTTCCTCGATAATGACGTCCTGAAAGGTGTTCGTAGACGCGTGGAAGCTCGTGGTTCACCTAATCTCGTTACATAGGGAGAAACAGGGAATCCCACAGAAGGAAAAGACAAAAAAGCGATACATACACGGACGACGGGAGCAGCGAGCTATCAAGACAAGGGGAACTACGAGCTTCCACACATCTATGATGATTTCATCCTACCAGGAAGTCATTCGTACTGAGGAAGTCATATTTTTTTCAGATAGGCGAACGTCTTTGCAGGTAATACAAATATATGGTCATGATAATAAGAAATGCAATATTGCGATTTAGTTCTGATAAATAAGTATGAATAATTGACAGCGTGATCTTGCTTAATCTTCACTGGGGTTGCAAAGTTCCAAAATGGCATTATCAACGTTAAAATGGGCAACAATCACAATCATGCCGCGCCCAGTGTAATATGGATCAACATGATTTGTTTCCAGTTCATTGACAATGCCTTGGTTGGGGCAGGTGTCAACCCGTCGACCAACGTCACGAAGATCACATATGTAGTGGTTGAATGTGACCTGATCTCGCTGTTCACTAAAATCTACTCCAAATGCTTCCATGCCGACTGGTCGGGGCCGGACGGCATTGATAATGTGACCAGTATGTATCTGGTTGCCGGGGCCATGTGGAACGCCACCGACAGGTCGAAAGTTTTATGCGAGAAAGTGGTCGATATTGGATTGTCTCGAAACATACTAAAGTATCTGAACGACCCGAAAATACATCCGGACCGGCTGAACGCCGCAGGGATACGAATATGTGCTAGTCCTTTGCTGAATATTCTTCATAATGTTGTGCAGGTTGGTAGTTGCGATCACCTTTTCGAAACATGTATTACCATATTTTTGTAATGTAACGAACCAAGTCGACGAAGGCGAACCATGTAGTGGTATTTAAGAATCAACCCCATGGCTACAAACAATACGCAATTCTCACAACAAGGTTATTTTTAAACTGGAAAACATGTCCTATATCACGCCTACGTTATAAGAAGTGATAAGTCACCGGTGTTGTAAATATATGATTTGCGTTAATATATATATATATATATATATATATATATATATATATATATATATAATATATATATATATATATATATATATATATATATATATATATATATATATATATATATATATATATATATATATATATATATATATATATATATATATATATATATATATATATATATATATATATATATATATATATATATATATATATATATATATATATATATATATATATATATATATATATATATATATATATATATATATATATATATATATATATATATATATATATATGTATATATATATATATATATATATATATATATATATATATAATATATATATATATATATATATATATATATATATATATATATATATATATATATATATATATATATATACATATATATATATATATATACATACATACATACATAGTGTAAAAGGTGACATGTGAAAACAAATATTTGGTAAAATACTATTATCTAGGGATAACGTCCGTTGTAGAAATGCGAGGCCGCACGGAAGGCCTATCGCGCGGCGTCGGCTGTTGACATCATATCCAAGTTCCGGTTGGTCGAGAACGCAGAGACAAAATGCATCACCACCTTCATTCTCGCCTACATCGTTTCGGAGGAGGAGTATGAGAAGATAGACGAACATGAGGACGACAACATCGCCTTGGTCGTCACAATGTTGCGTCAGGTATTGTCACATTATCGTCAAAGACTTAAATGCATATTAAAACGAAATTATGTAACACGCGTACCATTTAGCGATTTTGTTGGACATTCGGACACAATTCAGCTATTCGAATTTAATAGTAAGCTCTATCTGCCAGTTCCAATACATGTCGCTTAAGTAAGACATAGACGCTTTACCACATAAAGGTCTACCGCAACACATTATTGGGGAGCCAATGTTAACGTTGTCATTAAGATCTGACATGCTATACTAATGCCAGATCTTAATGACATCAATCGTCACACTGCTTCAATTTTATGTCTCCAGAAAGTCTCTACTGATAGCCTATCCTAGCATATGAATGGTACGTCTTATAACGGGTTATTAGTATAACTCTTTATGTGGCCTCACACATTAATCATATTATCATATAGTCAGATGAATCGTGTTCCCCAGAATCGCAACGCGTGTAATATGATTGCGTTTAGGATACACATTCCCACTGAAGAATTCATACTGCGCGTTAAGGTATCACGCCGGCTACAAAGGTTAAAAACAGCCCAAGATATGTGTAAGATATGTGTAAGATATGTGTAAGATATTTGTAAGATATGTGTAAGATATGTGTAAGATATGTGTAAGATATTTGTAAGATATGTGTAAGATATGTGTAAGATATGTGTAAGATATGTGCCTCCTCCTCCATCTTCTTCGAAATGGTCCGGGGGGGGGCATAATGTATGTCATCGCGGGGCGGGTTTTATCCGTCGTTAGATGAGGTGTAACGCGCTAGTTTACGTCTGCTACGTGTGACCTGACCAGGCCGCAGAGAGTGACCTTCTCGAAATTGATCAGGGCCAGTGTCAAAGTTCATCGGTCTGTCGTTGCTGTCGTCTGCGAGTAATGCTGGGAACCTGATGACGAATTGGACGTCGTGGCTTGCACGAGTCCCCATTTTGTTCGGGGTTAACGATTCGACATTTGTCTGCGTTTAGCGCTTTAATTTTAAGTCTGTTGTTGGTGGAGAGAAATAACTGCACCCCTTACTGGGGTTACTGTCCAGGGATACATGTTCCGGCGTCTACTCCAGATAACTGCGTTGCCGACGTAATCAGGTTAATTCAGCGTAATATTCTTAACATTTATTAAAACCGGAATTATTAGCTGCTTTGCTCTCCATAATAGGCTAAACACAAGTACCTTTGGAAAAATAAACGCTTGGGGATTAGTTACATGTTTTTGGCTGTTTTGCTTACCTCTTATATAACTAATGGCTTCATGATGCTAACCTAAAATCAATATTCCTGCCACACGTTTCTTAGTGGGGTACCTTAGTTTCCCACAACTAAACCAAATTGTCCGTGTGATCAGCACGTTGACTATATTTGTTCTTAACATTGATTCGTTGAGTTCATCCTCGTTGACATTGATTTAACATATGTTCCTTAATGACCGACTACAAAAAGCGTCAATCGCTTCTTTGAGTGAATGGTCGTGTAGTTAAACCATCTTAATTTCGTTAACACGTCAGGTCAAAGCAATTTAGCAAATGTCAGGAATTGACGGCGAGCAAGGAATTGCTTTAACATTATTATCAATCTTTGGCACAATATGGACTTTGTCAATATCCACTTGGGTGGCTTAGCTACAAGCTTTTCGAATCCTGTTTTTCTGTTGCTAATGCATGTATTTAATATATTGATTAAGCGCGTCCTAATTACTTGATAAAATTAGCTATTAAATCAAACTGGCATACACTTTACATATGTATGAAAGCATGACGCCTGTTTTTCACACGTGTAAATTAATTATTCGTACATCTCTTGTATAGCAATGTTTTGTTTATCTTGTATTACTTCGTTGTCTTACTCTTTATGTTTATTTAACCACGGCGCCACCAGCACTCTCAAATATACTACTGACACCTAGCGAACTTCAGACAAAACACAAACATAGGCGACATGAGTCGGGCAACAGCAAATGTATACATATATATTATGTGTGTGTGTGTATATATATATATATATATATATATATACATATATATATATATATATATATATATATATATATATATATATATATATATATATATATAATATGTCTATATATATATATATATATATATATATATATATATATATATATACTATAATATGTCTATATATATATATATATATATATATATATATATATATATATATATATACCTAAGATAAACGTTACATTAAGCAATACATAAGTCTATGAACTTATTAGATACACATTGTGGTGTGTAGTTGACGTGTGTGTATATATATATATATATATATATATATATATATATATATATATATATACATAAATGCAGTGTGTCGTTACACTGTGCACTTTAGACGCGCCAGAACAATCATCAACCCTTTGTTTGTATTGCAGGTGTATAACCTAACGGAAGGCCCTACACCCCACGGCTTCCACACGGACGAACTCCTTCAGGCAAGTTTAGTGTATATTAGCTAACCACACATAAACAACGCATCAATCGGCAGTGTGATATTTGCTTAACATTACTAGTAGATAATTGATGTGCCTGATCTTATCATAGCATCACAATACATTGGTTTTTTCAATTTATGATCGAAATATGTTTAAGTATCACTCACACATAATTGTACCAATTTATAATAAATACAAACATTATCTATATTGCATGCAAACATTATTCATGTGCATATATACAATATCGTCATGACAGTAGTTATTTCATAACTCGAAAATGGTCTTCTGTTTCCACAGGGACTGAACAAACTGGCGAACAGCGACTCGAACAAGTGGCGCATTGTCCGCATGGGGGCGTTACCCATCTATACTGAACTACTGACAATTGGCAAAGAACGAGAACAGCGACTCGCTTGTCAGGGACTCTGGCGACTCGCTTTCAAGTGCAGGGACTTGATAAAGCAAGAACCTAAATGTGTGGATGGTCAGTAGACTTCTGTTACCCTTCACGTGTATACTGGTAATGTAACATTCGCCTGAACATAAATGCGTTTTTTAGATATGAGTTGATCTTTTATAAATACTAGTGGTCACCAATTTCGATATTAGTTGTAAAGCTAATATCGGGCAATTGTAAATAAACTTACACCCACGATATATCCTAGTTTGCGTTCGTTGCATTCAGCCATATTGTCCTGTAGAGGTAGTAAGGTCATAGTATCTACAGATGTTTAATGCGCCAAGAGCTGCTATTTATACAATCCGCATTACAGTTTGCCGCATTGCCAATTTAGTACTGATCTAGTTTGACACTTTTCAACTGTCAAACGTGTGTTTCTGTTTCTTAGTGTGCGGCTCTTTGTTCTTCTGAAAAAGTAATGCATAGTATTCCTGATGATATAATGTGATGTGTCCTCAACATTTTGAAATGTGGCTATGTCAATGCTTAAACGTTGATTATCATTTATTTATTTAGGTACAAATATCCCTGAATGTTAATAGAAATAAAGACGGATCATTAGACACCCACGCGATAGTGGTGGCGCTATCTTCTGATAAAAAATCTGAAAGGGATTTATCATTTTGCAACCCTTTGATCTTCATGTTGCAAAGTATCACTCCTTGTCATTTGAAATGGTTGGTAGCTGTGACAACAGAGTACGTAATTGAACGGTAGACTGCATTCGGTTCATTATTTGCCCATTTATAATGTCAAACGTCCACAACGTTCAGTACCTAAAACGTTTATGTGAGTTTACGTTATTGAGCGCAGTCAGCCTAATATGATTGTTAATGCATCTGGAAGCAATGCGATTCATCATTTTCTGTATTTACAGCATTGCAGAAGCTGACTTTGAGTGTGAATGAGGAAGTCCGCAAGGAGGCGAAAGGCGCCCTTTGGCAGTTGGAGGACCACCAGATTAATCCTCATGTATTCGTACAAGCAGAACACCGCAGTGGTAAGTAATGTTCTTCTGTGACCCGGTCCACATATTGCATTATCTATCCATTGACTACCCCCACCTACACATACAGTGGTTTCTGATAGATGATTTTACTTATGCAATTTGTTGTGTCGCATGTATATTAAAAATTCGGTCTACTCTCGAGTCAATAGAATTCAGTAATGGTTATTACATAATGTTTAGTGTAATTCAACAACTATTGCACAAAACTAATTGTATGTGTTAATCTTATATATAATTCAATAACTGCAAGACAGTTAACTGTTATGGGCCGTTTGGCAGCACTGCATGCGATGCCACCAAGAAATGACGAAGAATCGAGTAAAGAACACAGCAAACCCAGTACAACAACAACTACAAACACAGAAGAATCTACGGGTATGCAACCGTAGCCGTTGTGATGTCCATAGCAAACATATTTAGCTTGTAAGCAAATAAAATATATTACAACACATCTTGGTTGCATCGTAGAAACTGAGCACAATTATAATAAAACATTACAGGATATATTTTAAATATTCCCACTGGTGCAATAAGTTGATTGTCGGTTATTTTCACCAAATGAAATAAATACCCATGACAAACACATATGACACATACGAAATATGCGTGTACATGACCGTGCAAGGAAGACGGTTTCCTAAACAAATGCAAGACTGTATTTCGCTTAGATACTATTTTACAATTTCGCTGTTCTGGTTTTGCGTTTCTATATTCAAAACATGTGATGCAGCATTGCGTAAACTACTACGTTTTGTCGTGTCGGTATTGATGTTATGCGTGAAGTTTAGTGTGTTTGATTGTGCTTATATAATGGGTGTATAGACGGCGGCGGTGGCGGCGGCGGCTACGGACGTCAACACATCATGATCAGTTACCAGTGGGACCGCCAAGATCTGATTCTACAAATCCGAGATAAATTGCAGGAAGCTGGCTACAACGTGTGGATGGACGTGGATCACATGAGTGAGATAATTTGTTGAATCATTGTTTAATACGGGTTGCAGAATGATTGTTTTAGGAAACGTTCTCGCTGGCCACAGAGGCACTTATGTGTTATTGTTTTTAATAATAAATGAAATGTTGTGCATTCTTCACGGGCGGTGACATATAATTTCCGATGAATTTCCAGTTTATTTCTCCTCCACACATTCTCCACTTTCCGTTTCTTTTCCCTTGAGTCATCGGTGTCAGATGCGTACCAGGTATGTGGTGTGTTGTCTCTTACACGCACGTTACGCCAAGGGGCGTGTTTGTAAATTTGTAGCAGTTTATCACGAGTGATTATAATATTACAACATCACTACGCTGCTTTATGACGATGGCAGTAAGTTGATTGTACTGCTTTATGAAATTGTGTCCTTAAAAACCCGGATTCTTATCCACCCAGACCATTGTATTATTACTTATTGCAGTGATGAAATTATCGTTAGCTGTTCATGCGTCACATGTGTCAGGTGCTTGTTCTAAGACATATACACCAGCACTACATAATGTTACTGATACGCCTATGTGTATGCATGCACCAGGGAAGGGTACGTTGGTGTGTACTACGTAAGCGTAGGCAATTCATATAGAACGAGGATACATTTATATGTGTCATGTTGAAGGCTATATCTGAAAGTAACACGACTGTTTTCTGAACGATAATAGGGATTTCCAAATATAATTAATATGCTAAGATAAACGTTACATTAAGCAACACATAAGTTGATGAACTTATTAGATACACATTGTGATGTGTAGTCGACGTGGTACTGAAATGGTCACATAAAGGGATGAGTTGCCCCTGAGACGAGTTCATGTTACACCGAAGTGACCAAAATACCTTGCCGATTTATACATCATCATCATGATGTTAATGTAGAACACGGTTATGCATACTGAAACATCAAACATGTAAACCGTAAGGTATATCCTGAATGGGTAAAATTGGAAGCTTCCCCTTCTAAAATCGAAGTATTCGTTCCTTTCTGGCAGCCGGATCTCCACTTGAAGCCATGGCCAATGCAGTTCAAGACGCCAGCGTGGTGCTTGTTGCAGCTTCTCAGAAGTACAAGGACAGTGTTAGCTGCAGAACAGGTTGGTGTCCCTACTTCTCCCTCATTGTGTCTCTGTTTTTTGTTTTGTATGTGTCTCTCTGTACATGTGTGCGTGTGTGCGTGCGTGCGCGCGTGCGTGTTTATATTTATGTATGTATGTATGTATGTTTGTATGTATGTATGTTTTTCTCTCTCTCTCTGTCTCTCTACCTCACTCTGTCTCTCCCTGTCTCTCTGCCTCTATCTCTGTCGGTCTGTCCGTCTGTCTATATACCTGACAATTAATTAATTTGTGAGAGAATAAAAGAAAATCTAAACAAACTACTTGTTGTTATGTTTGGCAACAGAGGCGGAGTATGCCTATTCACTGCGACGGGACATCATTCCACTGATAGTGGAACCGCACTACAAACCAGACGGCTGGCTCGGCCCACTTGTACTAACCAAGTTGTACTTCAACTTTACAAAGGAGACACATTTTGATGCGTCGATGGCGAAACTTGTTAAAGAAATTGGGCGCCGGGAAAAAGGTTCTGAGAAAAAATGTGAGTGTGATGGTAAAATAATGTGTTTGCTGCGTAAAATGATTCGTGTGAAAACGATTTTCGTGAAATGTCCGACAACTACACTAGCTTCTAGTTCTTTTATTGTGGTTCTCATATTTCAGTTTAAGCTCTCTAGCGAAATGTCTATAACATGCAGTCACATATTTGATTTTACCGTCACATCTTAGCAAGTGTTCAATCACTTCACTCACGTAACATTGGTCATACATACGTGGCAATTTGTTCTACATATTTGCGATTATGAATCTGCATGATACCCTAACTATTCTTATTAGAAACCGATTGGCGTTAGTAAGACAATCACTCGTTAACATTTCGACTATGTTATTTGTTTTAAGCTACGCTGATTTTTTTGCCAAATTGGCACATCTTTTCGAAAATACTTTACATCATACACATTGTAAAAGTTGTTATCGGACTGTGTAAAATTCATAATAAAAGAATATTAAATACTTTCCGGAGTCACAATATATTCTAGGACGAGCTTTCGAGACCTTCTTGGTCCCTTTGTCAGCGTCGTAATGATAATTAAAATGTTTGATGATGCATGAATTCAAATGCATTTTCATCGACACGCACACAGTCAGATAGAATATTCCTTACGAGAGAGATATTTCCTATCACGTCGAAGATAATTATCGCACTTAAAAAATGTCATCATATGTAACTTGACTGTGTGTTTATTTGTTGCAGAGAAGCTTTTGTGAAAACAACGCGCGTGCGATTCTGAAATGGTGTTCCAGCACAAGTCAGGCCACGTGTTGCTGTTTGATGCGTGTATATCACGTGTCAAAAGAACAAAGACGAACTTTGACGTGTTAATAATTAATATTTAGTTGAATTAGTGTTGATACATGACTAACAATATATATTATTGTTGCTTTGAAGCGTAGCACACATTATGTCTTAGTGTTTAGACAAAATGATTTTGATATATAACTGGCGGTCGCCATAAATCCAAGCTCTTAGGGCTAAGTCTAGCAATATTGTTGAACCAAAATTGGTGGACTAATTCCCATTTAATCTTAAGCTATGCCAATGTGTGAATTAGCTTAGGAATAGTTGCAATCACAAAGACGAATCCGACATACTGTTTTTCTATGGACAGTATATAAATAAACCTTTCATTTGATATTCTTGTGACTCGATATAACATGAATGGAACTGAACTTCTGTCAATATTCAGTGTCACGTTTCCACCTTGGACAGTAAACAAATATCGCGCAGATACGTAATGAACTTGGACAACGAATGTGCGTCGAGCTGGTAACATGCAGAGATATGAGTAACTACCGATATCTACGATATCTGATGTCTTGTCAATTTCACCTGTTTAATTAATTTAAGTTAATAGCAGTTGACATGATGCGGCAATTACTCTTATTATTTACACATTAATTCGCACATGGTGAATAGGCATCGTAATGCTTTGTGACGGATAACTCCGACTACATTAGGCGGTTCATTTTAAATCCAGGAAAGGCAGTTATGAAAATAGAAAAGGTGAGTGAAAACAAATCGCTTGGATTATCCGGATATCAACAAAAGTGTTCAACGAACCAACATATCAATCTAGTATTATATAGCATAACCGGATGTCCAGTGAAGACCATTCTGAAGGTTACGTAATGCGAAAATAGGGATTTTGAAAACCGTGTGAGAGAGGTTGGTTTAACTAATATCAGCAACATGGACGACGATTACACAATGGTTTATAACAGTATGGACACATTGTAAATTATATTCCATTGATTATCAGTAATCAGTAATCAGTAATCATGTTCATGTCCGTAAAATCTGTCGGAAATGACGCTGCGTATTGCTGCAACACCTTCTGCTGACACATACTGCTGATACATACGCAAAGTGTTGTGCCAAAATGAATGTGTATATTGCAAACATTTTAATATCCATTTAGTTATTACCGTCGAACAACGAATGACGTACAGTAGATTCTAAATGTATTCTAAGCAATATTCACAGTAGAGCGTGTAGTTTATGTTTAGTGATATATCGCACTTGGAAACAAACCTATGTAGCTGCATTATAACTCGTTATTTTAGGAGAATAAATTATGCGGAAAAGAGCCATTATATATCATACGTAATAGCATTTGTCTAAGCTACTAACAACACTGGCTATACAACGCTCTAACATGAAGCCACAATAAATATTGTAAATGTCTTCATGCATCGTTAGTTCCATTTCGAGTGAAAACAATGAGTAAAAACAAACAGCGAATTATACTGGACAAGTAAATGTACAACAGGTAGTGTTTACCACTCAACAATTCCATCTCAAACGCCAAACGTCCCAGGGGATGACGTCAGACCAGATGTGGCGTGCCCGTCGTGTAATATGATATTTGAAACCCGCCGACAGAGATCTGTATACAATGCCACCAGTGAAATAAATGGTGCAAAGCAGGAAGCAGGGTAAGATTTGATGTTCTCTACCTGCCTGATAGTTAAACTTACTTTGCGCAAAGTAAGGGACAAGAGAGCGAATGACGGGTAATTAATTGTGACATAATTCAAAGCTTTTCTTGTAATTCCACGTGCATTGTTATTATATTTAAAGACACACATGTGTTTGTTTAAGTCATAGTGTTGCTATACAAGTTTATAGTACTGATATTAGTTAAAGACACATGGTTACCTTGCCAGAGTTTCACCATTATATCAACGTTGATAGATCATATTACATTACACATTCACTCACAATAATAAATATACATTGTCGGCAATGGTTCAACAGTAATAATAAATATACATTGTCGGCAATGGTTCAACAGTAATAATAAATATACATTGTCGGCAATGGTTCAACAGTAATAATAAATATACATTGTCGGCAATGGTTCAACAGTAATAATAATTATACATTGTCGGCAATGGTTTAAGAGTAATCACGCGATTGTGTGAACTGTCCACACGTTTTGTTGAATCGACCACTGACCCTATATAAACAAACGCATTTAAGTTTTCACTTACACGCACAGACACGTAGTTCGGCACATGCAGTTTATTAAACACCTCAGCATCAACAAAACTCAATATATTGTTTTCCATATTCGTGATAGGTTACGATATTGATCTAAGGCAGTATTATGTCCATGTTATACACATCAATATAATGTATACTATCATATGAGAAAGCACTGTGTATCATCTAACATACTTAGAAAACGTTTGGATCTCAATTTGTCTTCGGAGTTGATAAATCCATTCTAACAAATGTAATATATTCTGGCTACGTAATAAATTACGAGGTATCAATTGTTGAATACAACTATTATGTTTTTTTATATATCCATATTATTGATGACGCCGCCCAGTTAATAGCAACATTATGACAATTTGATAACACGAGAATATACGTCTGATGTATAATGGGAAGTGGTAGTATGTCACACGATCTATTGTACAATTTTAAACAAAATGCTAAGACCAGCAACGCTCCAAGAGTGTACAGACAAAACATAAAGGAACCTAATCATAGTTGTCATAACTACACTTTAAGGAAACGGCGATTACTCAACGATTTGTAACAGTATGAGCACATTATACATTATATACCATTGATCATCGGCAGCAATCGTGTTCATGTCCGTTCCGTATGTCGGTCATGACGCTGCGTAGTCTTTACCCACCTTTCTGCTAACACGTAAGCAGAATGTTGTACCAAAATGAATGTGTACATTGTAAACGTTTTAATATCCATTCCGTTATTACCGTCGAACAACGAATTGCGTACAATATATTCTAAATGTATTCTAAACACTATTCACAATACAGCGTGGAGTTTATTTTTACTGATATATCATATTTGAAAAAAGGTATTTAGATGCACAATAACACATCATGTTACATGAATACATTGAGCGGAAAAGGGTCATTATATATATCATACGTATTAGCATTTGCCTAAGCTACTAGTAATGATCGAAGAACCAAGACTGATGTTTTAAAATGGTTTTTATATGTTTTAACATAAAGCCAAGAGACCTATTGTAAATGTCGCCATACATCGTTAGTTCCATAAATTTGAATATGGAACGTATCACATAAGGGCTTATATTACTGCATCATAATTTTAATTGTGTGGCCTACCCTGTCACGTTATTAACAAGTTGCCCGGCACACTTAGTACGCACAGGAGGAGAAAACTAATGTTAAGAAAGTCCACTTTCATTCATGGGTTTTCTACAGCGAAATCGAAGCTTTTGTGTAAGGCATTCTTCAGAAATCCTGAATCGTTGGCCCATGTGGAAGTGTCCATTGTCTCCATGTTAACGGCTGGCAGTTAGTCGCTCGTGTGTATCGATGTCGACAACCGCCATATGGCGACAAACACGAGCATCACCATTTCACCCACATATGCTCCACTGAATAATTTGTCAGTTCGATTATAAAAATAATATAATATGTTCGGTAATCGCACTGACCACGACAGTTGTATGTGCCGAAGTCGGTATGATGTCGCGATGCATTTTCTTTCACACAATGCGGTGACTTGTGTTAGATGAGTATGCTTATAGACACATCATACATATGTTATCACAAACACTAAAGCAATATTAGCTTTAAAGTTGATACAGTGTGTCGACCTTTAAATCAGTTCTCTCATGTGTGCACATTGGTCCAAATATTCATTCAAATATTGATTACATTGCCATATCACCAATGTTGTTATCCCGCAATAAAACTGGCTTACTTGGTAAGACAATACACACTGTGTTCGATGCGATACATCATGACACGGCTGACGGCTCTGCGCCTGCCAAGTTCCTCTCCTCCTTCAGCCCCGTCCTCCTCGTACCGCAATGACGAGTAGATGCGGAAGACAGCGACAGCTGCTGCCTTGTCAACACAATTTATGGCCTACCATAGAAGTGAAATTGTGGCAGCGATATTAGAGAACTGCATGCAGCAAGACATTTGATTAGATGTCGTTATACTTATTGATATGGCGCAGTCATAGTGGGCTTCGCATTTCGCTGATGCATAAGCTTGGTTAATATATGAATATTCATATACCATATAATTACTGATCATTTTTCGTGATCCAGTATACGCATTCAAGGCTTGTTATCTCATTCCCATGAGGATGTTTAATTTTATAATTACAAGTTATTTTATTATATTAATGTTCGTAATAACTATTATAACAATCATTCAAACCTGTATATAATGTAGTTAAACCAAAATATAATTAAGGTATTGATTATGCATGATGTGTTTTCAGAGAGTTGGCCGATGTTGTAATTTTATCCAATCCCCAAATCAGTTTAATTCCGAAAAGAAATATCATCTTGATATTTAATACCTTAAGTAGTTTTATTTAAATCCGAAAACGCCACAGGATATATGTATCTCTGTTGTTACGCCCGGTACCAATGTACAACATTCGTTTTAACAGCCTTCCTAAATTAAACAACTGTTTTAATTGATTTATAATACGTTTTGTGCCGGATATAATGTCCTATGAAACACATATTCCATTTGGCCTTTTGCAATGAGTATGTTATTCCCAGTTACCAATAAATGGTTAACGTTACTATTTGTACCTGTTTAAAATCATATTCTACACATTCAATGACTGTGACTTACTTCTACTTGACTGCCTCCTCAGCCCCCGCCCCTTGAGACCCCACCCTCATCGTCGCAGTGATCCTTGCCGTGCTCGGCTGCCACCCCTGCGCGGCTGCCACCCCTGTCCGGCTGCCACCCCTTCCTGGCTTCGAAGAACAACAGTCAGCAATGACCTAACAGTATACTTTCATGTTTCAGCAGCATATTTGTGATAAAGACATTCTTGTGTCGAATTGTTGTTGAGTCTGTGAGGTGATGAATACGCGGGATGTTTGGCAGAGTCAAAGACTATCCTAGCATTGGGTGACCTCTCATACACTATGACGAAGTGTGATCAGCATTCGAGAGCTTCCTGATCATCGTTATCCTGGCCATTCGTCTCGTGGTGCTCTTCAATTGGATGAAATTATACAGAGTAAGCTACGTTTACAGCCACTGCACAAGTGCAGTGCACGAGTGTACGATTGTCGGCCTCACCCAACGACGCCTTCATTTCGGCTCGGCTCCGGCAACTAAAACGTTGGAAGAGATATGCTTTCCGATGCTCGTATTAATGTGAACATGTGCGACGCGTTTGATGGTTAGAGTTGCTTTAAAAAGTGAAAAAGTAAGGCTCGCGTGGATTAAGTAATGTTGTGTCGACGCAACATACTCACGAATGTGCTTGACAACTGTGGCGCGACAACAACTCTCGTGGCAGTGTCGAAGGTACAGGCAGCCGTCGTCAGACTGAACCTGGAAGTCGGATGTGACGCAACAACCCGCGATAAGAGCCAGGAAGCGCACTAGGCAACCATGTGTAGGTTTCTTAACATCATGGAGAACGTAACACCATTGATGTCGCATGAAGTTTTGAAAGCCAAAACAGAATAAAACTAGTAAATCACGCTGAAAGAGCCACGGAGTTGACGATTTCAGCCTATGTAAAAGTAAATACTTACTGAGTAGCAGTCGTCAGTAAGTAAAAGCTGATTCTACACTATTGTTCTCCCAAAAAGGGCCTCTTGATGACCAACTATGTCATATGTTGACTTATTTACTTCCCATGAACTGTCACTAGCGACCACAAACGTAAACCTTTTACCTATGTTCCAAGCGCCAGCGGAATATGACCAACATTCCGCTGGCGCTTGGCATGTCGTTGCGTGCGAGGTGTTGCGGGAGGCAAGCAAGCTGTCCAGTCTCTGTTGAATGCTGAGTTTAGAATTCGAGAATGCACGTAGTAGGGTGGTGTGGCCGTGACGTGATGTCGTTCTATTTTATGAAGTTGCAAACTGATCTGCGACGAATTGCGGTCCATTATCGCTGACAAGTTTCTCAAGTAGACTCCACCTAATAAACTTAGATTTCAATACTTCAATGGTTTGAGGTGCTGCGGTTGTGCTCATTTTATTCGGGAAAGGGTCCTGCGAAATCGATGGGCAGGCGTTTCCACGTCCCGACGGAAATTCCCAAGGATGCAAGGGTGCCAGTTGAGGTGCTTGCTGTGTTTCTTGGCAACCATGGCAGGTTTTCGCGACGTTTTCAATTTGCTGGTAGATTTCTGGTCACCGGATATACTTTATTTTGACTATGCCCAAGCGGCCGTCGTGTAGTTGATGTAGTACACTGACTGAAAGCGTGGGAGGTACGATGACGCGAGAACCCACAGTATACATCCTTGATGGGGAGATACTTCGGCTTTCCGCTGGTAGTACGGAGCAAGGTCTCTGTTGTGCTTATGATGCGTGTTCCACTCGTCGTTCACGATGAGCTGAAGGACCTTACTAAGAGGTGGGTTCTGCTCGTTTCCCTCTTCAGCTCGTCGCTGTCGACTGACATCATATGGACTTGGTTGGTGTGAAACAGTTCTGCCGCGTCGTATGACTGATATTGCAGTCAATTGTCGGCAATCGTGACAGACAGTCAGCGTTGGCGTGTTTCATTGCGCTTATATGCAGGGTCGTGTGCCTGTATTCACCAAGAAACAATGCCCAGCGTTGCATTCTTGCAGCGGCTGTCGATGACGCTAGTGCGAGTCATTTATCACGCGTTCCATCCCGATAGCAACTTATAATGTTACATAACAAAGGTTAATTTGACTTCAGAGAGGAGTCGTTTCTTAATTTGAGCGATGTCGTTTGTCAGTCCACAAACAAGCTGATCGCGTAGAGTATCATTGAGTACGTCGCGGAATTTGCTAAATTCGGCTACTTTCCTGATTTCGGCAAAGAAGTGCGAGATGGATTCGCCTGGTGTTGATTTCGTTTGTCAAAACGGAAACGTTCGGCGGTGGTCAATGGACGAGTGGACATGCGCTTGATTTGTGCCTGATGCAGATGACGGTACTTAATTTGGCTTGGCTTTGCAGGTGAAACTAATGTTCGCAATAAACCGTAAGTACGGCTTGCGATGATACTAAGGAAGACGGACACTTTCTTCTTTTCATCGATGTCATTCGCCGCTACAAACGACTAGCTCTGTGTATGACTCCAAAGTTTCGACGCTGTAATCGTATACTTCGAGTGAACCAATCACTATTCCCACACATTTTGTTCGTCGTGGCAGGCGCACAACAGTTCGGAGTGTTTTTAGTTTGCATGAAATGTCACAAAATCTTCAAAGTTATGGCACATTTACCGTATCGCCGGTTAACGGAGTCGTTTGTGCCAAATCGTCATCCAAATTCAATCCCACCATCGTCGATAATGTGTCGTGTATTTACTCGTTGTCGCCTACGAAACGACAAAGGGCATGATTCTGACTTCAAGCTGAACAGAGAACTGTTTTTGATAAAGTCGCTACCATCCGACGAAATATCAACACCGGCAACCCAAGTGACATCCACGAAACAGCATTGGACGATGACGTCATGTTTGACAGAATCCCGCTTCAAAGGTTTCTTCCAGTCACCCAGGACAAGGTGAAGCGAATAATCACAAATTCGCCCAACAAATCATGTGACTTAAACCCGATCCCTACGTGGCTTCTGAGGCAGTGTCTGGATCATTTCGTGCCGTTGCTTACAGCCATTATCAATATATTGTTGGCAACGTCAGTGGTACCCGCATGTTTCAAACGTGCAGTTGTGAGACCATTGCTTAAAAGGCCGGGCCTCGATAAGGAAGTTCTGAATAATTATCGGCCTGTGTCAAACCTACCATTTGTGTCAAAACTTCTCGAGAAAATGGTTGAACACCGTCTAAAAGATCACCTGGACATCAACAATCTACACAATTTTCGCCAATCAGCATACCGAAATGGTTACTCAACGGAGACAGCTCTTGTGAAAGTCCAGAACGACATCGCAGAAGCTTTTGATCAAAAACGTGTAGTTGTCTTGGACATGCTTGACCTGTCCAGTGCGTTTGATGTTATCGACCATGGCACTATGCTAACGCTTCTTCAACACTCATTTGGTGTGACTGCAGAAGCCCTGGTTTGGATGCGATCTTACATTAGCGGCAGAACGCAATGTGTCTCTGTCGGCCCCGCAACTTCGTTTAGCGCACATCTATGTTGCGGCGTGCCACAAGGATCTGTGTTGGGACCGAAACTGTACTGCATATACACTAAACCAGTTGGTGATATAGTGAAGAAACATAATCTTCGCTACCACTGTTATGCAGATGACACACAAATATATTTGTCCATCAAGCCTAACTCATTGTGTTATTGTCCAAACACCGAATACGTCGGGTGAACGACTTGTCCCTCACGATCGGAGGCAGACTATTACATGCTGTGCAATCCGTGAACAATCTTGGAATTATTATGGACAGCGGCTTGACAATGGATAAACAGGTGAATGCGATCTCCAAATATCCTAAATATTAGCAAAGTCAGGCAATACATTACAAATGACGCATGTAAGATTCTATTCCAGGCACTAGTAACATCTCGCCTGGACTATGGAAACGCTCTACTGCAAGGTTTGCTTCAGGTGCTAATTGAACGATTGCAGCAAATACAGAACTACGCTGCTCGCCTAATCACCAGGTCACGCAAGAGCGAACACATAACACCTGTGTTACGTGAGCTACATTGGCTTCGGTGAAATACAGGCTCCGCTTTAAGGTTAACACCTTCACGTATAAAGTGCTCAACGGATTGGCACCGGCATACATGAGTGACGAAGAAGTCACTTCTCGTCGTAACTGTGCCACGGACTGCAACTTATGGCGAACGTTGTTTCAGCCGACACGCGTCCATACTGTGGAACGACTTGCCTGAGAACATTAAACAACTGAACACTCTCATCTCTTTCAAGAGACACTTAAAAACACATCTATTTAAACTGGCATACAACTGACATGATTGAGTCACGCTCTCTTTTTAATGACATTACCAATGACTTATCTACAGTGTTGTATTCGTGTGTGTACTATAAGTGTAATATCTGTGTTTTTCAATTTATTATGTTTAAATCAGTTCCTTAACACTATCTACTTTTAAAATAATCCACATGTTATGGTTTTATTTAATTTGTGTAGTTTTATATAAATTACGTATTTTTTGTATTTTATAGTTTTATTTAAGTTATGTAGTTTCGGTTAGAGCGCCTGAGAACATTTTATCTTAATTGGATTCGGCCGCTCTATAAATTCGGATATAATAATAATAATTTATTAAGCATGACGTCACCATATTAGGCGGCGCCTACGGCTACGGGATGGTAATAGAGCCGGGGTAGTCCCGTAGGAATAGGGATGGACATATAACAATAACCATTCCATTAAGGTTCACATCACACTGCTTGATATCCTTCCTCCCCAACCTGGTGTCATCTCCTCTCTCCGCTACCAAGCACACACCACGTTTGTCTTCGTAATCGTAATATATATTAAGCCTGTACATGGCAACATTTGGTATCAAATCAAAGGTTTTGAAGATGACCTTTATTTCAAAGCTCATCAGTTCAATATGCACAAACGTAGCTAACCTAGAATAGTTAATATATATTTCATTACTTGGTTGTATAGGCCAAGGCCCAAGACGTGAAATGTGACCGATTCGTCACACCAGGACGGAGGAAATTGGGGGCTGGGGGAGGGGGCAAGGTAGTTCTGATCAGCCTTCGGTATAGCATATTTGGTAATATTCTTGAATTTCCGCTGTTTTCTTACTCTACTGGACGTATTCAGCTTCATTCTTGGAATGCGGTCGTGAAACTGTTTAATCCTTCCTGTCTCCAGTCTTTCTCTGCTCTCTCTCTCCGCTCGCTCTGCCCTCTCACTCTCTCTCTTTCTCTCCCTCCACTCTCTCCACTCTCTTCACTCTCTCTCTCTCTCTCTCTCTCTCTCTCTCTCTCTCCACTCTCTCCGCTCTCTCCACTCTCTCTCTCTCTCTATCCGCTCTCTCCACTCTCTTCACTCTCTCTCTCTCTCACTCTCTCTCTCTCCACTCTCTCCGCTCTCTCCACTCTCTCTCTCTCTCCGCTCTTTTCATTCTCTCCGCTCTCTCCACTCTCTTCACTCTCTCTCTCTCTCTCTCACTCTCTCTCTCCACTCTCTCCGCTCTCTCCACTCTCTCTCTCTCTCCGCTCTTTTCATTCTCTCCTTCCGCTCTCTCTTTCTCTCTCTCTCTCTCTCTCTCTCCACTCTCTCCGCTCTCTCCACTCTCTCTCTGCTCTTTTCATTCTCTCCTTTCGCTCTCTCTCTCTCTCTCTCTCTTCTCTCTCTCCATTCTCTCTTTCTTCTTGGAACGCGGTAATGAAACTGTATAATCCTTCCCGTCTCCAGTCTTTCTCTGCTCTCTCCGCTCTCTCTCTCTCTCTTCTCTCCCTCCCCTCTCTCCGCTCTCTCTGCTCTCTCTACACTATCTCCCTGCTCTCTCTCTCTCTCTTTCTCTCCATTCTCTCCGCTCTCTCTTTCCTCTCTCTCTCTCTCTCTCCGCTCTATCCGATATCTCTCCACTTTCTCCCTCTCTCCCTGTGGTTGTTGAAAAAATCTACAATATCACAGGAGTTGGGGTTGAATGGCATTGCCCACTGCTTTTCTTTAATGCCAGCAACTGAATCCACGTCACAATCTTCCCTTATAATGCATGGGGTTTGTAAACCAGTGTCATTATGGATAAAAAATATATATATATATCACGCAGATTCTTCAATCACCTGCTACAGTACTCGGCATTTATGCGTGGTTTGATACTTAACCCCTGAGTTCCTCCAGCAGTCCTTGTCGACTATCTCCATCTACAGCTATTCCACCGAATGGGTTGTGGTCACCAATCTGGACAGAAAACACCCCATCCTGGAAGTACACAAAGACGCCCGCATTTCCTTCTGGCAAACTTGTAATTTTTCCATAATGCAGAACCCTAGCATAGCTTTGCCTATTATATGTAAAGCACCAAGGCATGAGCAAGCAAATATAATGTCAATTTCACTCCATCAACGTTTAAATCAATGCCAACAGGAGCACTACAAGGGCAACATTGGGTATCCAGAAAGTTACAAGATCCCAATTGCTGTGGCCAAGCAGTGACTGATGCTGAATGAATCGTCCCCTGGTTCTTGGCGGTGACCATCCGGGCGCTTGAACACGTTCGCCCTTCTCGCAGGCGAGCCGCTTACCACGAATCACCCTCACTCTTATAAATCAGTACACATGTGTAGAAGTGGCAGATAATGTTTTAAACTATTCGCATTATAATACCAGATAGCTGCTGGGTTGTTGAAGATGTAATAGTTATGACTGCACAATACATTTACCACTTAGAGCCCCTTCAAAACATTATTACTACATACATTGGTAACAATAAGTAACATAATTCGCTCCGGTCTACAAGAGTGAAAATGGCGTATTGAGCTTCGCTCGAACCCTGGCCACGCCTAGCTACAAAGCACAGCCGGAGGCGGCCGTTCTCAACAGCTTCTGGTGCTTCGGAAGTACAAAAAAGATGTGATGTTCCAGAATTGCTAGGATGTATGTATGGATGTACGTGTGTATGTATGTATGCATGTATGCATGTACGTTGTATGTATGCATGCATGTATGTGTGTACGTATGAATGTATGTATGTGTATATGTATGTGTATATGTAAGTATGTTGTATGTATTCACGCTGCTTATTTAGTTATGTTAGTAGTTGTTAGCTACATGTTGTTAGTTAAATGTTGTCTGTAGGTGCTAATAGCTTTGGTAAATATTTCAAAAGTCGTTCGTACTTGCATGACCAAACCATAAGCTGATAGACTTAATGCGTTGATCGACGCAAAAGGAGAACAGCGATAAAATACAAATGTGTCAACTAACTTCCAACTAACAACGTAAACGGGTTTAATTACCACAAGTGTGTGTGTGTGTGTGTGTGTGTGTGTGTGTGTGTGTGTGTGTGTGTGTGTGTGTGTGTGTGTGTGTGTGTGTGTGTGTGTGTGTGAGTGTGTGTGTTAATTAAACCATAAACTAGCAACGTTAAACCATTAACCAACATAATATGTGTCCATTTTATTACATAAACGGTTTTATCCTAGATGGTTGTCGTGCAATATTAAAATGGATAAAATAACAAAATGCACAATTTCTAAATACTTTTAATTCAGTCATCTTACGAATGCACAGATTGGTGCATATGTTAAAGTAAAACAGCAAAACAGTCTGGAATGAACTTCCAATCATTTCGAAAACAACTGAAACTGTAGCTATTTTCCGAAAAAAACTCAACCATATTTATTCCAAATTGCATTTCCACCCTAAATGTTCGGTTGTCCCTCGCTTTGATAATGACCTTTGCGCGTCCCTGTTCACGATTATGCTTAATGATTATGTTTTGTTGCGCCTCTAAGCTCAGATTCCTACAGTTACTAATGATGTCATTAATGCCAGCACCAATCTTGATACATACGTCACATTGTAGACCGTTATGTATGTGAAACAATACACGACGTGCTAATTAGCTAAATCGTCATAAATAAGTTAATGAAGTTAACAACAAATTCATGTTGAATATATTAATATTATAATTTTCATAACTATCACTGATTAATTCGATATAACTGTTCCACTATAGTTTATTGTGTGCAATAAAACTACCCAAAATATGCCTAATATATAGAAACCCTCATGTGATGTTACATTTTTGGTACTGGTACTTATAAAATAGAATGATTAATATATATTGGGGTTAACGATTTATACATATATTTAGATATTCCTAAGCGCAAGTCAAATAAAAACAACTACGAAATTCTCTTAAAGTGTGCAAAGCTGACAATGGGTTCGGTAAATAATAAATATGCAAAATGAGACATTTAACGTGCGACGCACATGTATGTTTAATTCAATTTTAGACAGGGGCACTTTTCTACAAGGGAATTATAATTCCTTAGATGAAACATCCTCCCTCAATCTAGTGGGTTAGCATCCATATATGTTTGTTTGTTCTCACAATAATCTAAGTCGTCGCGGCAAGCATCAGTACTGCTCAAACGGTTCAAGAGGCACCTGAGAACTTTCGACGTACTCCGATAACTGGCTCAAGCAGAGCATATATCGCTGCTAAGTGTTCCAGCTAATGCACCGGAATGTCCTGTCAACTTACTTCCCATCCGTTGTCACGGGGACAGCACTGTTAGTCGTGCCTCTAATAAAGCCGTCAAATGGCTGCTTGCTATATTACTCCATGGAAGCATATATTTTCCATTAGAATGGTTACCATGTTCGTGTCAACAGTATAGAGTATCCATGCAACCATAGACAATGTGCAATGATCAACAAGTCAAAAGCCCAAACACATATTTTCCAATTATATATCAATATATTTGATGCCCATTATTTCGAAGATAAAGTAGGACTTACGACTTTCCAAATAAAAACAATATATTCAATGATAATCAATACGGTTTCCGTGACACTCAACCATAAATGCTGCAAAATATATTAGTATTGGTGTTTTAATTACTTTATAAAGAGACGTACGTTCAACGTAAAAGTGCAGCGTGTGAAGAAAGCTATAATTGTCATTGCTGCGGCATCAGTTGTATTCACAACAGTCACGACAATGCCGCAACTAAAACAATACAAACAGTTCCATCGAGTATTTAAAATGTGTACTCTCTTGACGTCCGTGTTCGTAATGATAACGTGCTACACGTTGTTGGTGCTTACGCTACTGAAAAGGCACAGCAACTCAAAATACCACGTTACGGAACGGTCACGTCCATCTGATTTGAGTTATGTTACGTCGACAGTAACGTCAACAGTTGAGAACGTTATATATCCACAAGAAACGGGACATTCAAATGTTTCCATGAACATAGTAACAAGTTCTCCTATACCGAGCGGCCCTAGTACTACATACGGAGCAATGCAACTCGCATCTGTGCGTCCAATCAACAAAAAGTTGTGTATCGAGACAGTACCTACAGGATTATTGCGTTGTTTGTTATCATCTCGGTTGTCTTCATTGAATGCTGGTTGCCAGAATGGATGGATGGCATGGGTATATTCCGGTGCATTAGCTGGACCACTTAGCAGCGATGTATGCTCTGCTTGAGCCTGTTATCGGAGTACGTCGAGAGTGCTTAGGTGCCTCTTGAACCGTTTGAGCAGTACTGATGCTTGCTGCGACGACTCAGATTATTGTGAGAACAAACAAACGAACATATATGGATGTTAACCCACTAGATTGTAGATTCTAACTTGTAGAAAAGTGCCCCTGTCCAAAATTGAATTAAACATACATGTGCGTCGCACGTTAAATGTCTCATTTTGCATATTTATTATTTACCGATCCCATTGTCAGCTTTGCACACTTTCGGAGAATTTCGTAGTTGTTTTTATTTGACTTGGGCGTAGGAATATCTAAATATATGTATAAATCGTTAACCCCAATATATATTAATCATTCTGTTTTATAAGTACCAGTACCAAAAATGTAACATCACATGAGGGTTTCTATATATTAGGCATATTTTGGGTATTTTTATTGCACATAATAAACTGTAGTGGAACAGTTATATCGAATTAATCAGTGTGAGTTATGAAAATTATAATATTAATATACCCAACATGAATTTGTACTCCATTAACTTATTCATGACGATTTAGCTAATTAGCACGACGTGTATTGTTTCATAACGGTCTATATGTGACAGATGTATCAAGATTGGTCCTGGCATTAATGACGTCATTAGTAACAGTAGTGGAGATCACTTACTTGATCTATCCACCTACGCGACACTAACTGCCTATGTCACAACGCTACTTGACATCTGCAAGTGACTGTTATGGGATTGACAAATGCATCCAAGTACAACCTCAATCACTCAGTTAAAGGTCCTACTGTATGTCATGTACTACCTGCCGCTAACAGGCACACATCAACATCAGTACCATATTTCAATATTAAAAACAATCTGTAGAACAAGGCTTACAGTGAAGCGAATTGACAGTGCAAATATTCACTGTTGTTCAACAATTCATTGTTGGCCAATTACCATAGAAAGTAGTAGGTGAATATAGTGTCCCTGCAACCCGTTGAACCAGCGTTGAACCCATGCGACGAGGCGGGTTGTGGCTGTTTCAACGGGTTGCAGGGACACTATATTCACCTACATATTACTATTCATAATATATATATATATATATATATATATATATATATATATATATATATATATATATATATATATATATATATATATATATATATAAAAAGCCGTCCAAAACATAGCAAGTCACAATCATTAATTGATTGATAGTAAAGACTATGAAGATAAGTGGGAACTAGTAACGTTAACAATTTCTTTGTAACTGGGAATAACTTACACAATGCAAACGGCAAACTGGAATGGGTGTTTCATACACTGTTTTCTGGCACATGATGAATAGGAACATTATATCTGTCGAAAAGACGCATTACAATTGAATTAAAACAATTGTTTTATACAAGTAGTCTGTTGAAATTAGTGTTGTACATTGGTACTGGGCGCAACGGCTGAAATACATCATTTGTGGCGTGTTCAGATTTTGATCAAGCAATTTCATAAAATAAACATATAAACGATATGTTTTATTGGAATTAAACTTAATAGGGGATTAATAAAGCAAGATAACACCGGCCATCTTTTCGAAAAAATAACATTCAAGATCAACCGCTTAAATATATTTAGATTTAGCTACATTGTATATCGGCTTGAGTGATTGCTATAAATATTTCTAATAAACTGTTGCGACACACAATGAAAATTATAAAATGAAACATATTCCTGGGAATGTGATAACAAACCTGCAATTTGTCCACCGGACCATGTTAAATGAGCGGTTTAAATTGATATATGAATATTCATATCTTATTCAAGCTCATGCATCAGGGAAAGGCGAAGACGATAACTACAGCGTCATATCAACAGGTATAACGATGTCGAATCAAATTAACTGTTGCATACAGTTCTCCACCATCGAAGCGACTCTCACGCCTCTATGGCTGGACATATATATGATGTTGACAAGACGGCAACTGTCGCTGTCTTCCACTGTCTTCACGTCACTGCAGAACGATTTCGGGTTGCACACGCTGTCTGTTGTTTCTGCATGTCTGCCGTACGTTGTGGAGGACGGAGCTGTCGGTTTAATTGCGGGAAGTCAACACTGGTGATATGACAGTGCAGTATGTATACATCGTATCAATATTTCGAGCAATGTGCACACATGAGAGAACAAATTTAAAGGTAGACACACTGCATCAAATGTTAAGCTGACATGTGTTCTTGTTGTTAGTGACAACATAAGTACAATATGTTTATAAACATACTCGTCTAATACAAATCACCGCATGGACATTGGGTGAAAGAAAATACATCGCAACATCATACCGACTTCGACGCGTAAAACTTTCGTGGTCAGTGCGATTACCAGCCGATGAAACAGTGTGAGTGAAATGTTGATATTCGTTTGTGATGCCATTTGACGGTTGTCGACATCGATACGCGCGACTTCAACATGGAGACAATGAACACTTCCACGTGGGCCAACGATTCCGGATTTATGCAGAATGCCTTAAACAACAGCTTCGATTTCGCTGCGGAAAAAACATCAAAGAAACTTGATGTTCTTAACGTTGTTTTTCTCCTGTGCGTACTAGGTTTGCCGGGCAATTTTTTGATAATTGTTATTTATGTCCGAAAGTTAACGACATCGACGAAGGTGTACATGTTTGCACTTGCTATCTCTGATTCTGCCTTGTGTGTCTGTGGAATTGGTCTAACAGTTGCTATTACTGACTTCGTGACAGTGTTGATATTTCACTGTATTATCAGCGCGTCAATCGTCTTTTCGATGTTTCTACTTGTGTTTGTGTCGATCGAGCGTCTTATAGCAGTCAGACGTCCACATTCGTTCAACGTAAAAGCGCAGCGTGCGAAGAAAGCTATCATTGTCATTGCTGCGGCATCCGTTGTATTTACAACAGTCACGACAATGCCGCAACTAAAACAATACAAACAGTTCCATCGAGTATTTAAAATGTCGACCATCTTAACGTCCGTGTTCGTAATGACGACGTGCTACACGTTGTTGGTGCTTACGCTACTGAAAAGGCACAGAAACTCAAAATACCACGTTACGGAACGGTCAGGTCCATCTGAATTGAGCTGTGTGACCTCGACAGTTATGTCAACAGTTGAAAACGTTACAGATCCACAGGAAACGGGACAATCAAATGTTTCCACGAACATAGTACCAAGTTCTCCTATACCAAGCAGCCCTAGTACAACATATGGAGCACAGAACTCTGCGTCTGTGCCTCCAAACAATAAAAAAGTTGCGAATCGAGACAGTACCTACAGGAATGTCGTGTTGCTTTTCATCATCTCTGTCGTATTCGTTGCCTGCTGGTTGCCAGAATGGATCGATAGCATGGGTATATATGTTCCGGGAGACGTGAGGCGAGTCTTTGTTTTAAATTCCGTTGTTAATCCATTCATCTACAGTCTCGCCAGTGCAATGTTCCGGGAAGACGTGCGACAGTTCTTCCGCCAGACCAACGCCAGACTGTCTGCTTGTAATCGTTGAGATACCGTGACACCTTGATGTCATATGTCGTAGGCGCATTGAGTCTTGCCTAAATGAGACATGACAGGCAACATCATTAAAGTTGTGATGCAGTAACATAAGCCTTCATGTGAGACGTTCCGTACTCAAATCAATCAAAAATGTTTGCCGTCATTTACAATATTTATCTTGGCTCTATTTTAAAACATTGTATAATCTGTCTTGTTTGTTCGATCATTATTACTAGCTTAGCTTAATAATACGTGCGAGATATAATGGCCGTTTTCGCTTAAGGTGTTCATGCAAAATGACGTGTCATCGTTGTCTGAATACCTTTGTTTCCAAGTGTGACATACCAGTAAAAACAAACTCCATCCTGTGCTGTGAATAGTATTTACAATACATCTAAAATCTATTTTACGCCATTCGTTGTTCGACTGTAGTTATTGAATGGATATTAAAATGTTTTGCAATATACAAATTCATGTTGGTATGTGTTATGTACGCAACGTCATTTCCGGCAGATGAAACGGACGTGAACCTGATTGCTGCCGATGATCTATGGCATATAATATATAATGTGCTCATACTGTTAGAAATCATTGAGTAGTCGTCGTTTCCTTAAAGTGCAGTTATAACAACTAGATCTACGTTCATTTATGTTTTGTGTAGACACTCTTAGCGCGTTGCTGTTCTTAGCATTTTGCTTCGAATTGTATAATGGAACGTTTGACATACTACCACTTGCTATTATGCATGATACGCATATTCTTGTGTTATCAAATTGTCATAATATTGCTATTAATTGGACGATGTCATCAGTAATGTTATGAGAATATAAACATAATAGCTGTATTCAACAATTGACAACCATTTATATTATTTTTTTAGAATATATTGATCAACTCCAAACACAAATTGAGATCCTTGCTTTATCTAATAATGTTAGATGATACACAGCTCCTTCTCATATGATAGAGTACATTATATTTATGTGTATAGCGTTAACATAGTAATATCTTAGAAAATGAAAAAAACAATACATTGCGTTTTGTTGATGCTGAAGTTTAATAAACTGCATGTCCCAAACTACGTGTCTGTGCGTGTAAGTGAAAACTTAAATGCGTTTGTTTATATACGGTCAATGGTCGATTCAACGAAACTTCCGGACATTTCAAACAATGAGGTGATTACTACTGAAACATTGCCGACAACGTGGATTTAGCATGATGAGTGAATGTATAATGTAACATGATTTATCAACGTGGATACATTGGTGAAACTGTGGCAAGGTAAGAATGTGGCTTTAACTAATATCACCACTATATACCTGTATAGCAACAATGTAATATAGACAAACAATTGTGTCTTAAAAGATAGTTACAATGCATATGGAATCAAAAAAGAAAAGGTATGGATTGTCACAATTAATTTCCCGGCATTCGCAAGTTGACGATAGAACACATCAAACCTTACATAGCTTCCTTCTTCGCACCATTTGTTTCACTGGTGGCACTAAATCCAGATCTATGTCGCCCTGTCATATTACACGCTGGCCACGCCATATCTGGTCTGACGTCATCCCTGGGACGTTTGATGTTTGAGATGGAATTGTTGAGTGGTAAACACTACCTGTTGTACATTTACTTTTCCACTATAATTCGCTGTTTGTTTTTACACATTGTTTTCACTCGTCCAACCTCTGTCACACGGTTTTCATTATCCCTATTGTCTAGTTACATAGCCTTCAGAATGGTCTTCACTGGACATCCGGTTTTGCTACATAAACTGCACGATCTCAAGTAGCTTAACATTAATTTGCTATGTTGTTTGTTGAACAGTTTTCGTGATATCCGGACGACTACAGGCGATTTGTTGTCACTCATGTTTTCTAATTGCATAGCTGCATTTCCTAGATTTAAAAAGAAACGGCCAAGGTGATCTGATTTATCCGCCTGAAAAGCATTACCATGTCTATTCATCACTTGTGAACTAATGTGTAAATGATAAGAGTAATTGTCGCATCTTGTCAACTGCTCATATTAAATTTGCGAAATTAATTAAACAGGTGAAATTGACAAGATATCAGATATCGTTGACGTCGGTAATTACTCGTATCTCTGCATGTTACCAGCTGAATGAACATTCGTTGTCTCACTTCATTACGTATCTGCACGATATTTGTTTACTGTCCAAGGAGGAAACGTGACACTGAATATTGGCAGAAGTT
This sequence comes from Lamellibrachia satsuma, assembly GCA_033239005.1. Classification (NCBI taxonomy): domain Eukaryota; kingdom Metazoa; phylum Annelida; class Polychaeta; order Sabellida; family Siboglinidae; genus Lamellibrachia; species Lamellibrachia satsuma. The sequence continues at coordinate 4,500,983 of BSQZ01000038.1, read as the reverse complement.
TAGTCATGTCACATCGAGTCATATCAATATCACATCAAACGCTTTATATATACACATATATATATATATATATATATATATATATATATATATATATATATATATATATATATATATATATATATATATATATATATATATATATATATATATATATATATATATATATATATATATATATATATATATATATATATATATATATATATATATATATGTATATATATATATATATATATATATATATATATATATATATATGTGTATATATATATATATATATATATATATATATATATATATATATATATATATATATATATATATATATATATATATATATATATATATATATATATATATATATATATATATATATATATATATATATATATATATATATATGTATAGGTATATATATATATATGTATATGTACACCTCTAAACATGATAGCTCTGGTTTCGTCAGGCCCCATTTTGTATGTCAACACGATCACGACGAACGACTCGTACAATCGCAGCCGCAGCTTTAGACAAATATGCGATCGCCTTAACCACGCTGTCCTCAGCTTGCTGAAGGCGACGTTGACTAACTGCTTTCGGTGAGCGATGTCTTCGGCTTCACCAAGAAGCTACCCTAGCTTGCGTGTCGTTCTCCGTTCTTCATAGACGCGGTCCGCTAACACTTGGCTTTCGGTTTTCGTCGCGCTGATCGTCAACATCCACTCCGCCAAGCGACTATCTCGATCTCACTCATGACAAAATCAGTTTCGTCAGCGTATTCGACGTCCAGCGGTAGGCTGGCGTTGGTTAGCTGGCGCTTCGGAAGGCGCGATCGAAGGTCTCGAAGTGCCGCTTTCAGATAATCTGTGGGCAACACCGGACTGAGGCTGTCGACTAGTGGCTTGTAAATCGTAGTTGTGAACTCGTGACAATCGCCTATTGACAGGCACGAATCGAGCGAGGTGGCTGCGAGAAGAAAGCGGTTCATTCGCAGTTCCGACTGGCCGAGGAATGTCTGCAGTATGTATACGAGCTTGTCGCGACGGGTCGTGTCAAAAGTGCGACTCAAGTCAATTCCGAGAAATTCGACCAACGTGCTGACGCTGCGCTTTCGCACATAACCAACGGTATCCGAAGACAACGTCGGCCGTGTTACGTCCGCGTCGGAATCCCGATTCATAGTAAAACTGTCGGGCGTACACTCATGAGTGGGCCTATCGGTTTGTCCGGCGTCTGTATCAGTATGAGAACACCTTTGCCTAGGTCGAGCGGTTTGTTGTGTTCCAGTACATCGTTGACCATACTGGCGATTGTGTGTGCCAAACTGCCAGCCGTATCCTTCAAGAGTTCGGCCGGTAGATCGTCATGCCTGCTGGTTCGGCTGTTGTTCAGTTTGCCGATCGCTCCCTTGACCTCGTCGGCGGTAATAGGGTTTGCAAGTCGTGATGGTCTTCCTGCGAATTCTGGCAGCTCTTCCACGGCCGGATCGCTGAACTGGCGGCTGAATTGTTCGGTGATCCGCGAGTTCAGTTCACCTTGCAGATAACGCGTCCGGCGATGTTGTGGATCGTCAAATTGGCGACTGGTTTTCTCATCATCTCGCGAACGGCACGAAATTTTTTTTTGCCGTCGTGGAGATGTTCAACTCCTGACGCCACGTTTTCTAATCCTGCTGAGGTGGTGTCGCGAGCTTTTCGACGCAAGGCCTGCATCATCGTATTGCGCTGGCGCTTCAGTTCACGTCACGTTTCGGCTTTCGTTATTCTGCTGACACTGCCGCCATTTCAGCACAGTGTGTGTTGCCATCTCGTATGGCACCCGGGGCGACAATGCGGTGTCGTACCGAACGTGTTTCGACGAGCGCTACTCGATACGACCCAAACGTTGAACATTCGTTTCAGATCGAGGTTAACGACGAGGAGTCCGTGGTGGTTATCGAGTAATGTGCCGGCGTATGATCGAGAATCTAACAATAGCCTTTTGTACGGCTGTCGGCAGATGCCAGAAGCGATCACATTGTATAATATGGTTACAATGTGACATCGGCGATGGCTATGCCGTTGATGTCCGTCTGTCGTGCGAAAGTTGTCCCATACAATATTCGTCGAATTTCACGCATCAGATCTTGCTGTTAAAATCACCAGCGATGTTGACGAAAGTCCACGAACGTTAAATGTGCCGATGGCGAAACGCGAGGGAGTCGTTGAGCCAGTGTTACTGTACCGGATCGACAGTGACGTCATAGTCTTAAAATGTAAACAAGTAATTGGCTAAGCTGTTCACGGGGTGGCGCCTCTGAATATATTGGCGCATATACACCCCACATATATTATCGCCAGTGTGAACATGACGATGTTTTTCGGTTGCAATATGTTTACATATTGGAATAGGTCCTAAGTACACAAATAGTTTGGAATGAATTTTAATTGCATCGATGTAACACGGTTAGTAACATCAGAAACATATGACAAAGTAAAATGCGGCCATCCCTTTGATATCATCTGAAATTATAGCTACCTTCCGAAAACATTTATATTCTAAACTGTATTTCCGCCATAACTACTCTTCGGGTCGGTGGTTCCTTGTTCTGGTAATGACTTTTGTGCGTCCTTCTGCATGATAATGCTTAATGATTCTGATTTGCTGCGCCTCGTAGCTCATGTTCCTGAGAACATAGGCCCTATGGAAGTGCATTATTATTAAAATTATATTCAATTATCAAGCAACATATAATGCTAACTACTGTTAAATGTCTTAAATGGCTAACAATAAATCAAAGTCATAGGGACGAGCCATAGTTATTGCTATGGTGTACCCATATTGTTCAACTTATGTCCGAATGCAAAACTTTAACTAATTAGGTTAATTGTATTCGCTGCATATGAATAATTAGTCATCTAACTAATTCGTCGTACGCAAGACATTTTTGGCACCAACGTTTGGTAGTACATACACATTTGCATTTGAACAAAGTTTCATGGAAATAGATAAAAACCATAGCCTATATGGCAATGCTCCTCAACCCAGGGCCCATGATGGGGTTATGTTTTTGTTTCGATATGTTGACTACAAACAACAGTCGTACCTATGAAACCTGGAAGTATGTGTGAGGTATGTATTTGTCTCGAAATTTGCCCTACGTATGCTTATCAAACACGGACAACAACAGCTTAGACCAGTAGTCGAGTTGTACAACTTTAAAACACCAGATTTTTCCACCGATCCCTAGTTTTGAGATGTCCTTCACACAGTTTCAGCCATATCACTAATTGGCCTTGCTTAAGATCAAATGGGAATTAGTCCACCAATTTTGGCTCAACTTCAATATCGTTAGGCTTGGCCCTAAGAACATGGATTAATATTTAATATTTGGAATGCAAAACTCAAGGTACATGTAGTCACGTTTTATTTTTTCATTTAGTGTTGCTGTATTTTTTGGCGTTCTTTGACATCCCATTTTCAAACAACTTCCCGTGTAAAATGTGTTTCAGTCACCACCAAAAAAAAAACATAACAATGCAATTAACGTAGACACATATATCCGTTTTATTAAGTATAATTAAAATTATTATTTGTTGCTTGTTTAATGAACATTCGTTATCGTGCCTTATTACATTTGCTATATAAATATATATTTTTTATTTGTACAGTCGCAATTTTTTAATATTATTATTTTTTATATCGTTTGTTCGTACGTGTGTGGTTGTGCGTTTGTAATGTTGCATTTGTGTGTACGTGTGTGGGCGCCTTTGATATTAATCTGAAGCATTAAAAGCAAAAGACAAATTTGAGAATTCATCTTGCATATCAAAATCATAGTTGTTTTAACACTAAGATATAAGTGATAAACAATGCTTGAAAATAATTCAAACAAAAAGTATTCGAACCCATGTGTTACCATATACCGACTTCAATTATCAGTCTGACGCTGACGAAGGCACCGAGAAGGTTTCGAAAGCTTGTTCAATCATATACCATGACCCTGAAAGGTATTAAATCTTCCTTTCATAATAAATTTACAGAGTCCGACAACAACCTTTACCGTGTGTATGATGTAAAAGTATATGTAAAAGCATTGTTGAAAATCTGTTCAAACTTGGTCTAAAAAGTTGTTGACTTACAACAAACAAAACAAACGAAAGGTATATATATATATATATATATATATATATATATATATATATATATATATATATATATATATATATATATATATATATATATATATTAATGAGAGATGACGATAAACGGTTTGTAATAAAGAGCGCCAGAAAATCTGGAAGGTAAAAACGTAGCGAAAATAGGCATATATGTACGGCTAATGTTACGTGAGTGAACTGGCTCATCACTTCCTAAGGTGTGACGACAACACCAAATATGGAACTGGGGCCATGGGTCCCTAAAACGAAATATTAGTCGCTAATACGGCCATTTTACGAATATCGTTTATCTCCTGACTATCTATATTTCATACGTAAAATGTAGCAACAACATTCTGTATGTCTGTCTGTATGTCTGTCTGTCTGTCTGTCTGTATGTCTGTCTGTCTGTCTGTCTGTCCATCTATCACTGCCGACTCCACCAACCGTCTCCATTCACCACTAATCTCCTCCATTCATCGTTTTTATATTCTTTTCACTCCTGCAATTCCTGCTCACCCAGTTATTCTCGCAAACTTGCAATTTCTCTTGTTGCTTTCCGTCATCGTCTCAAGGCTATACAGGTAGACTGGTGCTACGCATAAACCATGCACCTTTCCTTGTAGCTTCTGATATCTATATTCTATCTCCCATCACACCTTCCACTTTCCTCCACGCGTCCGCTCCAGCTTTTATTCTCCAAGTTGTGTATACTCAAAACACCGCGGTGCACATGCTCAGTGGAAAGGCACTAGCAAGAGCAATAATAACACATCTGTTTGTTGACTCTGCGCTTAATGCAGTGGTGACAGGACGAAAATGTGACGTCCCCATCCAGACGTCTACATGGCTGAGAGAGGTGAGACGACCGCATTAGAAAAGCAACAACCGGTGTATGTGAGAAACAGAGCGAAATGAAAGACAACCTCACAGTCAGGCTCACAGTCAGGTTCACAGTCCAGAAGATCTGTAAGACAGTCTTATTACTGGATAAGTTTTGGCAGATGCAGTCTGCTTAGAAAATGTACACGATGGAGTCAACGGAAAACTGGAGGAACAAAAGGCTGCAATGACGTCACCCAGCTGCATTTATCTGGTTGTATTACATGGAAATTATTAGTCTCGGAAAGTTCATCAAACAGAACGGACAGGAGACTGGATTCTTCATGTATAGTCACTCCAGAAAATGTTGCCATATTCTGCTGCTGTGTTGACTACTTGACGGCCATTTTGAAAATGGTAGCAATCTTGTATTTCCGATTCACTAAAATTATGTGTAGGATAAATCATTAGTGGCACCTGTGTCACGTTTGCGTCTCATATTTACATCATTTGACTAGTTCATCCTTACATCGACAAACATCTTAGCAAAGCTATTGCTTTTAACTGTTTTGACTGTTACTTTGGTATAAGAAACAAATCGAATTGCAATCCTGAAATATGCAGTTTTTTTACAACCAACTACGATCGCCTTTAAAGCTCGCCCAATACATCATTCTGAATCAACTCGCGCATATCCTTCAATTATTGTTATTAAAATATGACAAATCATAGTTAATTGTTGTTCTTTTGACAAACAAGGTGTTCCTAAATTATCTATCCTATTTTAATGTAAATAAACAAGATAACCACACATTAAATTAAAAATAGCTTTGTTGTTGGCCAAATGACATGAAGCGACAATTGTTACCGACGAATTTGATTTTACTCACTGCACGTTTTCACAGTGAAAGTCTCCCGATATGGATTGAAAACGCAATTTGTGGTAATTTTTTTAACATCCTTTCCATATCCTGATTTCAAAATAGCTCTTGCTTTTGTCGTATTTGATTTTACGGTTTGTTTAGCTGGTTGCTCATCCTCTACTTTCGCAATAATTGCGAACGTTGAGAATAATTGTCACATCACTATATGAGTACAATTATTGTAGTCATATAGATGTACGGCGCAGTACAAAACTTGTGTTGCGCGCATTATAATCGAGCGTTATCCCTCATTCAACTACAATCCATATTAATGACTAATACTTTAGTATTAATGCATTATACGAGCTGCTTGATGTGCGTCATACACAGAATGACTACTGAACTGCTATCAACGTACTTTCTGTGTGTCGTTTTCGTTATATACAGCAACATGAACGTCGACTGACCTTCTGTCAACCTCCACGATGCCATCATGTACAGTAACCTGGCCTATATTTGGTGATATATGATGAAGTGGGTGTCATACTGTCTGTCTCAACTACAGTGCACTCGAAAAGCCATGCGACGGAGAAAACCAAAAGGACACAGAACATAAACAACACTATATTCATGCACGTCAAGATACGTGAACAACGAACCCATAATATTAACTATCATGCTATAAGATTACAGTCTTTAACTCATCCCACCACCTATCTATATCTATCTATATTCTAAATATATTTTAAGCCAACTTCCCTACTATTTTCTAAGAAAACTTTCTGCTTCCGAGGTGACGCAGGCAAGCGTTAAGGTGACGAGGCGTTTTGTCTCAATATCCTCAACCGATAGGAAGTTGTGTAGGACGTCGACGGCCGAGGCCTCACGATAGGCCTTGCGTGCGGCCTCACATTTTTACAAAAGAGACAAACTTTTCAACACTCCAGGGGCGGCGGTGGAGTTGTGATCATGCATCCTCACACAAAATTCCTAATCTGCCTGTATGTATAAGATCACATTTTCAGATATCTTTGTAGATAATGTTTACCAAATAGCTTAGACACAGTGCCATGTTTATCATTTCATTTACAAAAAGTTAATACGAAGTTCACTTGCTTGTTTTTCTGAAAATAAATCCAATGGAGTTGGGCCCTATTTGAATTAATATATGTATTTCATTGGGTCATCTTCATTTCGTTAAAACATCACTTAATTTTTTATGATAATAATTGTAGACGTCAGATTATGCTAATGTAATTCTTTTTAACTCATACAGTTTTGCCTACATCACCATTTCATTTCGCGGTACTAGAAATGTAGAGTATATTTAGCCCAAGTGTTTTTTTTTGGCGCTTAATAAGGTATTTGGGATACTTTATCTTCACAACATTTGCAAAGAAACGTCAGTTAGAGACGCTATGTGAATGCAACATCCGATTAACGACACGTAATTAATTAATTCCATTAACAGGAATCATAACAATTGGTTGAACCTGACCTTCTTATTCAAAATTATTACTAACCTGCACCACATTGTGGAGTATGCCAAGCAAATGGGAAACAAATGTATCGACGCCTTTTGCGCTCAACCTTTCCGGGTGTACCTTCGGGTCGTTCAGGTGTTCAAATATGTCTCCAGCGAGTCCAGTATCGACCACCTGTATGCATAAATCGTCCGACCTGTCTGTGGCAATTAGCATGATGTGGGCCATCAGGTGCATGTTGGTCAAGGCCTGGGCACCGCCCGGTCCAGACCAGTTGAGGTAGAAAGAGTTCCGGCAGATGTCAGCGAACAGACGGACCAGACCGATTTCGACGACGGTGTCAGTGATCGCGATGTCAATCCTCCTTGAACTCTTGGGCTTCATTGCATTTGCGATCAACTGAGACAGAACATAATATGGAAAAGACATTTACACATTATTCAGGTATGTTTTGCAAACACATCGTCGAATGTTTATGAGTGTTATGTGTTCATGTTTTAAGGTGACGTAGCACATTGGCACATTAATAAATGACCAATGATGCTAAACAAAGACCCAGACCGAGTTCGACGACGGTGTCTGTGATTGCGATGTCAGTCCTACTTCAACTCATTGCATTTGCCATCAACTGAGAGAGAACAAATGGTAAAGACATTTACACATTATTATCGAATGTTTATGAGTTTTATGTGTTGACGTTTTAGTGTGATGTAGCACATTGCCACAATATCAAATGATAAATGATATTAAGCGTGTTTGATTGGCCATTAAACTAGGGCATATTTGTCATAACAAAATAGGTGCATTTCCCCGAGTCCTTCTAACTTTATTTTGTCGCGACTTTTTGCATAGCACTGCTTACGTAATTTACCCTTTAATACCCTGGGGCATATCCGCTTACCAGTGATCAATATATATTGATTCTTTGTGGTGAACTACCAAATATACAGATTGGCGAGGCGAAATTGTACTATTCTGACATAGACAGTTGACTATTTATGGCACATTATACCTTAGGTGTGCCGACATAACTCATCTTCCTCTAATAGGTTGCGTTTGTTAATAATTGAAACTGAACTACCAGGAACTATCGTGTTAATTTTCAGAAGACAAAGCAAGAATAACGAATAAGTAGTTATAATGCTATATACCAAACTGTTACGTATGTCAATTGCCAATCTTTAATGTGATCGTCCTTGCTGTACTATATTTACGCTTTGCATATATTTATTAAGTATTGTTATTATTTGTATTGTATGTGCTTTTATGATTGCTTTAAGTATGTGGACAAGAATTATTTTTCTCTTACCTTGATATCCCTGTGACAGTTCTTTGTCGCGTAGATTGTCGTCTCGCGCAGCCGACGCATCGTCTGTCTAATGATATTCAAGTAGACGTCTTCCCCTTTCTGTTTCCCTGACGTCTGGGAGCTACTATTATCATCGTCTTCCCCGTTCTGTTTCCCTGACGTCTGGGAGCTACTATTATCATCGTCTTCCGCATACTCAGTACTTCTTAGCCGCATTGTGCTCATTGGTTTCACCCTATGGTCTGGTTCGTTTCCTGTTACGTAACACAGGTTTGCAATCCATGTATATATATATATATATATATATATATATATATATATATATATATATATATATATATATATATATATATATATATATATATATATATATATATATATATATATATATATATATATATATATATATATATATATATATATATATATATATATATATATATATATATATATATATATATATATATATATATATATATATATATATATATATATATATATATATATATATATATATATATATATATATATATAGTAAGTTCATGTGCACAGTTAAACATTGCATTGTTTTATCTAGACTTGGGCAAGTATTTCTAGTTAGCCAGCATCAGTTCATTGTAGGCTACTGGTTTCCTAAATAAGTATGATTAACGTCCCAAATTGTTTGCTGTATGTAAGTTCAATGAAGCTGGTTATGTCTACCTAGTGTCTCAATGCGCCCCAGTAGCTGTCCCAATGCACCCCAATGGCAGTACATGGGGCAAAATGTGTGCTTGATAAAAGTGTAAATTTACAAAAGAATTCAACATATATCACAAAATATTGAGTGTGCACAAGATGTCCACAAGAATCCTTCAAGGGGCAGTATCAGTTATTTTCCTGTATCTTTACTAATTACTTGTAAAAAAATTATCCCAATGCACCCCAGCCTCCCCCACTCAGCCATCACCAATGTACTCGTACTCATAAAAACGTACTCGGACCCAGGTCTAGTCAGAATCTACGTTTTATGCATTTTAGTATTATTATAAATATGCACAACATATAATTCACAAAAGAAGGAAAAGGAAAATGATATGGAAAGTGAAAGCAACTACAAACTTGCAACGTGAAGGCGCACAATTGCGTCACAGGACCTACGGTCCCGATTCCACGGCGTCCTATCACGAATAACTACGATCGTCTTGTCTTATATTAGTATTACAGTTAAAAGGTACAGCAAGGGGTATGGTGAGAATTACAATTAGCAGTGACTATCTATTTAAGCTGTGTATTAGGAGTGCAATGGCTATATTGTATTCTGGCAGTTTACCGACGGTGTAGTGACTATGTATTTTGACTGTGCACTGGTTGTAATATATATAGTAACTGTATTTAGCTGTGTATTACGGTTGTAGTGAATGTGTTTATGTGTACTGGGAGTGAAGTTACTGTGTACTCTACCTGTGTACTGTTAAAAAACAGTTATTAAAGGTTACAGTTATGGATGCGGATGGAATTGCAGTTAGTGGTACAGTTAAGGGTATGGTGGGAATTACAGTGAAGAGCATACTAAGGGGTATGGTGGAGAGATATTACAGTTAATGTGCAATTATACGTATGGTGAGAATTACAGTTAAACGTACAGTTATAGGTATGGTGGTACAGTTAAGGGTATGGTGACCATTACAGGTTAGGGTACATTTGGGTGTATGGTGAGAACTACCCGCAAGGGTAGAGTTATGGTGAGTATTATAGTTAGGGTAAATTTTAGGGTATGGTGAGAATTACAGTTAATAATACAGTTAAGAGTATGGAGAGAAATACAGTAAAGGGTACGGTGAGAATTACAATTATTAAATGGTACTGTTATGGGTATCGTGTAAATTACATGTAAGGGTGCAGTTAGGTGATAATTGCTGGTAAGGATACTGTTAAGGATATTGTGACACTTACATTTAAGGGTACAGTTAGCATTATGGAGAGAATTACAGCGTGCAGTTTTAGGTATGGCGAGCATTATTGTCAATGTTGCAGTTAGGGGTATGATGATAATTATAATTGATGGTACAGATATATATATATATATATATATATATATATATATATATATATATATATATATATATATATATATATATATATATATATATATATATATATATATTTTCGTTCTGTTTTCTTCGTTATAGTTATAATAATAAAAAGAATGCACTTACATACGTCTTCTTTCTTGCATTTTATCCTTTGTTCCTTTCCCGAATAATCCTCAGGCAATACTACTACCACACGCCCTTTGACCCCTCTCGCTAGATGACCCCTTAGACGATCTTTGACCCCGGATAGATGACCACCGCTAGATGACCCCCTTCGTCCGTCGCAGGCAGGTAGCGCTGAGCGCTGACTTTCCATAACCTAATCAATAAATCATATCATGCATATAACTGTTCAGTACTCTTCCATGCAGAATACGACGATGAATTGGAAACTATTATAAAAAAAAGCTTCCTCTGAATATTTGTATTAATATTACATAAAATAACAATTTAATCAGTACAACAAAATGACTTTCTTCAGAGTTATAGTACTTAATGTCAGATTACCATTATTAAGCACTTCAAATGTAATCATATGCTATATCTTGTTATGTTTTAAACTGAACTATTATCTAATCTGGATAACAGAGTTCTATGGTCACATAATGTATATCATAATGTCGCGTTTGACTCGCTGTATGGTAGTCTAAATCTACGTTAAGCTCAATTCAAAGATAAAATATATCATTCCGTGTGGACTCATTACCCGAAGCTGTGTTCTGGCCTGTGTACGATGTACCCATTGGCTGAGTCCAGCACACCGCGAATGACCTCATTACGAATTGGGCGGACCCAGTCAAGTCTTAGTCTATCATCGTTAACAGAAAATTCAATTCAAAGCTTCGTAAGAGGTCATCCACAATACAGTATATGTCATGCTCAGGTATGGGGGTGTCTGGAGCGGCGGCGGCGGCGGCGGCGGCGGCGGCGACGGCGGCCGCAACAACAACAACATCAGCAGCATACCATTATAATTTGAAATAGGTAAACAATGGTAAAGTACCATGGCATATTATACAATCCATGGTATAACTTGGTGTTTTGAAACAGATAAACCATGGTATACCATAGAATTATCTTACACAATATATGAAAAAGCATGGTCTACTGCGGTTTACCATGGAATACCATGGAATACCATTTAATAATATTGTATGCCATGCTACACTGTGTAATTCCTTGATGTATTACCATAATGGATACGTCTCTTATATAACTGTAAAATAAATAAATATATCTAGTCAAGCGTGGCCGTCACAGCACGCTAGCAAGGCTGATGAAAACGTCAATGTTTGCCCTAGGGATGTGGTGATTATACCTGGCCTGGTTATCATATGCAAGACGGTCAGCGTGACAGGCCTACATTGTACCTCACTGAAGTCAGTTGCAATGGAGAAGAAACTGTTTATCAGTAGTCGACAGGAACTTGAAAAGGGCACAACTCAACACAACAACAACAACAATAACACAACAACAACAACAACAACAACAACAATAACACAACAACGTTTGGTAAGTATCCGATAATGTTTATTTTGCGGCGGCGTCAAGCAGATTTACTGAATGTCCGAACGTGAGTCTGACAAAGCAATTCATCATCGACGCAGCATGATCGCACAACATTTAAAAGGAGAGACAAAATGTATGTTTGTGGACCGTGGTTAAGTCGCCTCTGTTGGCGAAATATTTCGTTTTGTTCAACACGCTGTATGAGTTTATCTCAAAATTGAGATTAACCCCACGTACATGTGTAGAGACTACTTCTGGTTACACAAACTGACACTCTACATACCCATGCATTAGAAAACGTAGAATGGACCATGCAATTCAAAGCATTGAAACAGTTTTTTTTTTAGAAATCGGTATGGCCCCTTTCAACTTTGCTATAGAGAGTGAGTGTTACGCTCCTTATAATAAAACACACACGATAAGCGTATCTTTTCAGCCACAAGGGCTAATTCAATATTTGCCCTAAGGGTGTCGTGATGCCGAGTCATGTTCATTGCCAGGTTACCAATTTCGAGAATGATAACCTGGTAGCTATCTTGGCAAGCTCTCAGAAATCAACTGACACGGAAAGGGCAATATTTATCAGTAGTCGTTTAACAATTCAAAACGGTATGCAACATACGTTCAGCATTTGAAATGTTTCCATTATTTTTTGCAAGAAGCAATCATATGTATTTGTTGCGCTCGCTGGGAGGGCCGGAGGAGGGACGACCAGTTCCAGGTTTTTTATTCCAAAATTTAGTTTTAACTGTTTGATAGAAACCACCATATTTTTGGATGGATCCGCTCATGTTCACACCCCATCAAACCACAGCCATTTATCCTGCATTTCTCCATATTTCATCATAACATGTCATATATATGTATAGTTATATTATATGAAAAGGGTAATTATAATAATAAGTAAGTAATTCTATAATTCATTTGTAAACCTTTAATGTCCTGTATAACACAGCTCTGTATGTTAAGTGGTTGTGAAGTTATGATGCCCTTCACAGCAATTATATCACTACTAGTCCTGGTTCAGCGCACAGTGACCCCACTATCCAGACACGCCACGTGCACATGTAGCGAGGGTTTTTAATAACTTACTTAGATGAGTATACGACAACAGGGATAACATACTAATTTATTTAATTTTAACACGTATTGGTAGTATGTTTCAAACCCGGACTATTGACGTGTATAATCGAAAATGTCATCACCGGCGTTGACATGCGACCAGTTAAGCATGTTTACACACACCAGTTGTCTGACGTCTTTGAACACGGATCATACGTGTGTGCAATATTTGGTGCTGGAGGCACTCAACGCCAGTACACCATTTTTGAGATAAATTTAACTTTTTATGGATACGTTTCATGAGTCCAACGCACATTAAGATACGTGACGTGGCTGGGGTACTAAATTACACTGATTGGGTAATTAAGGGTATACATTGTTACATTCAAAACACGGTTTTAGTAAACAGTAGTAGTAGTCACCTCCGTGGTGTTGCCTCTTGTTGCCAGTAATCGCCTCCATGGTGTTGTCTCTTGTTATAGGTGATCGCCTCCATGGTGTTGTCTCTTGTTGCCGGTGATCGCCTCCATGGTGTTATCTCTTGTTGCTGGTGATCACCTCCATGGTGTTGTCTCTTATTGCCGGTGATCGCATCCATGGTGTTGTCTCTTGTTGCTGGCGATCACCTCCATGGTGTTGTCTCTTGTTGCTGGTGATCGCCTCCATGGTGTCGTCTCTTGTTGCTGGCGATCACCTCCATGGTGTTGTCTCTTGTTGCTGGTGATCGCCTCCATGGTGTTGTCTCTTGTTGCTGGTAATCACCTCCATGGTGTTGTTTCTTGTTGCTGGTGATCACCTACATGGTGTTGTCTCTTGTTGCTGGTGATCGCCTCCATGGTGTCGTCTCTTGTTATAGGTGATCGCCTCCACGAAGCTGTCTCTCGTTCCAGGTGATCGCCTCCATGGTGTAGTCTCTTATTGCTGGTGATCGCCTCCATGGTGTTGTCTCTTGTTATAGGTGATCGCCTCCACGAAGCTGTCTCTCGTTCCAGTGGATCGTCTCCATGGTGTTGTCTCTTGTTGCTGGTGATCACCTCCATGGTGTTGTCTCTTGTTATAGGTGATCGCCTCCACGAAGCTGTCTCTCGTTCCAGGTGATCGCCTCCATGGTGTTGTCTCTTGTTGCTGGTAATCACCTCCATGGTGTTGTCTCTTGTTATAGGTGATCGCCTCCACGAACAGAAGAGGAACAGAAGAGGCATTAGTCTTCAGACCAAACTGAAGGTGTACCGGGCATTAGTGCTCCCCACGCTGCTCTACGCATGTGAAACATGGACAGTGTACCAACGCCATGCCAAGAAGCTGAATCACTTCCACACAACGTGCCTCAGGAAACTCCTCAATATCAAGTGGCAGGACAGGGTTCCAGACACTGAGGTACTTGCCCAAGCAGACCTGCCCAGCATCTATACCATCCTAATGCAGTCCCAGCTATGCTGGGCAGGACATGTAGCCCGCATGCCAGACCATCGGCTCCCAAAAAGGCTCTACTATGGCGAACTACAGCAAGGAAAGCGGTCCCAAAGACACTCTAAAACATCCCTGAAAGCGTTTGCCATCACCCCCGACTCCTGGGAACAAACCGCCATGGACCGGGCCAAGTGGCGTTCCTCCGTGCACAAAGGCTCCAAGATGTGCGAGGCCAACAGGACCGCTGCAGCAGTGCAAAGGAGGCAAGCCAGGAAAGTCCGAGCCAGCAATCCTCAAGATGACGTCCCCCTCATCTCCTGTCCCAACTGCCAACGTACCTTCCGTGCACGGATTGGCCTTGTCAGCCATCTGCGCACTCATCAGATCCAGCCCCAACTATCTCCAGATGACTAGAATGGTCCTCGTCGACTCGCCGGACGAACATGATCCTCTTGCTTTCTGGGGTTTCTTTATGGCTGTTAATGTTGTTAAATGTTTTTAAGTCGTGGTATGTCTTATTACACCTTGTTCAATCATGTTAAATTTGGTTAAATTTTGTTCAATCATGTTCAATTTGGTTGATTTTTTTGAAATCGTATATATGTTATGTTATGGTATGTAATTGTTATGGGACGTTGTGACAGCCGGTTAACCAGCCAGTCGCGGTGACCGCGCCAGCGATGGTACCGATGCACGCGATGAAACCGATGCAGCAAGGTCCGTACGTAGTCCAAGGAGGATACCCGGCGTACCAGCAGCAGGGGGCGTACCCGATGAATCAGCAGCCAGGACCCATGCCGGCTGGTGCAAATTCTCCCACGTAAAGACGATCAAACGTGTATTGTAGGTAAGATAGTTTGGGGAATACCGTTGTTTTCCTGGAGATCTATAGCATTAGCTGGTTCACTACTTTTCCGTTTGATAAACATTGAAATAGCCAAGCCCTATAATCTTCAATTTTCAAGAAAACATTATCATTATTATTATTATCACCGTCATCATCATCATCATCACTATCAGTACCATTATAATTTTCATTACTATTTATTATTTAGGTTTAAGTTAGGTTTATGAAAATAATAGCCTTTTTGTTTGCCCTAATTTGTCAGCAGTGCCTCTTTCATCTCGAAAAACAAAATATAACATGATACACCATCAGCAACTGTTAGAGCACAGAGGACATCGCCGATGGCATTACTTAGTGTTACCACTTTATTAAAGGGTATAATTAATGATATTGTATGTGTATGTGTATAATACTAATAATAATTTAGTTATTCCGCATGAGATGAGATGAGATTGAGTAAACTTGCAGGTACAAATTATGCATTTGCTAAAAAAATATGTGCGTGCGTACGTTTTAAGTAAGATTTTTTTACAAGCAACTTTATCATGTCATCATTTTACATTTACAAAACATGGTGCATTGTATCATAATAACTCATTTAGACTTAACACGCAACTCAGCCAACCGATGATCGCAATTTACATTCGTTCGTCTACCGCGGAGCGATGAGGACCACTTCAGTCATCCGGAGGTTGAGGGGGCTGGGTTGATATGTTAGTACGCAAGTGGCTGAAAAGGCCAATCTGTTTGCCTCACAGGTTGCAACGCTTTTGTACAAGGAGGAGCACGGTCATGAGCAGCGTGTTCCCAGGTGTTGGGGTTGATGGCAATCGCGCTCACGGAGATCTTCAGATCTTCTTTGAAACATTTCTTTTGCCCATTTTGTGACCGCTTACCTTCTTGTAGCTCACCTTAGAAGAGTCTTTTCGGCAGCCGGTGGTCTGGCATGCGAGCTTCATGGCCTGCCCATCGTAACCGAGCCTGCATCAGGGTGGTGGGGATGCTGGGTAGACCTGCATAAGCAAAGAGCTCAGTGTCCGGGATCTTGTCAGCAAACAGACAGTCTCTGATGATGTCTGTCAAGACCTTGGTTTTTGCCTGAAGCCTCTTGAGGTTGAACATCTTCCCATCCATTGGAATCTGATGCCGATTCCAATGTCACCATCTCTAAAAGCATCCGTCAACATGGCGGAGAATATTAGACTGAACTGTGACGGTGCTAGTACGCGTCCTTGTTTCACACCGTTTGTGACAGGGAAAGGCTCAGATGTCTCATCGTTGTCCTGGACCCTCGCTTGTATACCATCATGGAATTGTTTCACCATACCGATGAACTTCCGTGAGCAGCCGTACGTGGACATGATCCTGCACAGGCCCTAACGACTGACAGTTTCGAAGGCCTTGGTGATGATCACATACCCCGGCTTCATTCTTCGACATTGCAGGGAGTCTCGTGGTCGTCCGCAAGATAGGCGTGACGCCTTCTACAGATGAAAATAGGCGTGACGCCTTCTACAGATGAAAATAGGCGTGACGCCTTCTACAGATCAAAATATGCGTGACGCCTTCTGCAGATCAAAATTGAAGAATATAATTGTAAACATAACGTGTACACTTTATGAACACTTGTAATTCTGACAAGAGAAGATGATTGTTGAACAATTTTACTTTACAACGAAAAATCTTTCATACATTTTGCTCCACGTCTCTTGCATCTTGTCTCCATGCCGTTATTTTGTATGCATCAGAATAAATATTATACTGTGTTTTTCATACCAAAACAGCTGAGCCGCAGAAATAGCAAGAGGCGATGTAACGGCATCTATGACTATTCCACTGCACTGCACAAGCAAGACGAGGGAGGAGGTTGATGAAGACGGGGAGGGGCTGAGGAAGACGGGGACGAGGTTGATGAAGACGGGGAGTGGCTGAGGAAAACGAGGGAGGAGGTTGATGAAGACGGGGAGGGGCTCAGGAAGACGGGGGAGGAGGTTGATGAAGACGGGGAGGGGCTGAGGAAGAAGGGTAGGATATTGATGAAGGCGGGGAGGGGCTGAGGAAGACGAGGGAGGAGGTTGATGAAGACGGGGAGGGGCTGAGGAAGACGGGGACGAGGTTGATGAAGACGGGGAGGGGCTGAGGAAGACGGGGGAGGAGGTTGATGAAGACGGGGAGGGGCTGAGGAAGACGAGGGAGGAGGTTGATGAAGACGGGGAGAGGATGAGGAAGACGGGGCTGACACACCCGATTTGCTGTGTTTCTGTTCATCTGCATTAGTTGCTCTTCAACACTTAACATGTATTTAACGATTGGGAGCACTGTATTTTGCCTTAACAATACTCTGACTAATATTGCCTTATGTTTTAATAGCACAGTTACTTGATGCACACCGCATAGCAATGTTACTGCCTTTTTGACATGGTTTGCAGAACTTTATTCACACAATGTGAATAAAGATGTAAATGTCATTGTTGTATTTATTCCAGTTTCACTAATAAATGTGGTATTCTTCAATAATGTGTTTGTCCTTCATTCTTGTTCTTCTTGCCCTTCTTTTGCTTCATGTTCTTCTTATTCTTCTTATTCTTCTTGTTCTTCATGTTGTTCTTGTCCTTGTTAGCACCTTGTGGCAGAACATATGCCACTAACCAGTACCCTATTCATAGGATATCGAAAGGGCGCAAACAGGGGTAAATTATGCATATTCGTATCCCAAACAAACCTAGCTAGATGGGGGTAAAGCCCAGTTCCCCCCCACACACACACCCCGCCCCCCGCATGTACGCCATTAACTCTGATGTTGTATTCGTTATGATTTTCTCCACTGGGATTTATTGGCATTCAATGATTTTGTGCTGCATCTGAATTATCATTAACTAGCTGAGTTATCCGGCGTTGCACGGGGAGAAAGGCAGTAATATGTACTTTCTAGTTAAAGCCGCGTCTATGGATATCTACAAACTTACTATAATGGAGCTAGCTAGGTGGAGTCTGCGGTTGCAACATCCAGCTTCTTAACATTCGCGCCGCACGGTGGAGTCTAATGGTTGCACCATGAAACTTCATTACAGTGGCGCCGCACGGTGGAGTCTAGCGGCCGTATCATCCAGCTTCATAACAGTGGCGCCGCACGGTGGAGTCTAATGGTTGCACCATGAAACTTCATTACAGTGGCGCCGCACGGTGGAGTTTAGCGGCAGCAACATCCAGCTTCATAACAGTGGCGCCACACGGTGGAGTCTAGCGTAATCGAGGCATAGAGCGAGTCGAGCGCTTCCCTGCAAAATGCAGAAATCAGACCAAAGTTTAACTTTCTGTTTATTATTTCACTCGAATGTAGGGCGTATTAAATTGTGATATGGGAAATTAAGCAATTCACATGATGTGACATAATGAGTGAGTTTAACAGGTGGAAGGATTTATTGGAATTTTTCTGCTATGGACCACGTGGGCGCATTAATACATGGATATTTTTTGGAAATATTGACGGGTATCGCACGTGGGGCTCTTAAAAAGAGCTGGAGGTATGTGGTTTTGACAAAACGTTGTCAGGATGTCAATGAGACGATGGCAGTTGTTATAAAAAAATTGCAGATTTTGTTATGGCCCAGTTCTCTTATAATCAGACAAAATGTTAACATAGCCGCCAGTGCAATTTTGCACTGTGGCCTGACTTCTGCAGTAACTTCAACATTGATTTATACATCCACTGACAAATGTGTGGGCCCTAGTGTTATCTATTGTTGTTACACTTACACTAGTTGAATACAAAGTAGTCTTACGAAAGCATAACACACAACTATGGTGTCATTTTAGACAGCAGTTCCATTGTTTTGACAGTCCAACAGAGGGCACTTTGTCCACAAATCGGGAGTCGAGAATACAAAATTAATGAGGTCTGGACAAAGAATTTTAACATTTTGTTTACCATTACTCGAACCCCCTTTTCAAAACCCCGAGGACGCGCCTACAGTGGCATATTTACGGTCTCGGGGGTCAACGGAAAGCTCAAGCTTAATCACCCATTAATTTCCCATGTTACGAAATAGTGGCGCAACAGGTTACATACAACCGAAGTGGTATGGCCCAATACCCCTAGATACGCCACTGACGTAGACCTTACTCTTGTTATCAACACTGCGACATCACCCGAAACTGTGATACGAGACCAGAACAGCAACTTCACCGCTGCAAAAATAAGGTGCCTGTTTCAGCAGTAGGCATTCACTCAGCTCGACTTAAATTTAAAGTGTACTGTGACACAAATCTGCTAAAGATATAGATTTGAAATCGCATGGCAGTAACAGGCGTACCGTAATCGAACTCGAGAACAAGGGAAAGAACGCAAACTTTGAACAGATTGATTCCTACAAACTGCACACTTCATGGAATTCACGCAGAAAGTGAGAGTGTAGGATGAAACAGGCGTGCCACCTACTGAGAAAGAATGGTTGATTGTTTGAATATATATATATATATATATATATATATATATATATATATATATATATATATATATATATATATATATATATATATATATATATATATATATATATATATATATATATATATATATATATATATATATATACAACCCTAAAATAAGAAGAAAAAATGCACAGCACATTTTGTTAACATTACTCACCACAACATACAACTTTCAGTGCTCTAAGATAAGAAATAACGAAAAAAATTCTGAGACCCATAACTCTCTATATACCATGTATTATTTCTTATCTTAGAGCACTGAAAGTTGTATGTTGTGGTGAGTAATGTTAACAAAATGTGCTGTGCATTTTTTTTCTGATTTTTAGGGGGTTTCCCTCCCCCGAACGGCAGCCATCTTGGATATAAATGTCAGTTATTTACACGATTTGTTTAGGCATAATCAATGGATCAATTTCAACCAAAAAAACACACACGGTTAGAGAAGACTTCCCTACAGGTAATGACAGCCATTGTTTTTTGGTTTACAAGATAGTTTTTTTTAAATGATTTTTTTACTACATGGGTGTATTTTATACCAGAAATATTGGCGGTAACTTATAGTCATGGCATATTGCAACAAATCTGTGTTTGGTTTCCTTCAAATGCTGCTGTCATTACCTACAGAATACTATTACCATATATTTTGTGAAGTTTCAGGCACATATGTTGAGGAATAGCTGAGAAAAAGTCGTTTGAACACGGCTATTGTGCAAAAAAAGTGTAATTGAGAAAACGGCATTCAAAGAAAGTGTATACTTTGTCGACACATTTCATATCAAATACATAGCGTATAAGACTGAAATACTTCATACAACTAACTAACTGAACTCTGTATCAGATAATCTCCAATATAAATCACATAATTCAATGATGGATAGTATACAACGTAAATGTAGCCAATACTATATATGCGGGAAAACGTAGTGTGTGTAGTTGATGTATACTTCTAGTAGCATAGCAATAACTAAATACCAGACAAGAGTTTCTTGTTGATGCTACTCCCTAGATAACACCATCATCATGTATTGTGTAAGGTTTCAAGCACATCAGTTCACATATAACTGAAAAATATATATTTGAACATTTACAAACCGTCTGTAAATGAGAAGAAAGACGTATTCAAAATAAACTTGTATATACATTTTGTGGACACATTCCTATATATCTAACACACTCAACTAATGTCCACAGAGTCAATGTCCACAGACACTCTAAAGGAGTCAGACCACAGTTGAAAATTGCATTGGTGGCCATGTTAACGTTTTGTTAGATTATAAGAAAACGTAACCACTAAAAATTCTGAAACGTTTTCACAGCAACTGCCATCATCTCATTGACATGCTGACCAAGTTTTATTAAAATCACATACCTCCAGCTCTTTTAAAACGCCCCGACGTGCGATGCCCATCAATTTTGACAAAAATAGCCTTGTATTCATGCGCCCACGTGGCCCATAGCAGAAAAATTCCCATAAATCCCTCCGCCTTTTAAACTCTCAAAAAAATGCACCATTTCACAGCCAATAGCTTCTACAAACAAACCTGTGAATATGCCTGCTCAATTGCACTTATGTCACATCGTATGAATTCTTTAAATTCACATATCGCAATTTAATACGCCCTACATTCGTGTGAAACAATAAACAGGAAGGTCAACTGTGGTCTTACCCTTAAAACCCCCCTGGTGCATAATCACTAGCAGCTTCCACTCCATAGATCTTGCACGCACATCTAGCTTCCTTTGTTCGTGACTCAGCCTGCCTGAGTGACTGCCTGAGTCGCTTGCGGTCTGCCTTCTCTGCTGAAGCAATTAGCTGTGGGCCAGTTGTTATGCCCATGACACCATACAGCTGCCCCACTGTCGTCTGCGCCCCACTGTTGAACTCAGCTACAGCGAGGCAGGTAGCGAACAACACTCGCTGCAGACCCACGAAGCCAGTCTTGGGACACTTGGCCCACACTTTTCCATGCAGTGACTCGTTTGGGTTTTGCGTGTCACCTCGCAAACAACGACTCAGAAGGTCACTGTGGCCGAGACGCAAGTAAACTTCTTCCACATGTGTCGCAACCTCTGCAGACAGTGGAGTGCCAATGTTGGTGCGGTGATCACCTGGCTGTTTGCCTTCAGCCAGTGCTCTCTGATAGAAGCACCAACTGTCTTTGCCCTTTGGGCAACGGTCATGATATGGCTTGTCGTCTGTCGATGCAGCATGATTGAAAGTCGCAAAGACAGCATTCTGCATCCTATCCAGCCGACTTGGGTGGGCACGGATTGCCTTGTAATAGTAGGCGGTCAGCTTCGTAATTGTTGCCAATGTCAACTTCCCGTATCCCCGACCACCAAGTGTCACGCCAGCTTTCTTTGTCTGTGTTGCCAGCTACCTCAGCGCCGTGCCCATCCGCTTTGCGACGTGGTTGATGCATTCTTCTTTCACAATAACAACATCATCGCCGTACACTTTCTTTTCTGCGATATGTTTGAAGGTTCTGGAATCACCGTCCGACACCATTGTCGTGTAGCGAAACCCACGTTCAAGTGATCGCCTCCACAAGATCTCGGCTGCCTCCACCTCCATTCCACCAGATGCCCCGTCGTAGTTCTTGTTGCAGTTGGCATGACGGGTCAGCCACCTCTGAAACTGGGCTGTGTCTCGGCCCCCATGCCGTGCTTCAGCGCATGAACAGGCTTGGCAGTACGACGACAACACAGTCAGGTCAAGGACGAGTCCCGTGACTGTGTCGATCACACATCCAATCCAGTATGCCGAAGTGTGTCCGCGTTTTATCCAGGAGCCGTCGAAACTTACGGCCAAATCAATAACTTCATCATCGGCATCACTGTCAGTAACTGACGGACCAACAACTGACGGATCCGCGTACACCTGCCGAACGATCTTCGCCGCATCAGTGATGATGTTGTTAGCCACCACCATGCTGGCATCCACGACGGCTTGACTGTGGACAGCAAATGTGGTCTGGTTGGTTGCATTCATGTCCAGGTATCGGCACAACTTCACGATACCACTGTGGCCCACACCCATGTCCAATGTTGCCGACACAACTGCACGTGTCACGACAAATGGCAAATGTCCAGCAGTGCCACCGATTCGGACAAGGAAGCCATTGGCTTATCGAGAGTCCAACAATGTTCATCTACTTATAACCCGCCCTCATGAGATATGTGTCTACCTTATTTTTAAACATATTCACGCTGCTAGCAGTTACACAATCTGTAGACAGTTTGTTCCATTCATTTATTGTCCTCTGTGAGAACGAGTGCTTCCTGATGTCCAATCTACATTGATCCTTTACTAATTTTACCTCATGTCCTCTAGTTCTGCTATCCTTCTTGAGTGAGAAAAACATATTTCTATCAATATTTTCATACCCATTAAATATCTTAAAAACTTCAATCTGATCTCCTCTTAACCTCCTTGTCTCTAGAGTTGTTAAACCACATTCTTTCAGGCGTTCTTCATAACTGAGGTCTCTAAGTTCTGGACTCATTTAGTTGCTCTCCTTTGTATGCGTGTAAGCGTATCTATATCCTTCTTACGATATGGTCTCCGTGCTTGTATACAGTATTCTAAATGTGGTCTAACTATTGCTTTATAAAGAGGTATAATTAACTTTTTTCCCTTGTATGTTATGTTTCTTCTAATCAATCCAAGAATTTGATTACCCTTTGAAGCTGCAATACCACACTGCTCTGAAACTTTCATATCAGCGCTTATTGTAACTCCTAAGTCCTTTTCTTTTACAGTAGTACCCAGAACAGTATCTCCCATTTTATAGTTTACATTCAAGTTCCCATGTCCTGTATGTAGGCATTTACATTTCCCAAAATTGAACAGCATCTGCCATTTCTCAGACCATTTCACTAATCTGTCTAGATCGTTTTGTAAATGTTGTTTATCACCATCAGTATTAACCTTTCTAAACAGTTTTGTGTCATCCGCAAATTTCAGTACGTTACTTGTTATAGTGTCGTCCAAGTCATTGATATAAATTAAGAATAATATAGGTCCTAATATTGATCCTTGAGGTACCCCACTCAAAACCGATTTCCAATTTGAAACTTCTCCATCTACTACAACTCGTTGTCTTCTGTCAGTCAGCCAAACGACTAAAACAATGAATTTGGGACGATGGGGCATGTCACAAAAGCGACGTTTTATGACACAAAATGTTTTATTTCGTAACAACTATATGTATGCAATGCTGGTTGAATAATTTTTCTACGCAAATGTGTAAACAACTCAAAATCACTATTATTGACCAAATTTTACGAAATCTAGCCCCATGTCCTGCGTAAACAAACATATAGGGTCATGAAACTCCTCTAAGACTTTGATAGTCGCTATCGAGGAGCTAACTTGCAAAATTAAATTAAGCTAAATCAGTTGGTCAAATATATATTCTTCCGAGAAGAGAAGAAAGAAAAAAAAAACATAATAATATCATCTCTGGTTGTGTGTGTATATGAGTGTACGCGTGTATTTGCTTGTTCGTTTGCATGTGCGTGTTCGTGTATTACTATTCTCGTTTGATTATGTGTGTTTGCAGTTTAGGCGCCTTTTCGTATAAGGTGACGAGTGGTTGTATTTTTAATGTTGCATATATATATATATATATATATATATATATATATATATATATATATATATATATATATATATATATATATATATATATATATATATATATATATATATATATATATATATATATATATTATATATATATATATATATATATATATATATGTATATGTATATAATAATAATAATAATAATAAGGCTGTCTGCCAACATGTAATGAACTATATAATGTGACCTCATGTGGCTCTATACTCAACGTATTAGTTTTACGATTGAAGGTAGCTGTGTTCTTAAAAAATCAAATTAGTCTTGTTCCGCTACATGGGCTGAGGGCGCTGTATACATAACTTCCTTTTTCTTCTTTTTCTTCCAGTTAACTACAACCTTCATCTTGCTGAAGCTTTTGTATTGGTAGAACTAGTGAGTACACGACAGGTTACACATTTACTCCCTGTGAGGGATATTTTACAACCCCTGGAATAGACAACAACGGTTTTAATCTTCCGAAGATAGGCAAAGTGGGGTGAACGTAACGAAGGTTCGAAAAGGTAGGAGGTGGTTTCGAACCCTGATCCCCTCGACTGAAAGTCCGCCGCACTATTACAGCAGGTACGCACATGCGTAAGCATTCACTCACTCACTCACTCACACTCAGTAAAAGTGCCGTAGGGCCAATATAGGATGTACATGCCCGTTCTCAGGGGGGTACTTTTTTTTGAGAGAAAAAATTTACGGGTATGGAATGTTCAGGCATTTTTATTGAGTTAGAAGTACGAGACTTTGACTAAACTCGACCAGCATGTCAACGAGATGATGACAACGGCAAGTAAGAAGTTTCAGAATTTTTTATGGTCCCGTTTTCTTATAATCATGCAAAACGTTAACATGGTCGCCAGTGGGAAACGTAAGTTGATTCCGTAAACTAAGCACTACAGTGACACAAATCTGCTCAAGAAATATGCTTGAGGTGTAATTGCTATTGGTAAAATTGCATGGCAGCAACAGGCGTACTGTAAGTGAACTAGAGAACAAGGCAAAGAGCGCAAACTTTGAAGAATCTTAACTTAAAAACAGGTGGTTGAAAGAAAGTGTGTGATCATATAATGTAGGAATCAAACTGCACACTTCATGGAATTCCCACGGAAAGTAAGAGTCTGTTCTAGGATGCGACAGGCGTCTCACCTACTGAGTAAGAATGGTAGATTGTTTGAACCCGCCCATTTATTTGCTTTTAGGAGCGCTTTTAGTGTGAATGCATCCATTGAAACATAGTTCCCTAACTGGCATTTAAGTATAAATATATTCTAATTATAAAACATTTAATATTGGTTTATTTTTATACTGAAATGGCTTGGGCACCGCATACATACAAAGTATGCCTTAGTTAACATCTGCGCATGTATTGACGTTTACCGTTCTTCGTAGCGGAATCGACACGCGCACTATGACGTAGCAGTTGCTGCCATAGCGCGAGACAATCTGGTCTGGAGCAACAATATTCACGCTCGATCTCGAAGAAGAAGGGCGCAAACTGTGTGTCTTCAGTGTGTAACAGTGAGACGGCCGTAGTGTGACAATGTAGCAAAGACGTTTATTATTTTGCTTAATTAAGTTGAAATTAAGTCGAGATCGATGTAAGTAGTTGTACGTAACCAGGGTCGGGAGGAGGGTCAACTCCTTTCGCTGTTCATAGCACTCGTTACATCATACCTTCTACACCCCCTAGGGGGGTCCCTAGGGGGGTCCCTAGGGGGTTATTGAGGTTGGGTGGCCGGCTTGCAGGTTCCTTCACTGGCTTACCCGCCGTCTGGAACTGTCAGTCATTTTCAAAGTCGATAGAGACAACGAAAATGTCTGATTGCAGACAGTGTCTTTATCGTCTTTAAATATATCTTTGTTGAAATGATCGAAGCCAACAGTAGCTAGGGCATCTTTAGGGTTATTGGAGTGGTCGTGAAAACTTGCTACACGAAGACGGGATGGAGGGGGGGGTGAGCCCGGGGACTGTCATTGAGGAAACAGAATGTTCTCAAAAACAAGACCACTAAACACAGTACACGGAACCGACATTTCCCGAAATGATTCGCTCGTAGACCAGCTTTCGGTTTTATATTCCATAAGTCGACATCAGCGTGTTTGTGCGTGTGCGTGTGCGTGTGCGTGTGCGTGTGCGTGTGCGTGTGCGTTTATCTGTTTCCGTTAATATGCTTATGCATTCGGAAGTGTGTGTGTGTGTGCGTGTGAGAGCCTCGCTCTACCGTGGTGACACGGCGCAGACAGCAGTAAATAAATCCTTCTATTGCATTTGTGTTGTTCTTACGCATGGACCAACACTCGGCATTGTACAACATTGTACAACATTGTACAACAACACATGCACCACCAGCGACAGGAACAAGCCCGACTTCAGCTTCAACAGCACAATGCTGGAATCCCATACTTTGTCCAGTTTGGCAAACACCGCACCGGCCATTCCATCTCGAGGGACGTTACCAAATGTACACAAATTCCGCCACTGGCTCAACAGCTGTGCCATCCGCAGCCTCCAGTTTCACTGGGATCACAAATCGGATCTCCCCTTTCCGTCGTGCCACCCTCTCCCTGCCCTGCCTGCGTTGTTGCTGAGTATGCATTGGAGTTACCGGAATGCATCACCGGCTTGCAGCGTGACTGCGGAGCGCCTGCAGGATCCACTACACCTGCCCCCAAGCATCACAACGATGTGTGACCTTCTCCAGGTCACACACTCCCTGAGGCCCAGTTTGGTGACTCTGTGCATCGCCATCGCCATCAGGTAGCCAACCGCCTGACTTGACCACAACTGGTGTCGGCTCCCTGTCGTCGTACAGTAACAGGTGTGTGGGCCGGACAGCCCCAAGACCACCAATGTTCAGACATCGTTCCTGCTCCTCGGTGATCACCAGGGATCGCTTACTCACACTCACTCACACTCAGTTGATGTGCCAATAGGGGAGGGGGTAGGTTCTTTTTGACAGAACTTGTTTAACTGCAAACTTTTTCAGAAATCTTCGGCTGAATGTGGACGCACGAACCGCCTTTTCAAACCTCTGAGGACGGGTACGGTGCGACACTTGCATCGCGACCCATACGTTCTTTGCTGCAACAGCGCTCCCCGACCGTTGTTACAATCTGACCCGCATACGGGGCTAGTTCGTATATCAAATTGTAACTATAATACGGATAACAATGACAATAACAATAATGCTTTGATTCGAGACATTCAAACAATGTGTCCATAGAAAATAAATGTATAAATAAAACAAACAGTAGGCCCTATAATATTAATATAATATAATATAATATTATTTCTAAATTATGCAAGGATGAAATCAACTGAATCCGCAACTTCGACTTACAATGTCGATAATTGCTATGCTATTTACAGTGTATAATGGGATTCAGCGACCTGTCAATCCCAGCCATTAAGCTATGTTTAGCCTTTGTGGTGACCTTTACAAGAGTTGACAGTAACTGTAGCAAACACGTGGTTATTGTTGTCATAAAGAACACACAATCATTACTGAAATAGGCAGTGAATAGCATGTTCTTTGTGTAGTAGATGAACAAAACTTAACTTTGTTACGCAACATGTGCTGCTCTTGGCACAGTGCCGTATCTAATATCTCACAAAGTGGAGGCCAGTGGGGGAAGGTTAGTCACCCGGATTAGTTTACCATACTACCATATAGCGACGCAATAGAAAAATGCGAAATAAAATGGAGCTATGACCCAATGGCCACCCCCCAAAATGCGCCATTGTCTTGGCATATCGAGTGCCACGTTGGTTTGAATGTCTACCTCGTCAGAGAAATCATTACAAATGACATGTCCAACGTTTCACACAAGGTGGCGAAGTTTACTTCGTTCTTTCTAATGGCATTTTCATAGCTAGATTTGCGTTTCTAGAATCAAAGTACATGACCAGATATTTGGAAGCGTCATAGTGAACGTCGTGCTGACGGTTGTACATGTAACACAAGTTAAGTAATATGTGCAATTTCTTAATTAGTGGAAGAGGCAAACTAAAGCAAAGTGTCTGCCTAAATGAGTTGATGGGCCATCTTTAACTGTGCCAAGACTAATCCAATACGTTTGGGTAGCTGTACACTTAAGAAACCCATAATTATCAACAGTGAAAAGTAAAGGGGATTATCATTGGCATTGGAACTTATAATAGTACGAATAAAACTACATGAACACATTGAAATAAATAACAACATACTTTTAACCAATAACTGAATGTAACTGATAGTGTAACAAATAGCTCCGCTCTCCCCTATGCTGGCTACTCCATCGGTTGGGAAAGTAGGTCATAGTTAGGAACGCAGCAAGAGCATCACATTAATGTCATGGCATCTGTACTGCTCTATCGTGAACGTGGTACCACTTCCATCAGTTGTCTACATATTGTGCTGAAAGGCTTCGTAAAATAAAATACGGCAAATAAAATTAATGTTCAACTGAAGAACAGTAATACGTAATTATTATGGTCTCGATGACCCGGTTCATGCCGTACTATTACTTATCCAGATTTCAGGGCCAAGGTCGGGGTCATATGTTCCGAGAAATGCTAAACTTTCATTAGCCAGGTTCTAGGGCCTCGTCCAAATTACATGGGCCCTGCAGGGTGTATTAGTAAGACAGCTAAGTGTTGGCACGCTCTGGTATAGGCCGAAGATAAACTAAGTTTGCTGACGAAAACGGCGCAGTTTGGTGCTGAATTCGTAATTGGCTGGCTGCGAATATAACCGATTAATTCATGACTTGGCAGTGTCTACCTAGTGAATCCGGCTGGATGCATAAATCAGTCAATCTGAGCATTTAGTCTCAAAAAGGTGAGAAAGCAGACGACATTTGTTGTACGCAGCATCCAAGCCAAGGACAAGGTAGGAAATATCCCGGCCTGGTGTTCGCAATGACTTTGTTGTTTCTGGGGATGGGTGACACCTGTCGTGGAATAGTTACGGTGCATGGGCAGATCCAGGGGTGTCCACCAGCCCACCCCTCTTCTTTTTTGGTCGGATTTTTAACCATGTCAGAATTTAGGTCCGAAGTTGTTTATCAATGTTTATTCTGTACATAAATGATATTTGTAATGCTTAAAAAATGTCAAATTTTTTTAAGTTTATCTTATTTGCAGATGATACCAACATGTTTTACAGTAATAGTGATATAGTTGATCTTGTCTGGTTGACAAATATTGAATTAAAAAAGTTAATTACGTGTATGGTTTGCAGTAAACAGGTTTCTCTCAATATATCAAAGACAAATTATATGTTTTTTAGTAATCGTATTTTATAGACACACGTCTATACATATAAGTAAGGAAGAAATTAGTAATGTTGAATTAAAATTTTTTTTAGGTGTTTTGATTGATAATAAATTAACGAGCTTATTTAATACCATTTTCTCATTCTGCTATACATCATGTACTGCATCGAAGTAGAGGCTGCTAATCTAAATTGTTTAGTATTGTTACAAAAAAAGGTTGTGCGTTTAATTTGTAGAGCTAAGAGGTTAGACCACACTTCTCCGAGTTACATATCCTGAAAGTACCAGATATTGTGGAAATACGAACTGCACTTAACAAGGCAAATAACAATTTGCTACCAGTGAATATACAAAAGTTGTTTCCATTGTACAAGTCAGTCTATGTAACCAGACAAAGTCCCACTTTAAAAAAAAATTATGCTCATACCAATTTAAAGAGAAAGTGTATTTCAGGTAAAGGTGTAATACTACGGAACTCGATTGACAGCTCTTTAATATGTTGTAGAAACATTCATCGTTAAAAAAATGCACTGCTAACATTTTGGTTAGCTATGTAGTATAAACATAACATCTTGGCTGTATAAATATTGATTTATTGTAGCTACAAAATATAATTGTTTTGTTTATGCTGGTCATTACATGTTGTTACTGAATTACGATGCAGTGAATATCAAGTCTAAACACTAATATTTCATCATTCATATTGAACTATAAATAGTTAAGTTGTAATCATGAATGTTGCATACTTCTTGTTATATTTATTGGAATTGGGCAAATGTTGTGACACACTTGTGCTTAGTAGTGCAATGCAATAGTTCATGATATGATACAATATATTTGGACATCATTTGTCTTACAATTTGGCACATATTGGACATATAACTAATTATAAGCAATTGATGGTATAACAAAAGTATTCATTGTATTTAAAATATGTTTCACTCTATAAAATCAGTTTTCACCCCAACACACACAGCACAGCAGCATAGCATTGAGAAAATTAACTTAAAATTAACAGTTGTTATGTCAGACAAAAATACTGACCATCCTTATATAAATGAAGAATGTAGCCATATAATGATACTTCTGCAATCATATCATGAGCAGTCATAATATTGTGTTTACATCATAACACCAATTAAAATCTTTTTCCATGCTGTTTCTAAAAATGTATTAAATTGTATTGAATACATTTCACAAAACATTAATACAATACAAACTAAACAAAATATGGCTTTATAATTACTAAAGCAGAACACTGTTGTATTTACCGGGTAATTATTTCACAGATATCTAACAGGACTAAGACACATTAAGTCCCTATATTTGTGCATTCATTATAAGTAGACCTACACATGCATTTGTAAATGATGCTATGATATAAATGTTCAAGCTAAACTTGTCCCAGTGTAAATAAACACTACATTTTACTTGTAAACTACACCACCAACACAACTTCATAACAATCACAACATATGTACTGTTGATCAACAGGATTATTTTTAAAGAATCATGCATCATGTTTGTTAACATCTAATGTACCGCATTTCTGACACTCTTCATCAAGACAAATGTGCATATTATAACCTCGGTTGGCACAACGCATGCATGTTGCCCTTCTAGCATGCATACATCATTATGTGATTAATTGCATACATGCACTAGGACATCGTTGACAACCCGTTGCTGAAATGGAGACCGCAACGTTGCCAACCACTTTGATATGGTGATACAACCAAGGAGCATAGCTGAGATTCTTTGCTAGAAGTCGCTAAGATTTCTGAGTAGTTGGGCCGTCGTTGGCATGACTTCTGCACGTTGCCGTCTGCATGCTATATTTACATGGTTGGCCTAGCGGTGACATAAGATTAACATAAATTAAATAAACATTAATAAGTAAACAGATATTAATAAGTTAAAAATATTAATAAGTACTTTCTTATGACATCCACCTAATGTGGTAACATGATGATTTCCTTCCAGTTTTTCTTATGTGTGATTTCTACACAAAATTACTGACTTTGTGTAAAATATGTTGAATTTGTTCATGGCAAACATCCTAAACTCAGCTCATGATTGTTGACACATTAGGGTGATGACAGGCTGTCCACTTGTCATCTGTGCAACGAGTCACCATGAACTCAATGTCGACTGCAATGGGGGACATCTCTTATGACAAAGACTTCAACTACAATCAGAAGGATCACAGACACCCTAATTATGTGACAGAGAAGCATTTTCATTACCACCTGGCGAAGGATGAACATGGATATCTCACCCATGTCAAAGACAACCATGGACGACTTCTCAAGTCACCCAGGTAACTGGTTCTTGTCATACTCGCTACTTAGGGTTGGTAGCAGTACTACAGTATATGGTACCCATGACAGAGCAACCTGTTGAAACATGTATTTGTCAGTTTAACCCACACCAAGTGTCAATGTACGCTGAATAATTTGTACTTTGCTGTATTGGTAGACGTGTTTCTGGGAACTAGACGTGCCCATGCCCAAACTTCAAAGAACGTTCCCACAAAATGATTATCATTACCTGTTCAACCAATGACGACGTGTCCACTAACAATTAAAGTTAAGTTCCTGTATCGAGCAACATTATTGATTAACACAGCAGCTGAAAATTGCACATTTCAACAGATCAATCTGCCAGGATGTAGTCAGAAGTCTCTGGTGGTGATGATGGTTCTCATCTCATGACCACAGTCTGACTCTATCTTGCTCCACTGGCCCATCTCATGACCACAGTTTGACTCTATCTTGCTCCACCAGCCCATCTCATGACCACAGTCTGACTCTATCTTGCTCCACTGGCCCATCTCATGACCACAGTTTGACTCTATCTTGCTCCACCAGCCCATCTCATGACCACAGTCTGACTCTATCTTGCTCCACTGGCCCATCTCATGACCACAGTTTGACTCTATCTTGCTCCACCAGCCTATCTCATGACCACAGTCTGACTCTATCTTGCTCCACCAGCCAATCTCATGATCACAGTGTGACTCTATCTTGCTCCACCAGCCAGTCTCATGACCACAATCTGATTAATTCTGTTATCAAACCGCTCCATTGTTGACTGTATTGGCAATGCATTTTACTGAGTTGCGCTGTCAGCTAAACATTCCGAGATTCGCTGCTACTGCCACCTGGCAAATCAGAACGAGTTCAACTGATGATTGGATCAGTTCATAATTTTATAGACGTCATTAGTCAGATAATGTTGGACAGAGAGTAGTAATGACCATACTGTATGGCCTAATGCTGTTCACTCAGAATTCTTCATTTTATTTGTGATTAAAATATTAATGTCAGATAATGATGAAAATAGTCTGTCTGTTATTCCTGGGCTTGTTGCAAGTTGAGCAAATGAGTGTAGACTATGATAACAGTAATTAACAATGACTGCTGTGATCACATTATACGATATAATAATGCTGTGATCACGCTTTTCAGTGTATTGACCGATGTGATCACGTTATATGACTTAATGTTGCTGATTCAGATGATTCTTCAAATTTTAATATCATTTTTTCCAGAGTGCAATATCAGAGCTAGTAGAATATTGGTCGTGCTGGTAGAATTTCAAACTTGCCAGTCCAATTGGGCTGGTGGACAAAAGTGTTAGTTTTCACCCCACTATTTGAACTATTAAACATTTTTTATTTTCACACCATGATTGGGCGGGGTGGAGTATACATATAAGACTGAAGGTGCCAAGTTTAAAAAGTTGGGCTGATCACAGGGTTTGAACAAAATGTTGTGTTCAACTTGTTAGGTTGCTTTACCCATTAGACCCCACAACGGCCATGGCCGGCCGCTTTGTGCAGTCCTGGAACGGCTGCCGCCGCCCGCATACAGGACCCTCTATTCAAAAGAATCCTGGCGAATAACTACTGAACTAAACGCTAAAAAATTTTGCCACACCCTAGCGGATACATTTTGCAACAACAACAGCTCGTTACGTGCATGTGTTGCCCTTTCGGAAATATTGATTTTCATCAGTTTTGTTCACGCTATCTCAAAAATTTTTATTTCTATATTTGTCATGATAAGATATGGTGTAACCTGAAAAATAACCGTCAGAATTTGATAATGTTTTCAGTGGTGAAAGCTAACACATATAGCTACATTTTCTTTGCTGAGTTGCATAGGGTTATAGCATGAGATCATTGTCAAATGTCAGTCACAACTTTCAAAGTTTTAACAAATCTACTATTTTGTCTTTGCAAATTGTGATCAAATGTCAACATTTTATTAATGTATCCTATTTCTATGTATACCTGTACATACATGTGGAGAAATTACTCCTCTTCAAAATAAACACAACTTGTAATTGTCAGTATTGAATAGTTTTTTCTACAGATTTTTGAACACAAGGAGGTAAAATCGCTCGAAATTTGCCAGAAATCCTGGAAACATGGTGGCATGTTTTAATAAAATCCTGGGACCTAATGGGTTAACATGCATCGTTATCATATTCACAGAGATATTCCACAAATTGTGTCTCTTCTTTTTGAGTAAGACCAGCTTGTGATTTACAACTTCAGCAAAAATCAGTTAATGCTATTGGTTTGATAAGGACTTCTTTTAGGTGTGTATATATATATATATATATATATATATATATATATATATATATATATATATATATATATATATATATATATATATATATGTATATGTATATATATGTATATATATATATATATATATATATATATATATATATATATATATATATATATATATATATATATATATATTATATGTATATATATTATATATATATATATATATATATATATATATATATATATATATATATATATATATATATATATATATATATATTAATGCTTATACTTATTAATTAGTAAAATGAAAAAAAATAAGACAACATTTTTTATAATAAACTTAAAAGCCATGGAAAACATAGTTTTAGTGAGGACATTTCCAGGGAGAAAGTGTCTGGGTGTATTTTTCACTCCGGTCTCGATATGTTGGATAAAATAGTCCGCTATAGATTTCTACTGAAAACTTGAGCACAGCTTGTTGACAAACTTGTTGACAAACTCAAAGAAAGAGCCACAAACTAAAACTGGCAAGATACTATGTCCCTGCCTCGCCCTTGTATGACTCATGTATGACTCTCAAGGTGACATGTCCTAGAAAATATATTTAGCTGAGAAATGTGTGTCTCGTGGTCTGCCAAGAATGGCACAGTTATGTGAGAGTCTTGTATTAGATACCAGTCTGAATAAGTTAATTTGTTGTTAGTGTTAGTCAGGGCATATACACATCAGCAAGGTAACATAACGTTGTTGTTAGTCACATGACTGAAAAAGCAGGCAGGTTTGAACAGTATTGCATTATAATGACAGCACATGATAATTACTCATATGCATGCTAGAAATATCCTCAACCATGACATTTTGCACAGTAAGCTCAGAAATGCTTCATGGAACACAACAAGACCAGCCACATAGAACACCAGTTTTTAGTCTCTTCAAAGTATTTAAGACTCTTGGAACAATTGTTCAGGTATCATATGTGTCCACATGTTTTGTCTAAATCCTGTTTTATTTTTCAACTTTGCTGTTCAGTATATTCATAAACAACTGTGGATAAAGTTGATCAGAATCAGATGTTCATGGTGTCACGTGATGTGAATAAAGTTGATCAGTGTCAGATGTTCATGGAATCGCATGATGTGGATAAAGTTGATCAGTCAGATGTTCATGGTGTCATGTGATGTGAATATCATTAACTTCCGTAAATTTTTTTCCATCCACATGCAATGCAAACACGTTATTTGATCCGATATATTAAATTTTCAAATTAAACAGTAACAGTCAAAGCATTTTTTTGTTAATGTGGGTGAACGTAACACATTTTGGCAACCAATATTTTAGAATAGATCATCTATAAATTATTCTACATTTATGATGTGACTTTATGATAAAAACGAGCAGACTTTGTGCGGGTGATTGATTACCATATGTATGGAGTAACTTTGTACGAGTGAGTGATTACCATATGTATGGAGTAACTTGGTCCACAGACTTACACATGCAGGGGATATTTTTCATCCTTATGGTTCATCTTATTTGGCCCCTATGGAAGATCTCGTGTATCAATAAAATAAAAATATGATTTTCAAACTGTTGACCCTATGAGTCTATTTAATGTTTTAACAATATATTTACTGTTCCAGACCATTACGTGACATGTGCATTTGCAAACTTGTCACCGAGTCACATATTCTGCACAAAACAAGCGGCCACCTGTTACCAACGAACGTCTATCAACTGTTACTGACCGAAGCAATGTATCAGAGAGAGGCTCCGGCGATAGAGTGGATCGTTTCCACATGGCCAATGAGGGTGCTCCGAGTCTATGACTTTGTTCCCCTGGAGGATTATCTGGAAGACGATTATCTGACAAGATGTTTCGAGGAGAATGAAAAGATGTGTCTTGTTGATTGCTTTGTTTTTGGACTACTGAAACTGAAGGAGGATTCCAACCTACGGCACATTGACTTTACTTCATTTGGCCAGGGTCAGTTGTTAACTTTACTTCATTTGGCCAGGGTTAGTTGTTAACTTTACTTCATTTGGCCAGGGTCAGTTGTTAACTCTACTTCATTTGGCCAGGGTCAGTTGTTAACTTTACTTCATTTGGCCAGGGTCAGTTGTTAACTATACTTCATTTGGCCAGGGTCAGTTGTTAACTTTACTTCATTTGGCCAGGGTTAGTTGTTAACTTTACTTCATTTGGCCAGGGTTAGTTGTTAACTCTACTTCATTTGGCCAGGGTTAGTTGTTAACTTTACTTCATTTGGCCAGGGTTAGTTGTTAACTTTACTTCATTTGGCCAGGGTTAGTTGTTAACTTTACTTCATTTGGCCAGGGTTAGTTGTTAACTTTACTTCATTTGGCCAGGGTCAGTTGTTAACTTTACTTCATTTGGCCAGGGTTAGTTGTTAACTTTACTTCATTTGGCCAGGGTTAGTTGTTAACTCTACTTCATTTGGCCAGGGTCAGTTGTTAACTTTACTTCATTTGGCCAGGGTCAGTTGTTAACTTTACTTCATTTGGCCAGGGTCAGTTGTTAACTCTACTTCATTTGGCCAGGGTTAGTTGTTAACTTTACTTCATTTGGCCAGGGTTAGTTGTTAACTTTACTTCATTTGGCCAGGGTTAGTTGTTAACTTTACTTCATTTGGCCAGGGTTAGTTGTTAACTTTACTTCATTTGGCCAGGGTTAGTTGTTAACTTTACTTCATTTGGCCAGGGTCAGTTGTTAACTTTACTTCGTTTGGCCAGGGTCAGTTGTTAACTTTACTTCGTTTGGCCAGGGTCAGTTGTTAACTTTACTTCGTTTGGCCAGGGTCAGTTGTTAACTTTACTTCATTTGGCCAGGGTCAGTTGTTAACTTTACTTCATTTGGCCAGGGTTAGTTGTTAACTCTACTTCATTTGGCCAGGGTCAGTTGTTAACTTTACTTCATTTGGCCAGGGTCAGTTGTTAACTCTACTTCATTTGGCCAGGTTCAGTTGTTAACTTTACTTCATTTGGCCAGGGTTAGTTGTTAACTCTACTTCATTTGGCCAGGGTCAGTTGTTAACTTTACTTCATTTGGCCAGGGTCAGTTGTTAACTTTACTTCATTTGGCCAGGGTCAGTTGTTAACTCTACTTCATTTGGCCAGGGTCAGTTGTTAACTTTACTTCATTTGGCCAGGGTCAGTTGTTAACTTTACTTCATTTGGCCAGGGTCAGTTGTTAACTTTACTTCATTTGGCCAGGGTTAGTTGTTAACTCTACTTCATTTGGCCAGGGTCAGGGTCAACTTTACTTCATTTGGCCAGGGTTAGTTGTTAACTTTACTTCATTTGGCCAGGGTTAGTTGTTATCGGCCGTACAAATTGCACTGTTCTATGTCAAAGTTATGAACTGCAGTTCAGTTTTGTTTAGGATTAATTAATTAATTCAGGTTTTTTTTCAAATGGATAAATGAGATTTCTGGGCATGAACAATGTGTATTAAGTAGGCACGCATGTACATATGTACACTCACCTGCTCA
Organism: Lamellibrachia satsuma; assembly: GCA_033239005.1. Taxonomy (NCBI): domain Eukaryota; kingdom Metazoa; phylum Annelida; class Polychaeta; order Sabellida; family Siboglinidae; genus Lamellibrachia; species Lamellibrachia satsuma. The sequence goes on along the minus strand of BSQZ01000038.1, from coordinate 4,462,977 downwards.
TGGCAGTGTTTCCCCTAGTATCTGACAAGCAAGGTGGGCAACATCACCAAATATAAAAACAACACAAAAGCACACTGAAGTACACTTATTTCCAACATTGTCCCCTAGTTGTTGCATGCCAACACTGTTAGACATGTTTAATTCTCTCCCCTTCTAACTTCAAGGGAAAAAGTTGAAATGCCCTTAGAAATGCACCATTTAATTTACTGGCACTTTTATTATATATTGTAATGATTGTTTTTAACACTAAAACAGTGATGGAAATAACTTTTTAACTGGCATTTAACATTTTCTGGGAAATATTTTTTTCAAGTGAGATTTTGTAATCGAACCTGAACGAGTGTGAGAGAATGTTGTTTTCTGTCCCAGATCGTACTCTGTGTAGAGAGTTGTCGCGTCTACCAGTTCTCTGGATGAGTCCTATAGAACGCGCTGTTGAAGAGATTCATACCCGAATCACAGAAACTGTTGGTCAGTATCATCTCAGTATCAGACCTTAAAATTAGGAAAATGTTGGAGAGATTAATAAACAGTCCTCCTAAACAACGCCAAGGAGAGCGACTTTCTGTCCTAGAATTATAACACTTAAATGTGTTATTAATAAACAGTCCTCCTAAACAACGCCAAGGAGAGCGACTTTCTGTCCTAGAATTATAACACTTAAATGTGTTATTAATAAACAGTCCTCCTAAACAACGCCAAGGAGAGCGACTTTCTGTCCTAGAATTATAACACTTAAATGTGTTATGCGGGCACTGGACAAAAATCGGTGCCATTCTTGATTCACTTCAAATCGAAACCTTCAAAGTTATCATTGGTTAACTAATACATTAACCGATTTTGTATCATTAATATGCCCAAATTCTCTTAATTTGAGTTATCAAGTTATATCTATATTAATGTTGTTTTAAATAAAGTTATATCTATGTTAATATTAACTAGCATATTTTATATATATATATTTTTATATATATATATATATATATATATATATATATATATATTTGCAAATCATGTATATAAAAAAATATTAAGACACGAAATATCACATATGGATATTATTTCTTGAAAGAATGAGTGCTATTCCCACTAAACATGTCCACATGTGATATGTATTCTGCTTTGTTTTGCATAAAACTATATTAACATTCAGTTTTGATTTCAGCCTTTTTCTAAAAGTATTTATAATATTCATCATAGCTGAATGTGTTTTGCAGCTGTTGTGGTGAAAGTGCCAAGTATATCTAGTTGGCTGTGATATAGACAATGTCGCACCTGAACTGTCATAGACAACGTCTAATAATAACAAGACTGACATGCAGCAGGTTATTTTTAACACATTGTCTGTATATGGCAGTAACTTCAAACAGCCATGTAAGAAATTAACACAGTACATCACTTATGACATTTAACTCCAAAAAGCCTTGTCTGTGAGTGGTTTATTTTCAGTTTTCCTTCTCTAGAGTTATGTGGTTTATTTTCAGTTTTCCTTCTCTAGAGTTATGTAATGCATACAAAGATTATTTTATTTACAGTTTCTCTGGAGTCATGAACAGTGACATATGCTAAGAACTGCCACGTAGACAAGTGTTGCCTTTTGTCTGCAAGGAACTCTTTTTACTGAGTAGATTGTTGCTACTTCTCAATTTATTTTTCAGATCTCACAAAGGATAAGACTGAGAAATTCCTCAATCGCATCTCATTTGTATACTCTAACATCGATTCAGAGTTTCATCATGGAAATAAAATTCGTAAGTACGATGTTTTTTGTCCACAAGTGAAATTGTTTCCACAAATATTTGTTTGGTTTTGATGTGCATGCATGTGTGCGTACGTATGTGCATGCATGTGTGCGTACGTATGTGCATGCATGTGTGCATACGTATGTGCATGCATGTGTGGGTACGTATGTGCATGCATGTGTGCGTACGTATGTGCATGCATGTGTGCGTACGTATGTGCATGCATGTGTGTGTACGTATGTGCATGCATGTGTGCGTACGTATGTGCATGCATGTGTGCGTACGTATATGCATGTGTGCGTACGTATGTGCATGCATGTGTGCGTACGTATGTGCATGCATGTGTGCGTACTTATGTGCATGCATGTGTGCATACGTATGTGCATGCATGTATGCGTACTTATGTGCATGCATGTGTACATACTTATGTGCATGCATGTGTGCATACGTATGTGAATGCATGTGTGCGTACGTATGTGAATGCATGTGTGCGTACGTATGTGAATGCATGTGTGCGTATGTACATCCTATTGTTCTGAGTTGAATGCCATATTATTATAAACAATATACAACATTGATAGTTATATATGTTCCAAAACATGATAACTGTATTTTTTACTCAAAAATATGGCCATGTGCAACCAAAACATGGCAATATTTAGTATTAAAGTCTTGGTTCCAACTACACACATTCATGTTGTTTCCTAAAATATGCATTTGCGTTCAAATACTGTCATGAATTTTGCATTTGAATTATTTCACGCATTTGCAGTTGCTTTTTAATGTGTATTGGCTAATGTATACTAGTTGTACACTAGCATTCGGGTCCTGTACACATAATGGCTGCAAGCTCCGGCCCGGTGGCCAATGGCTGGTACTTTTGCAGTTGGGCCCGCTGCGTCCATCAGGTTGCCAGTCCATGTGGCCAGTGGCTTTTACAGTCCTGCGACATTGTAACTTTGACCAATTGTATTTTCCTTCAGAACAGTTATTTTAATAAATCTCAGAATTAATTCAGAAATAACAACTGAACCGCAATGTTAATGATGGCAAAATGGCAGATAGTGATGAAGAAATAAACAGTTGAAGAGATGGACACTGTTTAATAGTGACCACTGTTTAATAGTGACCACTGACCATGTGATATGGTGTAATGTTGCTGACTCTAATTATTCTTCATTTTGTTTTTGATAAAATTAAAAGAGCTTATTATGGCTGGTTATCACAGCTTTATTTAGCAATCAATACAGTTATTCCAAGTGCAATGTCAGGGCTGGTAGACTATCGATCGGGCTGGTAGATTTTGAAACTTACCAGCTCGATTGGGCTGGTAGACAAAAATGTTTGTTTTCACCATTGTTGCACAGTTGAAGCATGCAGTTGCTTAATTCATATTCCTGGGAAGCCTTCATAGGCGAAGGAGTATTGTAGACTGGTAAAGGCCAGTGTGTTGTTGGTTGTGACAACACCAGTAGTCTTGTAGACTGGTAAAGGCCAGTGTGTTGTTGGTTGTGACAACACCAGTAGTCCTGTAGACTGGTAAAGGCCAGTGTGTTGTTGGTTGTGGCAGCACCACTAGTCTTGTAGACTGGTAAAGCCAGTGTGTTGTTGGTTGTGACAACACCAGTAGTCCTGTAGACTGGTAAAGGCCAGTGTGTTGTTGGTTGTGGCAACACCAGTAGTCCTGTAGACCGGTAAAGGCCAGTGTGTTGTTGGTTGTGACAACACCAGTAGTCCTAATCCTATTGGTGATTAACTTCTCTCTGTGTTGGCTAATAAATCACTATTGTTGGCTGGAGAAACGTTCTAAGTCGTGTCAGTGTCTATTAATGCTGTCCCTATCTGCAGTTCTTGCCCCTGTATAAAAGCTCGCCGATTATTGCTGATGTTTGCAGTATGTTTATCTTGGCTGTTCACGTAGGCATAAAATATGTTCTGTTCTCTGTGTAGCCAGGGTCATTGTGGCTGCAGTTTTCGCATGTTTAATGCGAATACACACTTCTAAAGATGTACAGCAAATATTCACTCAATATATTGCTATTATCAGTGGCTTTTTAAAGCAGCAGCATTCAATCATACTTGACAGGTGAACAGTCAAGTCAAACTATGATTATAATCAATATTGTGTCTGTGTTCATTTCAAGACTGACTATAACTATATGTTGGGGTATAATCAGTTACAAATTACACAAATCAAGAGGCAAGTTTTCCTTGAGGAAGGCTGGGATATTTTTTTCTCAAAGAAAACAACATGCTGGTGTGGTGTGCGTGGTTGGTATGAAAGTGGGGTACCAATGAATAGGAGTACAAATAAATGATGGTGTGTTTGTGGGTGGTTGTGTGTGTGCGTGCATGCATGCACGTATACAGCATACTGAAACTTTGTAAGTAAAATGCATTGATAAATTGCACCCCATAACACACAAACCGTAACTGTACATTCTGTGAACTGTCTGTCCTGTCTGTCCTGTCGTTCCTGCCTGCACTGTTACATATAAATGTGGAGCATAGAATGTCTTCGGATGATTGACGGGGGAATCAGTTTACTGTGGGTGTTCTGTGCAGAACTCAACAGCTGCACTTGGTGCTACAGATTATCTCTGTTAGAGGGACACAGGGCCTACTGGATAAACAAACCACTTAGTTACTGCACAAACACTGCATATATCAGACAGGTAATCAGAGGATTAGGCTTTAACTTGCTGTGTCATGTGATAGCAGCACTAGCAGCTCTCAGAGACACTGTTGGGGCAACTCCCAAATGATAAATAGTGTACCCAAGCTAAACATTACATCATTAGACATTACTTATGTTATTACTTTGCTAAGAGTGGCATTGGTTGCACTAGACCAGTGGGGGGTTGGCACTAAGAACTGGGGGGCATATCAAATAATATTTCTACAAAATGTAAATACCAGCACTTGCGTGTGGGTGCATGCATGTGTCTGTGCATATGTATGTGTGGTGTGTGTGTGTGTGTGTGTGATTTTGAGCAATTATGAAATATCTGACGATGACGGGTAAAATAAAAGACAGGTTTTTTCTTTTACAACATCCTAGCCTGCCGCTAGTAACCGAGACGCTACTGTAATGTCGCCCACCGCTAGCACTCTGCAGTGGCCAAGCGCGATTGCACTCGACTTCGAAATTGAGTCTGATTCGAGCTCCGATTCACATACATAATCGACATGTAGTTCCAACTATTACTGGGAAACTGCTGGTAATGGTAGGCCCTACACCTACCAGCAGTTTCCCGGTTGCTGGAAAAAAAACAAGCAAACCATGGCTGTAAATATTGTTTTTGTCTAATAGGCAATACTGAATCCGGATGATTGCTGTTTTATCAAAGAAATAAAGTTTCCATGTATTGCTTTCAAAACCAATTGTATTACTGAGTGTTATTTCTTCTATTTTATTTGCTTTACTTTTAGTGACATGCATTTTATTTTGAGCATGATTGTCATCATATATGTTCATATTAGACGAAGTTGCATGCATGTGCATAAGTCTTGACATGCATCAAACATTACTTCCATGTTATACTTAAAATAAATGTGTTGTCTTTTCTTCTATTTGTATTACTGTGCAGGTGATAATGCCAACCTTGCTGCACAGCTAATGAAACATCTATTAGAATGTTGAAGACTGGCAACATATTATTTCTGGCTAAGGGCCTGCATGCACACACACATGCACATGTACACGTGTACATTGTAGCATGACTGAAACATATCAATTATACCAGAATCATACCAACAATCAGAACAACATAACTGTAGTGATGAATTTCCTTGCTGCACAGTATACTTGAGCATATGTAATTGGACCCAATTTGGGTGTTTGGCACAACAGTTGATACAATTGAGCATACCACAGCTGCTGACGCTGTTGCCTTGGCCTAGACAGGAGTCATGTGGGGACAGCCAGAAACCAAGAATACTGCAACGGAATACATAAATATAAACTCAGTTCGTCAGTACAGAGGTAGTTCTTAGTTACCATGGTGATTTCCTCTCCTGGTGTTGGCTTGTTGTTGATATGATTGCTGTGTTAACCAGAATAAAAACATGTAACACAAGGAGAATAATCGGGTTCTTCCGGTGTGCTCTTTTTTGTGTGGAAAATAGTCAAGATTATGTCAAATGAAGACTGGTTTTTAAGGGGTAATAAACATTTTGTGGTTACTGATTTGTTTACTTCCAACATAAATTGACATCATGTAAACATTTAACTTAGACACAGTGTAAACAAAAAACTAAATCTATACTACCATAATTATCTTCTTCTGGATGGGATAACTTGGTAATTCGTAAGTGATGGTCACATTAACTATATTAAAAAATACATTATCACAAAAATATCCATTTATGCCTTGGAACTTGGTACTGCCAGTTTATATCTCTTGAAATTGCAACATAATACGCTGTACTGACAGTTGTAGTAACTTTTAGCAACTCCTTGCTCTTGTTTTACTTAAGTAGGAAGGAGTTGGTACGCGGCAGAATACAAATGAGAAGGAGTTGGTATGTGGCATAACACAAACAAGAAGGAGTTGGTACGTGGCAGAATACAAATGAGAAGGAGTTGGTATGTGGCATAACACAAATGAGAAGGAGTTGGTATGTGGCAGAATACAAATGAGAAGGAGTTGGTATGTGGCATAACACAAATGAGAAGGAGTTGGTATGTGGCAGAATACAAATGAGAAGGAGTTGGTACGTGGCAGAATACAAATGAGAAAGAGTTGGTACGTGGCATAATACAAATGAGAAGGAGTTGGTACTTGGCAGAATACAAGTGAGAAGGAGTTAGTATGTGGCAGAATACAAATGAGAAGGAGTTGGTACGTGGCAGAATACAAACGAGAAGGAGTTGGTACGTGGCAGAATACAAACGAGAAGGAGTTGGTACGTGGCAGAATACAAACGAGAAGGAGTTGGTATGTGGCAGAATACAAATGAGAAGGAGTTGGTACGTGGCAGAATACAAATGAGAAGGAGTTGGTACGTGGCAGAATACAAACGAGAAGGAGCTGGTGCGTGGCAGAATACAAATGAGAAGGAGTTGGTACGTGGCAGAATACAAACGAGAAGGAGTTGGTACGTGGCAGAATACAAACGAGAAGGAGCTGGTGCGTGGCAGAATACAAATGAGAAGGAGTTGGTACGTGGCAGAATACAAACGAGAAGGAGTTGGTACGTGGCAGAATACAAACGAGAATGAGTTGGTACGTGGCAGAATACAAACGAGAAGGAGTTGGTATGTGGCAGAATACAAATGAGAAGGAGTTGGTACGTGGCAGAATACAAATGAGAAGGCGTTGGTATGTGGCAGAATACAAATGAGAAGGAGTTGGTACGTGGCAGAATACAAACGAGAAGGAGTTGGTACGTGGCAGAATACAAACGAGAAGGAGCTGGTGCGTGGCAGAATACAAATGAGAAGGAGTTGGTACGTGGCAGAATACAAATGAGAAGGAGTTGATACGTGGCAGAATACAAGTGAGAAGGAGTTGGTACGTGGCAGAATACAAGTGAGAAGGAGTTGGTATGTGGCAGAATACAAATGAGAAGGAGTTGGTACGTGGCAGAATACAAATGAGAAGGAGTTGGTACGTGGCAGAATACATATGAGAAGGAGTTGGTATGCGGCAGAATACAAGTGAGAAGGAGTTGGTACATGGCAGAATACAAATGAGAAGGAGTTGGTACGTGGCAGAATACAAATGAGAAGGAGTTGGTACGTGGCAGAATACAAATGAGAAGGAGTTGGTACATGGCAGAATACAAGTGAGAAGGAGTTGGTATATGGCAGAATACAAATGGAAGGAGTTGGTACGTGGCAGAATACAAACGACAAAGAATTGGAAGCCCAAGCCAAAAACCAACCGTGTCCGGTGGACATGAGTTGTTGATGGCCTATGGTCCACCAGGAGTGACAAGTGTCAAGCCAATTCAGTCACAAACAGTTACGGTCGATTATAATAAGGTGTGTGTGTGCATGTGTGCATGCGTGCTCGCGTGCTCGCATGCGTACATATACATCATGTGAGAATTCTTGATTTTATGGAAATACAGTATGACTATAAACGTGTTGCATCCATTGCATGTGAGATTTCCCATATAGCATCTGTCAGTAAGTCTTGGTGAGAAAATGGAATGTGAACTACTCTCCATTGTGTGCTGTTTGTGTGGCAATAAGCTCGCTAAACACATACACAAGAACTATCCAGGGAATGCTATATATGACCTGATAGTGTCAGCGCATACATCTGCTGTGGTTATTATTTCTAGGAAATGTAAACAAATTTGACATTCAATGTAGGTGCACGTGCCTCGATTGTAATTGAAGTTGGCACAACCCCAGTGGTGAGTACGTTGCAGCAAGAAAAGTGCTGCTGTTACATTTAAGTAGATCAACATTAACACATCCAGCTGGGAAATGTTAACACCAAACTTTTTGGCTTGGATTTCATGCCTAGTGGTTTCTGTGTGCTGAAGTTGTGTGCTGACTTTACATATTGTCAAGTATTTATCTTGGTAGCTTTTTAAAGGAATTGTTCTAATTTTGTCTTAAAATATTGCCAGTATGAAGTAGATTATTCATTATCATTATGAAACAACAATAAAAATGTAGATTAATCAAAGTGGTGGATTTGGTTATGGATAAAAATACTCTATTGTCATAAAGATTCATCAGCTTTATGATGATTAATTATCAGCGGGGATCAGTAGTCTGGTGTCTATGTCAGGGGAAGTAAAAGATCCCACACAGGAAAATGGAAAAAACCTGTTATGGACTCACTAACTCTAGAGAAGGACACTCTTAAATAAACCCTGAGCACGGTTTCCTAGTAGAACTTTGCTGAGTAATTATCCACATCCAGAAGCAAAGGTTGGGCAAGTTTATCATAACAAGATAAACTGGTAAATACTGTAATTGTAGTTAATATAAAATGGGTTTAAAATTACAATTAAATCACTTCCCAGAATTAATTTGGATGCTGAGAGGTTGTTTCCAGATTAAGTAGGCTCAACTCCTAGTGAGAATGACAAAGACTGTGTATATGAGTGAACCTACAATTATTAATTGATGATTAATTCAATCAGGCGAGGTAGTTAGTAGAATTGACTGAGCTGTGTCATAGACACTTCTGCAGTGGCTCATGAGAGATGGAGTCCACGACAGGTTACACATTTCCTCCCTGTGTGGGATCTTTTACTTCCCCTGGCATAGACACCAGGTAGAAGGGACCAACGGCTTTTAGTGTCTCTACCAAAAGACACAGACAGCCAATATCATTTACGGGCAACGTTGTGTGAATGAAATTGGCCAAGTTTCAAAATGGTAGCAGGTGATTTTGAACCCCGGTCCCCTCGACCAACAGTCCGACACCATACAGCCACTGCATCCCACTTGTTAATATTAATATGATATGATTATATATTCCCCAGCTGTTGCAACCACCTTTCACTAGGTCTGTGCCACTAGTTTGTACCTGACCGCAGATACTGTGTTACCTGGCAGGACTCCACAGCTGTCATTCCCTTTCACCTGTTGCAGGTAACACCACCAGAAATAGATTCTGGACAGTTCCCTCGGGCCAAAGATGACGTGGCCAAACAACGTCAAAACAACAATATCTTGGGGCATTCAGTTCTCTAAACAACTTTTGGGTCACCTTGACACGCACATGGACAAAAACACCAGGATTGTCTGATGACCTTGATTGAGTAACTGATCCAGGAATATGTCACGTCACATGAACATCCATTAATTAAGCACTGTAGACATTAATTAAGTATTACCATAATGTTTTTATTATAGAGGGGTTCATATACATATATATATATATATATATATATATATATATGTAAATGTAAATTATGTATATATGTGTATATGTAAATTATGTATATATGTGTATATGTAAATTATGTAAATATACATATATATATATATATATATATATATATATATATATATATATATATATATATATATATATATATATATATATATATATATACATTTACTGATTTGGTGTTGTACCTATAAAAAGTAAATTCAACCTGAAAGAGAGTATCCAAAAAATTACTTCTATTTTTCAGATTTTGTGTTTTTTTTCACATTAGGCCTAAATATGTAACTTTGAGAAACATTAAACAGTTAAAAAATAATAATAGCAAACAAATTAAACAAGCAAAAATTTTGATCTTGCTCTGTACAGCACCTCCTCTGAGTAAAGGAACTAATGCCCAGGCCATGTATACTAGTCTACGGGGGCCATGCTAAAGATCTGTCTTCACTCATTCTTTCTGCACTACTTTTTTGCCCTAGACACCAAATAACGAAGACAAGCAATGTTGGAAATACATCAATATTCTCTTAGCCAGAAAGAAACTTGATAGATGTGTTCTGGGAATGTTTTCAGACATCGAACATCTGCGGAAATACTTGGATATAATTGCTCTGTCTGTGGCTGGTGATGTTGCTGTGTTATACTTAATGTCATGTTGACATATCAGTGGAGGAAAGTTTTCTACCAACTGGTGCAAAGTTTATGCACTCAGCTTGTATGGCAAACATACAGAAACACTAGGCTAAGTGGACGAACATTTGTGGCTAACTATGTGGCCTGTAGTCCTGGCCGCTGAAAAACAGTAGACGGTATCAACAGAGCATAAAGCCATGGTTAAATTGATGAGGTTGGCATATTCATATTTTTTTCAAGTTTTTTCTTGTTGGTAGTCAACACTACCACAGCCATGACGTAGCTGACATTTCAAAACTCCATCCTCAACTGATTCAGCCCATCACGAATCCGGTTCATTGATGTCCAAATAGTTTGACCATTTTAAGTAATATCCGCAGTCTGTTTAATAAAAAAACACATATTTTGGTTCAAATCATCGAAAGATTTAACTTTAGTCGTTAGATCTGGCAAGGCTCAAAATAGTGGATATCCGAAATGGTAAACCCTGGGGTCAAAGCTGATCATGAGTGTGACTTCCATCCATAGTAGATACTAGGTAAGTTTGAATTGAGGTGAGCAAAAAAATTTGAATTGAGGAGGAACCTTTAAAGGAAAACATTGTTAATTCAACATAACAAGTTGTGTTCAACAGAATCATCCAGGATTCAATGTTTGGGGGGCTACCTCCAGGCTCTGTGGAAAAAGAAGATAACAATTGGAGAATTGTCATCCTGTCACACAACTAGTGGAAATAAGTCTAATGACTATCAGTGTTGTGGCTATGACAGAACTTTGTTTTTGTAGATTGTACCAGGTAGACCATACAATAGAAAGCTCCCAGACTATGTATAAAGGAGTTACTCATGTAACTCATGTTACATGTCAAAGTACAACATTAGAATATGTATAAAGGAGGTACTCGTGTAACTCATGTTACATGTCAAAGTACAACATTAGAATATGTATAAAGGAGTTACTCATGTAACTCATGTTACATGTCAAAGTACAACATTAGAATATGTATAAAGGAGTTACTCATGTAACTCATGTTACATGTCAAAGTACAACATTAGAATATGTATAAAGGAGTTACTCATGTAACTCATGTTACATGTCAAAGTACAACATTAGAATATGTATAAAGGAGTTACTCATGTAACTCATGTTACATGTCAAAGTACAACATTAGAATATTGTCATATGCATAGATTGAATGGAAGCATTGTAAATTGTAATCACAATACAAAATCAAACATCTTTGTAGCAATAAAACCGTCTCCCTCCCTCCCTCCTACCTCCCTAATTTGCATTAACTTGAGTGAGTAGATGATGCCACCTGAAATAACAGTAAACTTTGTTTAAATATTCCTATGTTACTCCTATATTTTTACTTCTGAATTCCTGTTCCCTATCAATTTTACAAAAAAATAGGGCAAAAGTAGATAGGCACACTGCACATGTCAGAGTTGTTATGTTTCAGAGCCTATCACAGTGCAGCTGGACCTGAAGGTGAACATAGATGATATACACTGCACGTGTCAGCGTTGTTATGTTTCAGAGCCTATCACAGTGCAGCTGGACCTGAAGGTGAACATAGATGATATACACTGCACGTGTCAGCGTTTTTATGTTTCAGAGCCTATCACAGTGCAGCTGGACCTGAAGGTGAACATAGATGATATACACTGCACGTGTCAGTGTTGTTATGTTTCAGAGCCTATCACAGTGCAGCTGGACCTGAAGGTGAACATAGATGATATACACTGCACGTGTCAGCGTTGTTATGTTTCAGAGCCTATCACAGTGCAGCTGGACCTGAAGGTGAACATAGATGATATACACTGCACGTGTCAGCGTTGTTATGTTTCAGAGCCTATCACAGTGCAGCTGGACCTGAAGGTGAACATAGATGATGTTCCTATTGGCCTCAGTCTGCAGCACTATTCCCCCTTCAAGTTCTCCTGCAGCAAACTGTGGATGAAGCACATCCCTGACGTCACTCTCATCCCTTCCAATCTTCACGGGGTGCTCGATTTAAACGTGAGATCTCATTTTTGTTTCCAAAGTTATTTAACCGTTTCAGTGCCAGCCAAAATTGCATTGATACACAAGAAGTGCCAGGCCTTTTTTCTTAAAAACAACACTTTGTTCTAAACTGATGGGTTTAGTGAGCACATTTCACTAAGTAAACTATATATTTCCAGAAAGTGGAGAAAATTTTCTAATTGATTCCAGATACTTAATAGTCAGGTAACACAGCATAACTCACTTTCACTAACATGTCATCTGATACATTTAAGCTGGTAAAGGTACAGCATTTCGGTTTTGGGTTACGATTTTATTTTGCACTCAAAATCAGACAAATATATGCATCATTGGCATAATCTCATTGGCTAATTTTCATCAATAGCAGTAGATGCTGCAAAATAGAATCAGCGAATTTGGCTGTGTGGCATTTCATTGTAAAATAGGTCATCAGCTGTATTGGCTCGCTGGCACTGAAACGATTATAGGGAGTACATCTATTTTCATTGGTTGATTTGTTTGTTTGTTATTAATTACTATAAAGTATAAAACACAGTTGTATTGATAGATTCATGCTAGTTTTTTATTTTTACATAATTTCATGGGGCAAATATGCAGCAGCTATATTGATTAAAACATGAGGAACTGGGACGGTAGCAGGTATAATATTGTAAAATTACACTGAGAATCAAAAGTTCAGATAATTGATACCTTTTAATTTAATTCGGACCCCCAATTGACTATATAAGTTAACCAATGAAAGTTCTGTCTGACATCTTTTCTGCATAGAAAATCACCCACTTTGAATATGAGGATCCAATCCTACCCCACATTGAAGCGAAGTGGCAAGTGTTGCTAGAAGCTATTCCCAGTCTGCGCAACCTAGTTGCACTAAGCTTGCCGAACTCTGTCGATGTGAACATCAACCAGAGCATGGTGGACGACTTGAACCAGCTTCTGAAGAAACTCAAACACATACGGCGTGTTGATCTCAGCTACTGTGACCTGCATGGCTGTTTGGGGATGATTCTTGATGGTTTGAGACAACCCCTTGAATACTTGAATCTCAAGGATTGTCGCATCACCGAGGAAGACTTGGACCAATTGGTTAACTGGCGTCCAGTCGCCGGACTTCGCGAAATCAACCTGAGTTGTAACAATCTGAAGTTTCTTGGACATGCGGTGATTTCGCTGCTGGAAAAGACGCCGAACATCGCGTGCATGTCAATTTCGTTCTGTTCCTTCAGCGTGCACTGCCAGGTGTTGATCGCGCGTGCGTGCAAGGAGTGTGGTCGCCTGAAGGTGCTGTGCATGCAGGGGTACACGCCATTGCCACAGAATGACATCCTCGAGATCCTTCACATCACCGCACAGATCCGCTCCGTGCAGAAGGTCGTGCTCTTCCCGGAGTCGTACGGTTTCCCCGGCAACAATGAGCTGGAGCGCGAGATGAACAAATACCACACGATGCGATTCAGTTATCGCTACCTGAAGATGCGAGGGCGCCAGGATGTTGAGCTGGAATGAGAATGCTGGGATTGCACCCATGAGCATGCTGGGATTGTGTCCACAAGCATCATGGGATTACTTTGGCATACGTTGTATGTACGATCATTGTACACAGTGCGGATTGTACTGTTTTAGTTCTTTTTGAGGGATGTTTCTCTTTGGAGTGCAGCAAGATGTTGTTGTTGAACCACATGGTTGTTAGGTAAGTATTACAAGTGTGAAGGATTTCAGCTGGTTTCATGTGACATTTTATACTACTTAGTCTGATTGTTTCTTTCATAAAATCATCATAAATGTAATAAACTATATATTATAGAATATAGACTTTGCCGTTCAGCACGCAGTGTAAAAATGGTATTTGGCATGAAATATTTAAAAAATTAAACGTGATAGTCAGATTATATAATGTGGAACAACTTGTCCAAATGTGTTTGCTCAGTAGTCAACTTAATGATATTTCAAAACCAGCTGAAGACTTACTTATTTTGCCATCACTATCTGCAAGCCACATTATTTTCTATTTTGCAGGCTTGGTTATTTATTTATTATTATTTTTAAATAATAACTTTATGTTGATATATTAAGGGCCACTCTCCAAAATTTTCTGACAGTTCGTTTTGAAGTTTCCCTGCCTTATTATTTGCTTATTTCTTTATCTAAAATAGTATTATTACATACCACTGGCTTTGTCTCGAAGAGTTCTTTCAGGAAATATATACCATTCCTATAGCTGTATGCCAATGAAGGGTTCACGTCCCTTTAAAATGTAAAAAAACAGCCAAAATAAGCTTTCCTTCCAACATTTTTTATTTCAGAAAACTATTATTTTATCTACTAATGATAATTTACAATTTGAAGTGTCTTATGTTAAATACACTTTCCAATGTGTGTCACAAACAGTGATATAGGCCCCTACAACGGTTGCTCCTCCCCAAACTTATTTTGTTTGTTAATGAAAACATTTCTATTGTTATGCCCGATACCAAGCGCCCGCGCCAATATTTTAATACTACAAACTAATGATTTTCCAAAATTAACTTTGTATTATTTCACAGTAGTTATTTGAATAAGTGCCTTTACTTATGATCTTTGTGCTGTCCAACAATTGTCAAACTTTGACTGGTTACGCCCGGTACCAAACATTGTTATGGATTGAGACATAACTAAATAACAATAATTGTTGTATATGTGAATGCTTTCTCATGAATGATATCAATTACACATGAAGAGAAACCCATTTAGACAAATGTTCAGCGTTTAACCAGAGTAAGTATCAGTGTTGGAATATTATATGGAAAATGACCACTTTGCTTAAAAATATCAGATGGTTGTTATGCCCGGTACCAAGGTGTGGTTATTGTTGTTATACCATGTACCAAGGTGTGGTGATTGTTGTTACACCATGTACCAAGGTGTGGTGATTGTTGTTACATCATGTACCAAGGTGTGGTGATTGTTGTTACATCTTGTACCAAGGTGTGGTGATTGTTGTTACATCATGTACCAAGGTGTGGTGATTGTTGTTACATCATGTACCAAGGTGTGGTGATTGTTGTTACATCATGTACCAAAGTGTGGTGATTGTGGTTACACCATGTACCATGGTGTGGTGATTGTTGTTCCATCATGTACCAAGGTGTGGTGATTGTTGTTACATCATGTACCAAGGTGTGGTGATTGTTGTTACATCTTGTACCAAGGTGTGGTGATTGTTGTTACACCATGTACCAAGGTGTGGTGATTGTTGTTCCATCATGTACCAAGGTGTGGTGATTGTTGTTACATCATGTACCAAGGTGTGGTGATTGTTGTTACATCATGTACCAAAGTGTGGTGATTGTGGTTACACCATGTACCATGGTGTGGTGATTGTTGTTCCATCATGTACCAAGGTGTGGTGATTGTTGTTACATCATGTACCAAGGTGTGGTGATTGTTGTTACATCATGTACCAAGGTGTGGTGATTGTTGTTACACCATGTACCAAGGTGTGGTGGTTGTTACACCATGTACCAAGGTGTGGTGATTGTTGTTACATCTTGTACCAAGGTGTGGTGATTGCTGTTACATCATGTACCAAAGTGTGGTGATTGTTGTTACACCATGTACCATGGTGTGGTGATTGTTGTTCCATCATGTACCAAGGTGTGGTGATTGTTGTTACATCATGTACCAAGGTGTGGTGATTGTTGTTACATCATGTACCAAGGTGTGGTGATTGTTGTTACACCATGTACCAAGGTGTGGTGATTGTTGTTACACCATGTACCAATGTATGGTGGTTGTTGTTACACCATGTACCAAGGTGTGGTGCTTGTTGTTACACCATGTACCAAGGTGTGGTGGTTGTTGTTACACCATGTACCAAGGTGTGGTGGTTGTTGTTACACCATGTACCAAGGTGTGGTGATTGTTGTTACACCATGTACCAAGGTGTGGTGGTTGTTGTTACACCATGTACCAAGGTGTGGTGATTGTTGTTACACCATGTACCAAGGTGTGGCGGTTGTTGTTACACCATGTACCAAGGTGTGGCGATTGTTGTTACATCATGTACCAAGGTGTGGTGATTGTTGTTACATCATGTACCAAGGTGTGGTGATTGTTGTTACACCATGTACCAAGGTGTGGTGATTGTTGTTACACCATGTACCCAGCTTTAATGTTGCGCAGCTAAATATAAATTCTGACCACTTCGCTCAGAGGCATCAGAACAATGTTCAAAAGCAGGAAAAACAAGATCTGTCAAGGTGGAAACGAAATGCATTGAATAATGGCTACAAACAGATTATGTTAGTGACACAGGAGGTACCGATGAATAATGGAAATAAGGAAATGTTTTACAAGGAATATATTCCTTGTAAAAGTATTTGATACAACGGACTCACAAAGAATCAGTACGCCGTGATACCAGAGGCCAATGGAAGCCTTAATGAGGACGTATTATGTACTGTACAAATTAACTTTGTAGGACACATTCTGGGAAGCAACATTAAAGAAATCCACTCCACCTATATGTCGATAAAAACACAGTTACACTGCATCCACATGTAGAACACCACACGATTAGTGTTCAGAATGAAACTACTAACTGCTTATTGGTATCTTGGAATGACGTTCTCATTGCAAAGGGCCAGATTGATGCGTGGTAATAGCACCGAGTAGACAACTTCAGGAATGTGCACAATATGGTGGTGAAAGGGCCCTCCAACTATACAATATGATGGTGAAAGGGCCCTCCCACTATACAATATGATGGTGAAAGGGCCCTCCCACTATACAATATGATGGTGAAAGGGCCCTCCAACTATACAATATGATGGTGAAAGGGCCCTCCAACTATACAATATGATGGTGAAAGGGCCCTCCCACTATACAATATGATGGTGAAAGGGCCCTCCAACTATACAATAGATAGTTCCTGTTATTGGTGCTGTTGCCATGATGCCAACTCGAATACATTTCAAGGAAATTATGATAAATGGGTGAAGATAACAACTAAACGTGAAACATATTGGAAGTTGCAGCCCCCTACATGCACTTGTGGACGTAGTCGAGGACGTGGGTGTGTGGCTGTGGGCACAAAGAAACTAAACACACTGTCAAAACATGCAATGTACTGTGCAGTCAAAATATTTATTGATGTCCTGCACAGTAAGCATCAGTTTGACATATATATATATATATATATATATATATATATATATATATATATATATATATATATATATATATATATAATACATATGTACTTTGTTTTAAAGATAGTTATTATACCCGGTGACCAAATCACTATCTCTGAATTATGTTATGTATAAAACATCAATCACAAGTGCTCTATTGGAAAGGGTTATTTTTAAATTGTGTTCTAATTCAATTACCAGTTTGTATATGCAACAGTACTGTGCATGCATGAGCAATTTCAAATCACATTCCCGGAACAGGGTCTCATTTTTATGAATTTATAGATGTTAAAACAAACTCGGCACCTTGGTGTAACGGTAGAGGCTGCGTCGCTTGCACTTAGTGAGTTTTTTATTTAAACAAAGAAACTTCAGAATTTAAATGTTTAGGCTATGTATTTTATCGGATTAAAATTTAAATCAGACTGGAGCACATGACAAAAATGGCCTGTCCCAAGCCAACTGCCCTTAAAGTGTACTTTATCATTTTACATATGTATAATTTATCTATTAGATGTATTGATAATTGACTATTTAATGCATTTACTCTAAACTTACTTTTATTATTTATTTAACTCAGTATGTAATTATTTACTTAAAAACCGCTGTATCCAGAACTAACATTATTATTATGATGTCTCGTCTTGCGCCATGGCGATTATCAATCATAAATCGAATAACTTGTGATGAAAACGATAATCTAAATAAATAAACAACATTGGTGCTGGCAGCTGCCTCCCAGACCATCGGAGCTATTTTTATTAATTATTCTTAGGAGGGGTCTTTTCCCGGAAATTCCAGATGGCAAATTAAAAAAACTTATTCAAAATAATAGAAGCAATTTACTACGAGTACAAAACATGCAATCATTGATAGTTGGTGCGTTCACATAGCAACACAGAGAAATACGTTTTCAAGAACAGTGTCATAAAGTCAAGAACATTTAAGGGTACTTGAGTCACAAAGCCAAATTCAAAAACATTCAAGAACTTTACATTCATATATTTGACTGTAATATCGTTGTTTTCTGTTGCAGCTGGCAAGAGTGATCGGCTTCAGAATGGATAACAGTTTTGATTTGTGAACTTGTGTGATATTTGTAAACGTATATACATGTACATAGTGTGTATATATTATGTGCAAGAGTGTGCGTTTGTCAACTTCCTTGTGTACATTTTCTCAATAGAGCCTGGGTGCATATCTTTATACTTTATCTTAACCAGGTGCTTGTCTGAAACAGGAGTAAACTTCACCATCTATTTTAGATTCACACCCATGGCAGTGGTATTACTGTTTTGATAGATTTCTAATGAACTCGTTGGTAGCTTAAGGTACAAAATCTGATCGTTTTGTTCTCACAATATCATGTTATACAACCAGTTATAAACCATAGGGGCATTCTGTCTCGTATTAACCAAAATAAAAAAATCTTGTTGCACTCACATTTTTGAATTCAACCAAAATTTTAGGTCAATACAACAACAATTCAGGTCAATACAACCGCACATGTCAAACCATACGGCTGTAGCTCAAATAGCATTTCAAATTTGGTGGATGCTGTCATTTTTGCCAATTTTCAGAAATCATGAAGATTTCTTGTTCTACTTCAAATACCAATAATAAAAAATATGATTTATGCTAGAACTCTGAGATTTGGCCTGCTTATTCTCCATTATATGTAGATAGTAACATACCTGATTATTCTCCATTATATGTAGATAGTAACATACCTGCTTATTCTCCATTATATGTAGATAGTAACATACCTGCTTATTCTCCATTATATGTAGATAGTAACATACCTGCTTATTCTCCATTATATGTAGATAGTAACATACCTGCTTATTCTCCATTATATGTAGATAGTAACATACCTGCTTATTCTCCATTATATGTAGATAGTAACATACCTACTGTAGTTCCACATCTATATATTAGTTCCTCACAATCTGCCACTGAAGTTGTGTGTTTTATTTGCAAAATTGATCCAACAAGTGATATTATATCATGTTAACACAAATGAATCTTATTTGGATCAATAAGATACCTGCATATCTAAGTATATGAGACATTTGAAGTATCTTTCTAGCTTAGTTTATGAGATACTGATCTCTAAAGTTAGTATTATATTTAGCAACTAAAAATGCTATGTGGCCATGGAGCTAAAATTCCAATTTAGTTTTTATATGAAAGGCAGGTACAGTGCCTGTGTAATGCACTATATTTGCATTTCTATTTAAATGGCTTCATGTACCTGGGTCATTCCTTGTGAAATCAACCAATGGTTAAAACGTTGATGTCTCAGAATTTACTTACTGTATCCAATGACTAGGTGGCTATGCATGAGCACTTGTGCAAAAGAACTGTCTGTAATGCTCTAGCATACTATAAACAAAGGACAAACGTCCAAAATAGTACCCATTATTTTTTTGTATGCCTCTAATTTGAGAAGTTTTCAAGCTATGAAATTTGCTGAAGATGTAGATGTGTTGGTATAGATCATGTAGACTAGATAGTTCATTTAATTATATTAAAAGGGATATATATTAACAAGATTTAACAAGATTTGCCATCCAAGCCAAAGGCCCAGATGGCAAGTGGACAAGGAAGCCATTGGCTTATCGAGAGTCCAACAATGTTCATCTACTTATAACCCGCCCTCCTGAGATATGTGTCAACCTTGTTTTTAAACATATTCACACTGCTAGCAGTTACACAATCTGTAGACAATTTGTTCCATTAATTTATTGTCCTCTGTGAGAACGAGTGCTTCCTGATATCCAATCTGCATTGATCCTTTACTAATTTTACCTCATGTCCTCTAGTTCTGCTATCCTTCTTGTGTGAGAAAAACATATTTCTATCAATATTTTCATACCCATTCAATATCTTAAAAACTTCAATCTGATCTCCTCTTAACCTCCTTGTCTCTAGAGTTGTTAAACCACATTCTTTCAGGCGTTCTTCATAACTAAGGTCCCTAAGTTCTGGAATCATTTTAGTTGCTCTCCTTTGTATGCGTTCAAGCGTATCTATATCCTTACGATATGGTTTCCATGCTTGTATACAGTATTCTAAATGAGGTCTAACTATTGCTTTATAAAGAGGTATAATTAACTTTTTTCCCTTGTATGTTATGTTTCTTCTAATCAATCCAAGAATTTGATTACCCTTTGAAGCTGCAATACCACACTGCTCTGAAACTTTCATATCAGCGCTTACTGTAACTCCTAAGCATGACCTCGCTTTAAGGAATCCATATTGAGATGAATTTAGTAATTTATGCTTAACGAGGAAGTCCACCATATGGTCTTTAATTAACCTTTCTAATAATTTACAAATCACTGAAGTTAAACTCACTGGTCTGTAATTCTCTGACTTATTTCTCGAACCCTTTTTAAATAATGGTATGATGTTTGCTTCTTTCCATTCAAACGGAACAACTCCCTCTTTTAATGACAAGTTGAATACTCTTGCAAGTGGTATACTGATTTGTTCTACTGTTTTCATTAGTAATTTTGGAGGAATCCCATCCACTCCCGGTGATTTGTTATCCTTCATTGCCTTTATTTTCTTAGCTACCAATTCTGGAGTTACAACTAACGGACCTAAATAGTCAGATTTAGCCCCCTGAAATTTAGCATCAGCAACTGGTAATGAACTAATATCTTCTTTGGTAAACACTGAACTGAAGTAACCATTTAGGTCTTCCGCCATTAAAAACCCCTGTGATATTATATTTCCAGCACTGTCTTCTAGAGGTCCAACCTTGTCTTGTACGTTTTGTTTACTCCTGACATATGCATAAAAACTCTTGCTGTCAGTTTTTATGTTACATGCCAGTTTTTGCTCATAGCTTCTTTTAGATTGTCTGATTTCAGTTGTAGCTGCATTAAGTGCCTCTTTGTATTTTGCATAGTCTTCTTCCTTTCAGGTACGCCTATAAACCCTCCACATAGTTTGTTTTAGCATTATTTTTCTAATTACCTCTTTTGACAAGTGTTTCTTTCTACACCGTTTTCCATGTTTTTGGAAGGGAACAAATTTATCGATGATACTCTCAATTTCATATTTTAGAATATTCCAACATTCAATTGCAGTCTTATTCATTAGCATGTTATTCCAATCTAGCTTTGCTAAGTATTTTCTCATATCTTTGTAGTTACCTTTGTGGAAGTTTCTCTTGTACGTTTTCGTATTTTTACTTTCTGATTTTACATTGATGTCAAAATGTATTTGATTATGGTCACTATTACCCAATGGTTCAAATATTTTTACATTGTCCACTAATTCTTTTTGTGATGACAAAACTATATCTAATACATTTTCTCTACTGGTTGGTTCTAGTACGTCCTGAGTAAGAAAGCTATCCTGGATTAAACATAGAAATTGTTGATTCTCAATCCCTGTGCTCTCTAGAGAATTCCACTGTATGTGTCCATGGTTAAAATCTCCCATTATGATACATTCCCCTTTACTAACTTCCTTTATAGCGTTTTTTATTTTTGTGTTGTCCTCTTCGTTTATGTTTGGACTTCGGTAAACTAATCCAATAGTTAATTTTGAATTTCCTGAAACAATTTTGCACCAAACAGCTTCATCACAATCTGCTTCCCTTTCTAGTTTTATTTCATAAGCCTGAATAGATTCTTTAACATATAATATAACTCCCCCGCCCCTTCTTCCTATTCGATCTTTCCTAAACATTACGTATCCTGTCATTCCTAATTCAGCATCTGTTATATCTATGTTGGCCCATGATTCATTTATACCAATTATGTGAGGGTCAATATCTTCTACCAAAATGTTTAATTCGTTTTTCTTATTTACTATGCTCCTTGCATTTAAACATACGCATCTATAACCTTTTTCAGAGATGTTTTTCGGATGATTTGATATTGGTTTATCTGTGCTAGTGGCTTCTTGTTCTGCTTGAGACACCTCTAGGTACCCCCCTGCACTTCTAGTTTAAAGAATGTTTACTTCCAAAAATATTTGTCATTGTACCCAAGTCACTATCTACTGCTGCTGAAAGTTTGTCCGCGAATACTGCCGCCCCCAAAGCAGTTACTAGCTTGCTTTTTTCATAAAGAATTCGCAAACACTGGAACAAACTGTAATATATGTGACATAAACAACTGTGTATAATTGTCTATAATACACAGTTTTGAAAAGAATAAAAAAATTCCCATTTTTTTGGCACCCAGTACACCTATTGTCCTTCCCCCTCTCATTCTCAAATTTGGCATATAAAATTCGTAATCTGTACCAACATATCTACATTTTCAGCACATTTCAGATACTTTTGTGCACATGAAAACATGGGAAAAAATACAGCGACAGTTTGCATGTGAACACTTAGTTCTTTTGCACAAGTGCACAAGTGCTCAATTTTAACCACCTAGTCATTGGTTAACGTTTTTCTAAATTCTGAGACATCAACGTTTTGACAATTGGTTGATTTCACATGGAATGACCCAGGTACATATTTTAATCTAGAACTTTTTGCATTTGACAACAATATTTACATAATTTTCCTACTAGAGATGGAATCGGTAGTAAAATCAGCTGTAGGATTTGATATTGTGCTGTCATTTATTGTTTAACCTTTAAAACACAAAAAACGTATATTTGAAATATTTTTTTCAATATGAAGCCTTTTGAATATGGAATCCAAATATGGTGCATTACACAGGCATTGTACCTGCCTTTAAAATATATAAAATAAATTGAATTTTAGCTCCATGGCCACATAGCTTTTTTGCCTGCTAAATATAGGCCACTTTTCACTATGTACCAACCTTGGAAATCAGTATCTCATAAACTAATCAAGATAGAAACTTCAAACTTCTCATATACATACATATGTATTTGCATTGTTGATCCAAAGAAGATTAATTTATGTTCCAACATGTTTTAGTGTTGAAATATGGGTCTAAAATCACTTATTGGCTCAATTTTCCGCATAGAAACTACATGTCATGGGGAATAAGCAGGCCAAATTTGAGAGTTCTAGCACAAATAGTTTTTGAGTTATTGGTATTTGAAGTAGAAGAAGATATCTTCATTAATTGGTAAAATTTTGGTTTCATTCAAAAGTATGAGTGCAACATGCATTGGTTGATCTGAGATGGTATGCCCCTATATCTCTTACAATACCTTCTCTGCCCAAATATCTTTTAATGAACCAAAATATTTTATAATTTGACTTTGACTATTGATGAATGTCAACCTGGTTCTTCGGTACAGTCCCAATATTCCTGTGGGCAAAATTTATCAGGGTCAGGCGTTCATCGGATGTATCATTAATTCCTGTAAAATTGCATTCCCATGTGCAATATAAATACAAGCTTTTTTTGGAAAAAATGCAGTTAAACAGATATTGGCAAAGTATGTTTTATTGTGTTTCATAAAAAATGGCAGCCAAGATGCAAGAGTAGATAGGTTACAGTAACATGATTTTATGATCAAAGTATCAAATGTTTGTATAACATGGACCTGTTTTATGCAGACATGCTGTGTCATCAGACAGTCTTTCAAGAAAGGTAATACTCTGTATCTCTCAATGATGAAACAAATCAGGCTAATGGACATAACCTGCAAAATACGTCTTTGTCAATGGTTAAATCATTGCAAACATGTCATTGAAAAATGCAGTTTTCTGGTGTTACCCGTTGATATGTCCTTGGGAGATTCGCAAGGTTTGTAGTCTGACACTACACATGTATTTCTTCTGTGCATACAAACAAAAAACAGCATTATTTTGTCATTCTTGCATATTCACCGGTTGAATTTCAATTTCATTGATCATGTAGAAAAATTAACGGACATTTTGATGGACCAGTTCTTCAGCTTTTTGTGACATTTGATATACACTGCCTGTAACTTGTGCACCATGGGTCGCCATGTTGACCGATATTTAACCATCTACTGAATGTAACTTGTGCACCATGGGTCGCCATGTTGACCGATATTTAACCATCTACTGAATGTAACTTGTGCACCATGGGTCGCCATGTTGACCGATATTTAATCATCTACTGAATGTAACTTGTGCACCATGGGTAGCCATGTTGACCGATATTTAACCATCTACTGAATGTAACTTGTGCACCATGGGTTGCCATGTTGACCGATATTTAACCATCTACTGCCTGTAACTTGTGCACCATGGGTAGCCATGTTGACCGATATTTAACCATCTACTGAATGTAACTTGTGCACCATGGGTAGCCATGTTGAATGATATTTAACCATCTACTGAATGTAACTTGTGCACCATGGGTAGCCATGTTGAATGATATTTAACCATCTACTGAATGTAACTTGTGCACCATGGGTAGCCATGTTGACCGATATTTAGCCATCTACTAAATGTAACTTTTGCACCATGGGTAGCCATGTTGAATGATATTTAACCATCTACTGAATGTAACTTGTGCACCATGGGTAGCCATGTTGAATGATATTTAACCATCTACTGCCTGTAACTTGTGCACCATGGGTAGCCATGTTGACCGATATTTAGCCATCTACTAAATGTAACTTTTGCACCATGGGTAGCCATGTTGAATGATATTTAACCATCCACCGTCTGTTTGTACGCTCCAGTTTATTTCACCCAGCTGTTTTTTTCTCAAGTGTGTTTACCCCGCCCCTCATCACTTACAACAATTTACCCTACCCTCATTAATTACAATGATGATTTTTGTTTGAATGTTTGGAACAATGCAGTCACAGTGTCAAAGCAAATTCATAAGACCGTATGATTAATTGATGAGATACATTTAAATCTGATGACAACATATCGTAACTAATGGTTGTGAATACATATATAGATAGATATATATATATATATATATATAATAATGTATGTGTTTTTGTTTTAAATAATGTTTAAATGTTTTGCAGTTCAGTTTATTGAATTATATACACTTGTTTAAGATATGATTACTGTTAATTCGGGGTTCCTGCATTTCAAGGAAATCCTATGGAATTTTATAAAAAGCCATGGAATTTAAAAATAGTATTTTAATTTATATATGAACTGCCAATATTTTGGTGAAGCGAAACCTACAATCCAACAATTTTATATGAGGATACTGTAGAAAAAAAATCAGTAATCATGCTTCTTATTGGGCAGACTGTCATCTGGAATGAGCCAATAGGATGCCTTGTTTTAAAGGGCCCCGATCTTTATAAATGTTTTATGTATATTCTATATACCCTGATTTGTTAGGCCATTGACAGTGGTCATGGAATGTTATGTTACAAAAGGAGTGGGAATCCTCTATTATGGCTCTAATTGGTGCAAATGAGGAATGTATACCCTTCATTACAACTGGGAGGTTGTAAGTTCTTTGAGTTATGAATAAGGGTAACATCTCTGCACATTGGTTGTTGTGGAAGCCTGTCGAACCACGTTTTTGATATTGAAATTTACGTGTATGTTTGATATTATGATTTATATATAGACATTTTTGCATTTCCTAAAACAAAGGTTTATGAAGCTAATTTATGGAAATATGTAATCTTTATCCTAATTTATGGAAATATGTAATCTTTGTCATAATTTATTATAACAGATTTGTTATTGATTCAGATTCATTTATTCAGAATTATTTGAGAAAGGTCTCATATAAAATTATGTAATCTTTATCATAATTTTTTATTACAGATTTGTTATTGATTCAGATTCATTTATTCAGAATTATTTGAGAAAGGTCTCATATAAAATTTTTTGTCTGCAGATAAAACAATTCGTCACATCCTTCAGCCCTAAACAGTGATCTTTCTCTCTCCTTCAGGTACTATTCCTTGACACCTTCTTCCCTAAACAGTGATCACAAATTAAAATGAAATTCCTGCTTTTCTGTCAGATTGGGAACAAAAATATATATATTTTTTCTTTACCAATGCCATTAACCTTTTATCATTTGATCAAATTACCTCACAACTGAGTTTTTTTGCTCTGAGCTTTTCCCAACTCTGGAAGTTGAAAATTGAAAAACTCTGGAAGTTGAGGTGTGACTCAGGAGATTCAACACCAGTTTTCTTTACCTCCATCTCCTATTTCATTTGGAGCACACCTGCAGATCCCTTGTTTTACTTGGAACCTTAATTTGCAGTATATATTTTCAACTAGCAATTTCAACATTAATAGCAGCATAAGCTTGCAGTGATCATTATCCTCAAGATTAGATTATTTCTAAGTTGACAGTTGTATTTAAATATATAGTGTGTAGTTTCTATATCTAGCAAGTTTGAATAATGTCAAATTTGATTGGTTACGAAGTATTTTTGTAAACTGTATTGGTCCGCAACAATGAATGTTGTGATAAGATTGTGATTGTAACATATCAGTTGAATAATAAAGAATGGATGACATATTTTCTGTTTTATTTATTACTAGCCAAGCTGTCCGGCGTTACACGGGAGAAAAGTATGTAAGAAATTATGCACTGTAAGAACTTTTGACTCCTTGTACGACCTTGTACTGCCCAGTCAAGT
The DNA here is from genome assembly GCA_033239005.1 of Lamellibrachia satsuma. Lineage (NCBI taxonomy): Eukaryota > Metazoa > Annelida > Polychaeta > Sabellida > Siboglinidae > Lamellibrachia > Lamellibrachia satsuma. The sequence continues at coordinate 4,436,031 of BSQZ01000038.1, read as the reverse complement.
TGTGGAAGGGCAGTGCCAGGACCATGCCCTAGTTTGAGTTAAAAATGGAGTTAAAATGTGTAGTATTTAAGTTCTACTATATTGTATGTACAGTTATACTGTACTGTATGTGCAGTTCTACTGTACTGTGGGTACAGTTATACTGTACTGTGTGTACAGTTCTACTGTACTGTGTGTACAGTTCTACTGTACTGTGGGCACAGTTCTACTGTACTGTGGGCACAGTTCTACTGTACTGTGGGCACAGTTCTACTGTACTGTGTGCACAGTTCTACTGTACTGTGTGTACAGTTCTACTGTACTGTGTGCACAGTTGTACTGTACTGTGGGCACAGTTCTACTATACTGTGGGCACAGTTCTACTGTTCTGAGCACACAGTTCTACTGTTCTGTGCGCACAATTCTACTGTACTGTGTGTACAGTTCTACGGTACTGTGTGCACAGTTCTGCTGTACTGTGTGCACAGTTCTGCTGTACTGTACGCACAGTTCTACTGTACTGTGTGTACAGTTCTGCGGTACTGTGTGCACAGTTCTGCGGTACTGTGTGCACAGTTCTACTGTACTGTACGCACAGTTCTACTGTACTGTGTGTACAGTTGTACTGTACTGTGTGCACAGTTCTACTGTACTGTACGCACAGTTCTACTGTACTGTGTGTACATTTCTGCTGTACTGTGTGCACAGTTCTACTGTACTGTGTGTACATTTCTGCTGTACTGTGTGCACAGTTCTGCTGTACTGTACGCACAGTTCTACTGTACTGTGTGCACAGTTCTGCTGTACTGTACACACAGTTCTACTGTACTGTATGTACAGTTCTATGGTACTGTGTGCACAGTTCTACTGTACTGTATGCACAGTTCTACTGTACTGTGTGTACAGTTCTACAGTACTGTATGCAGTTCCACTGTACTGTGTGCACATTTCTACTGTACTGTGTGCACATTTCCACTGTACTGTGTGCACAGTTCTACTGTACTGTATGCACAGTTCTACTGTACTGTATGCACATTTCTACTGTACGCACGCAGTTCTACTGTACTGTATGTACAGTTCTACTGTACTGCATGTACAGTTCTACTGTACTGCATGTACAGTTCTACTGTACTGTGTGTACAGTTATACTGTACTGTGTGTACAGCCTTTGTTAACTATGGTTACTACTATACAAGATTTAACAAAATTGTAATCCAAGACAAAAGACCCAAATAGCAAGTGGACAAGGAAGTTACTAGCTTATCGAGAGTCTAAAAAATGTTCATCTATATGTAACCCGCCCGTCTGAGATATTAGTAAATTTTGTTTTTAGACATCCACACTGCTAGCATTTACACAATCGGTAGATAATCTGTTCCATTAATTTATTTTCCTCTATGAGAATGAGTACTTTCAGATATCCAATCTATACTGATCCTTCACTACCGGGTAATGTTACTATATGTCCTAGAATACACGAAACATTTACCAATATTCCTAATAAACACTTTATTAATACAATAAATACTATTTACAGAAATATACATTGTGCATTCCTTATTGGCAGAGTATGATCAACATATCTCTGTACATAAACCACTCACACAATGTTTCATTAATCACATAAATTAATTAATTGCTTATTTACACGCTCTTCAGATGCATGAATTTGTCACACACGCACACACCAACACATAATTACGTCATTTACAACATCCATAAAAACGATGAAAGAGCAATGACAAATATTCTAATGGCCTCGGGATTTACACCAAGCTACACGTTTTATATAATATGGAATTAACTAAAATATGTACAACACTCGGTGCATGTCAGTTAAAGCAGTATGTTTTACTGTCGATTACAACATTAAACAGTAAACAAACTGTAATAATGTTACACTTAAGTCATTGGCAGTAAAGTTTACGCTGACCTGCATCATTACTAGCATGGTCAGGAAAGTATCATTTAGTTAGTTACTGGCAGTAAATGTTTACCATGGGACTTAACAAACATATTATAATAGACACACCTAACTGCGATCAATGGTGAAAGAGTATCAGTTATGCATACATAAATCAGCAGAATATAGAGTAAAACCGACTCAATTAAATCAAGTATTACACTTGATTTACGCCTATCACACAATCAACCTTTCACACTGACTTGGCTGTTTCTTTTGCAACTTCCACCCGCTCTTCATACTTTAGCATCACCGAAACAGTCCCCACGAATACAAACAAAACAGTACCTCCGCATAAATTAGCAACACTGAGATAACAAAGTATTTATAATTATAATCACCAGTAAACTATGACATTAATGTCTGAGTTAATTGCTCAAGTTGTTGTGGAATTATTTTCGCAAATTCAACAAGAACATTTTGGGTACCCGCAACAAAGTGGCCACCAATTGGTTGAAAGGCGTGACTTGGCTGTGCCTTGTCACATGTGAACCCCAGCCAATCAGAGACAATACTACTGCGATACACATTGACGGAATGACAACACGCGACAAGCAGAACAAATTAATACGTAATTAGTACTAGTACTGCCATGATTGCACTAATCGTGATAAATATGAGAAAGCGCAATGCCTGCTTGCCAGATATTCATAACAAAAGCACAGATATACTTGTCTATATAAATATACAAAACAATTCCACACCGAATGCAATGACAACGCACACAATGAGGTATATGTCGGCATATACACACTCATTCAAATGTAACACTCTTCTTTAAGAACTTCTCAAGCTTGCCACAAAGCACGATAACTTGGTTCTAACATGCGCACGTAGTTACATAACCATCTCTCATATTTACACTTTGCACTAGGTAACACGTCAACAACTGTAATACATGACCGCATGCGATTATGACTTTCACAAATGATTATGACTATCACAAGCTAAACAAATCCAACAGATGGTGCCACATTCATATCAACGTCTCCATTTGCCACATGTATCTATTCCAAAAAGTATTATACCACTTTATGCACGCACGCACGCACCACATTGTCTAGGTTCCCATGTTTCACGATATATTATTACGCAAAATAGTCACAAGCAAACAACAGCCGATACATAATGGCCACAACATCTGCACACACATACAACTCAACGACTGATGTGTCTATGGCCAGACTTCAACACGACAACAGAACCACAGCTACACGTGGATCGTATTTAGTGCATTTCCCTATATGAATAGCAGAGCAGTTACAACTGTTCTACAATTTGGTCAAATATAGTGCATATAGTATACAACACAATCTTTCTAATCTAGCAGCAGAAACAAATTGACATACTTGGACATTTGTTTCTCCAGAGTCTTCAATGCATATGTAATATATAACATTCTTGGTTCACCAAATGAGATTATTTGGTGAGCTGGGTTCACTGAGTGTCAGATGTACGATACCTGGTCATACTCTGTAATGTGGTAAGTCTCAACTACAATCTAGTACACTCATATGATTACAAATGATTACATATGATTAGAAATGCAAGTGTGAAATGACAAAATACATTCATATAATTCCACACACTTTGCTAGAACACAACAGGAAAAGGTCTCCACTGTTTGTGTTGTCAACTTGAAGCAGTCGCTACTCTCCCTGTAGCAATGATACTGCACTGTTGGTGACCTTTCACTCTGTCCTACACTAACAATCCTTCCACACGGAAAAATAATTTACACATTGTTCCATTCGTTCCATGACTCGGTATGTAAGCAGTGCTGATGAGATGTGGCCATAGCAGAGATTGTCTTCAGAATTCTTGCCTTGGCAATAATGTCTCCGCAGAAGCTTGTCACAGCAAAAACACACTATAAATGACTGCAATGAATACTGCTTTACGTCTACAAAGCTTATAATCATAATGAATGATCAGTTCTTTTCAGAGGCTCAACCATAGTTCTACCAACTATGTTGAACTAGTATAACCACTGTTCACCAGGTGGCACCTCATGGTATGAGTAGACAGTGAAACACTTGATTAGTTCTTATGTTGCCACGCAACACTTCTGCCATCTGGTGTTTCATCAGTGAACCACCACCATGTCAACGTTTTGCATTAGTTTGCCAGGTTTGCCTAGAAGGCATCACTGTGATCAACTGTTCTCTTGTATGCTGACGTAACCTTGGTTGTACAGTGTGTACAGCCGTTTCTCCACTGACTCTCGGTCTGCAACACAAGAAACAACACTGAATTTGCAGGCAAATAAGTCTGTGCTACGGCACTTTTCTAGAATCCAGGCCCAGCTGTTTCTTCTAGTGTAATACTTTAATGTATTTTATCCCCCAAAAAAGTTTATTTTATATTCCCAGAGCCGATGAAAGGAATAAATAAATTACATTCTGCTACAGTCATGTTAGTGTGTGTAACAATCATGTCAGTAGGTGTAACAATCATGTCAGTATGTGTAACAATCACGTCAGTAGGTGTAACAATCATGCCAGTATGTGTAACAATCATGTCAGTATGTGTAACAATCATGCCAGTACGTGTAACAAACATGTTAGTAGGTGTAGCAATCATGCTAGTATGTGTAGGAATCATACTAGTATGTGTAACAGTCATGCCAGTATGTGTAACAGTAATGTCAGTGTGTGCAACAATCATGTCAGCATGTGTAACAATAATGTTAGCGTGTGTAATGATCATGTCAGTGTGTGTAACAATCATGTCAGTGTGTGTAACAATCATATCAGTATGTGTAACAAACATGTTAGTAGGTGTAACAATCATGCTAGTATGTGTAACAATCATGTCAGTGTGTAACAATCATGACAGTATGTGTAACAAACATGTTAGTAGGTATAACAATAACGTCAGTATGTGTAACAATCATGTCAGTATGTGTAACAATCATGCCAGTATGTGTAACAAACATGTTAGTATGTGTAGCAATCATGCTAGTATGTGTAGCAGTCATGCCAGTGTATGTAACAGTCATGCCAGTATGTGTAACAGTAATGTCAGTGCGTGTAACAATCATGTCAGCATATGTAACAATCATGTTAGCGTGTGTAACAATCATGTGTAACAAACATGCCAGTATGTGTAATGATCATGCCAGTGTGTGTAACAATCATGTCAGTGTGTGTAACAATCATGTCAGTATGTGTAACAAACATGTTAGTAGGTGTAACAATCATGCTAGTATGTGTAACAATCATGTCAGTGTGTAACAATCATGCCAGTACGTGTCACAAACATGTTAGTAGGTGTAGCAATCATGCTAGTATGTGTAGGAATCATGCCAGTATGTGTAACAGCCATGTCAGTGTGTGTAACAGCCATGTCAGTGTGTGTAACAGCCATGTCAGTGTGTGTAACAGTCATGTCAGTGTGTGTAACAGCCATGTCAGTGTGCGTAACAGCCATGTCAGTGTGTGTAACATTCATGTCAGTGTGTGTAACAGTCATGTCAGTGTGTGTAACAGCCATGTCAGTGTGTGTAACAGCCATGTCAGTGTGTGTAACAGTCATGTCAGTGTGTGTAACAATCATGTCAGCATATGTAACAATCATGTTAGCGTGTGTAACAATCGTGTGTAACAAACATGCCAGTATGTGTAATGATCATGCCAGTGTGTGTAACAATCATGTCAGTGTGTGTAACAAACAGGTTAGTAGGTGTAACAATCATGCTAGTATGTGTAACAATCATGTCAGTGTGTAACAATCATGCCAGTACGTGTCACAAACATGTTAGTAGGTGTAGAAATCATGCTAGTATGTGTAGGAATCATGCCAGTATGTGTAACAGCCATGTCAGTGTGTGCAACAGCCATGTCAGTGTGTGTAACAGTCATGTCAGTGTGTGTAACACCCATGTCAGTGTGTGTAACAGCCATGTCAGTGTGTGTAACAGCCATGTCAGTGTGTAACAGCCATGTCAGTGTGTGTAACAGTCATGTCAGTGTGTGTAACAGCCATGTCAGTGTGTGTAACAGCCATGTCAGTGTGTGTAACAGCCATGTCAGTGTGTGTAACAGTCATGTCAGTGTGTGTAACAATCATGTCAGCATATGTAACAATCATGTTAGCGTGTGTAACAATCGTGTGTAACAAACATGCCAGTATGTGTAATGATCATGCCAGTGTGTCTAACAATCATGTCAGTGTGTGTAACAAGCATGTTAGTAGGTGTAACAATCATGCTAGTATGTGTAACAATCATGTCAGTGTGTAACAATCATGCCAGTATGTGTCACAAACATGTTAGTAGGTGTAGCAATCATGCTAGTATGTGTAGGAATCATGCCAGTATGTGTAACAGCCATGTCAGTGTGTGCAACAGCCATGTCAGTGTGTGTAACAGCCATGTCAGTGTGTAACAGCCATGTCAGTGTGTGTAACAGTCATGTCAGTGTGTGTAACAGCCATGTCAGTGTGTGTAACAGCCATGTCAGTGTGTGTAACAGCCATGTCAGTGTGTGTAACAGCCATGTCAGTGTGTGTAACAGCCATGTCAGTGTGTGTAACAGTCATGTCAGTGTGTGTAACAGTCATGTCAGTGTGTGTAACAGCCATGTCAGTGTGTGTAACAGTCATGTCAGTGTGTGTAACAGCCATGTCAGTGTGTGTAACAGCCATGTCAATGTGTGTAACAGTCATGTCAGTGTGTGTAACAGTCATGTCAGTGTGTGTAACAGTCAAGTCAGTGTGTGTAACAGCCATGTCAGTGTGTGTAACAGCCATGTCAATGTGTGTAACAGTCATGTCAGTGTGTGTAACAGTCATGTCAGTGTGTGTAACAGCCATGTCAGTGTGTGTAACAGTCAAGTCAGTCTGTGTAACATCCATGTCAGTGTGTGTAACAGCCATGTCAATGTGTGTAACAGTCATGTCAGTGTGTGTAACAGTCATGTCAGTGTGTGTAACAGCCATGTCAGTGTGTGTAACAGCCATGTCAGTGTGTGTAACAGTCAAGTCAGTGTGTGTAACAGCCATGTCAGTGTGTGTAACAGCCATGTCAATGTGTGTAACAGTCATGTCAGTGTGTGTAACAGTCATGTCAGTGTGTGTAACAGTCATGTCAGTGTGTGTAACAGTCAAGTCAGTGTGTGTAACAGCCATGTCAGTGTGTGTAACAGCCATGTCAATGTGTGTAACAGTCATGTCAGTGTGTGTAACAGTCATGTCAGTGTGTGTAACAGCCTTGTCAGTGTGTGTAACAGCCATGTCAGTGTGTGTAACAGCCATGTCAGTGTGTGTAACAGTCATGTCAGTGTGTGTAACAGTCACGTCAGTGTGTGTAACAGTCATGTCAGTGTGTGTAACAGTCATGTCAGTGTGTGTATGTCTGTGTGGTATGTGGTGGTCACAGCCTGAAGACGAGGACATTTTCATGGATGTACATCCACAGATCAATGAAATTCATATTTCTGTGAACTTAAGTAAAGTGAAACAAGAGTGCGGCATTCTGGCAATGTTCCCTCAACAAATGAAAATATAGGATATGACCATATTTTGGTCTTTGTTTACTAAACTAGTCTTCTTTCTGGCAAGATGACACATTTGTTTGACACTTTGCATTGGTTCTGTGTATGTCGGCCTTCCTTACAATGTCACTTTATAGAACTTCGCATTCGCTTATCGGTCGAGCTGGTTAACGTGTCAGCCATCGGTCATTCAGAGAAATTACCTGATTCCCCAACTCTTAAAACACATCCTGAGTAAACCACTGTCATAATATTCTTGATTTTAGTTCCACATGGTTGTGTTAGAAGAAATGCAGATTACATGTCACTGTTTACGTTTAAGCACTTTATGCAGGTCATCATTTAAATAATAGTGACTGCAGACCTTCTACAAACGCCTGGGTAACATGGCTATGAACTTAATTGACAGTTAATTGGAAATTTGTCAATGAAATAAAATTAACCTCTTGGTAGTTTATTAATTTAAATTAACCTTTCTAGTTAAGTTAATTACTTAAAGTAACTAAATTGAGGTAATTCAATTAACAATGCCCGTTTCTTACATTTGTTGAGCAGCTGTCGATCGTTGTCGTCATGCGCCTGCTGGGCAAGACTGTGCAGCAGAATCTGGGCGTTGCGGTAGCGATGGAAACACTGCAAGATATAAAAAATTAATCAGTGCACAGCACAACCACTAGGTGGCACTGTTGATCCTGAACAGGCTCTCACATTTTTTAGGAATTCTTGGAAATGTAAGAACGGGAACATGCCGTCTTCGAGCGTGTTGGATACAACAGAAAGTAATTGACTTCTATTTTTTTCTTTATGTCATCCACTTAATGCGGTGACATGATGATTTCTTTCCAGAGGTTTCGGTTCTTCATTGCCGCTACTAGATTTGTCTCGCTGAGGTTCGTGTCTTTCTCTAGTATGTTTTGTAGAGTAGTTGTTGGTCGACCTCTTCTCCGAGGGCCATCGGGCTTCCGGAGCAGGACTTTGTTGGCTGCTTCGTCATGGCGCATCACATGACCTGCCAGACGAAGACGCTGTTGTCTCACAATGGTGGTAATCCGTGGGAGGGAGCCGTACAGTTCTTGGTTGGTCATGTTGTGGCGCCATTACACATTTTGAATTTTCTGCAGCATTCTTGTGTAGGTGCCATCCAGTGCATTTTCTACTGTTTGTGTTAGTGACCACGATTTGCATCCTTATATCAGGAATGGTTCAACCGTTGTCCTGAAAATCTTCTGTTTGGCGAGTCTGCAGATGGGTGCTCTCCAAACTTTGTCAAGGGCATGAACTTTTCTGCACTGGATGTCATGGTGAGAGTTTGTGTAGGATCCGAGATATTTAAAATCCTCTACTTTCTCAATTTGACTCCCATCTGATGAGTGAACGCTATCATTAGCAGAGGGATTGATATAGATGTACTTTGTTTTGCTTGGGTTGAGAAATAGTCTAGTAGATTTGGAAGCACTTTCCACTTTATGGAGGAAAAGTTCTGCTTCTTGTATCGTGTGAGCGAACAGAGCGATGTCATCGGCATAATCCAGGTCAGAGAGTAAAAGTTGTAACTCTATATAAGCCTCTAAAACATTTTATCTGAATATCTTTGATTAAACAACAGTCCATATAATTTATTAAATCACTAAGCTATACAGTTTTATTTAACTTATCTTTACTGCATTTTAAAATATATTCTCCTTTATAATTATTTAATCTTAAGCGGTACTGTATTTACTTGTATATTTATGTTTTAACCCATTTTAGGAAAATAAAATGTGCATTTTACAAGGTTTATCGTGAATAATTTTTTTATATTATTATTAACTTACCTCGTGGGGATTCCCAAATAGCTCATCTGCAGCGGCAGTTTGACACTGATGGAAGACAGCAGGAGACAATCAGTTGACGTTACATAAAGATAACATTCAGTATTGTGATTAGTAAGAATATGTGAACACGAACAACTTACATTAATACTTAAAGTGGCTTCACAAAAGGTATTTGATGGTGACCTAAAGACATTGTGTAGGCTAGGTAATTAGTCAAATGTACAGAATCTTATTGTTTTTATCATAAAAATCAATATTCTATACATAACATCTTGACCACGCTGATTTTGCCTGACCACCCAAATACATTTCAATGAACCACAATTGTTTTTAATACAATTTCAGCACAAACTGGTCAATTTGAAGGTTTTGCCCTCAATGTCACGTTCACATAGCATGCTGAATAGCAAGGCCGATATTCATAAGCAAATAATGACAATGTTTGGGAAACATATGACACAGCCTTGGACAACACATAATCTGGAGTTGTCTTAATTTGGAGAGTTTGAATCCAAATTCAATATCTGCCCAAATCTGGAAGTTTTAATATAATATAAACTACATCTATTCTAATACCAGATGTGTTTGAATGGTCCACAACTAGTCATGATTAAACCATGCATTATCTATTTAATTTGAATGTTTTGACTCGAATACCATGTTTACATTGCAGGCTGAATGGTAAGGTCAATATCATGTTTACATTGCATGCTGAATGGTAAGGTCAATATCATGTTTACATTGCATGCTGAATGGTAAGGTCAATATCATGTTTACATTGCAAGGTCAATATCATGTTTACATTGCATGCTGAATGGCAAGGTCAAGCAGTGTAGATATTGATTTTTAAATACAAAAAAGTTATTTGGATAGTTTTTTATTTGGAGAGTTAGAAACTAAATTCAATATCGCCCAAAATCTGGAGAGTTAGAATAAGCGCAGTTATAGGCTACAGTTGTCTATAACATGTACCATTTCGATGGCGTGACTGTAAATGAGTCTGTCAGCCGTGATGGTCGCAGCCGCTGAGGTGACATCTGCGCTGCGGACAGCGCTACTCTTACTGTGTAGGTACTTGCACACACACAGACACTGGTGGTAGAATGCATTCATCTCCGTCACCACTGTCAACACATAGCAACAGGCTAGTCACTGGTCAGTCTACGGGTCAGTGGTCAGTCTACTGATCAGTGGTCAGTCTACTGGCGAGTGATCAGTCTACATCAGGGGTCAATCTACTGCTCAGTGGTCAGTATACTGGTCAAGGGATTGCCAGTACTGGGTACTAACTTCAAAAGTTCAAATTACTGCAGGTAAATATGTTGTTTAAAATGGTGATGTTGAACAATGAACAGGCACTGCTTCGTGGCTGATGTTATTGTAGATTCTATCTTTTCAAATTCTGCTCTAAAATGTGCCATAATTAAAGAAACAAATAACAAAAGGACAAACTAATAAATGGATATATTTAGCAGACAACTCACACGCTCTGACATTGTTCGATGGATGCAGTCGACCAGCGCTGACCTCCTCCTTGGCGAGCTGAATCGATGACGACAGCAGCTGGAGCGCTCTCACGTAGAGAACGAGCTGTTCGATGCATCGATCGCCCTCGCTCATGAACGAGATGTGTTCCAGTGTGGCAGTTCCGCCACCTGGTGAGGATGACAGTACTTTCTCGGTGACGGACTCGGAGAGCGGGGAGCTGCGTGACTGGGCAAGATCAATGATGCATTCGACCAGCGCGAGCACAAAACTCAGTTTCGACACCGTCTCATTGTGACTCTTCTGTAGAGCGGGAACATAACGTAAAGACATCAGGGGTGCAAACAACAACAACTCGGCTGCCATTTACAAGTACAAATACTGATCACTGTCATTGTCAAATCAGTATTTTGTTTTTTAACAGGTAGCAAGCAAATTTGACTGCATTGGCATTGACTACGTTACAAATTGGTAGATTCAAAAGGTTACCAAGTCTTGCTTTTGACGTAGTTTCAACCTTCAATACAACACAACTTCGGAAATTATGTTTGCATGTACTGTATATGTATTACAATTCTTGTCAAATTGATCGAGTATTGCATTATGAGAAAAGTATCACGATTCATTGATGCATCAATTAATCATTACATCCCTAACTGACATTATTCTGCGCCACACAATGATGGAGAACTTACATCCATGAGCACTTCCTCTGCGAGTTCTGGCGCGACAAATGTAACGGGTCCTTCCATGGTGGGCAGAGACTGCATGTAGCGCATGCTGTCAGAGGCCGACTCCTCCAGGCCACAAGACAGCGTGCGTGTGCGCGTGTGTGCAAACGTCACTTGCACCGCCAATGACTCCTTAAGGGATGAGTTGGATCCCACATGGGGGAATGTCCCAGCACCTGCGGAAGTGTAGGGAACAACTACGCCAGTGGTGGGACTGTGGGAAAGTCCCGAAGGAAGATCTGTCGGGAAAACAATGAAAACTGTTCAAATGTACATTCAAAATGCATCGTTTTATTTTTAATGACCGTGTATCCAGGCAGTGGTTCGCTAAGTAAGAACACAATATTCATATGACATAAAAATTAAAATGTCACAATGATGTATGAGACAATATGGCATTCACAGTTTGATCAATATAGATAGATATGCAGGTGGCTTGAAATCTGATAATATCAAATATAATTGATTGAATGTGAAGTGAACATAAATCCTGTAATCATATACTACATATGAATGTGTCTCATTCATATAACACTGCTTTCAATGAATATTGCTATTACACAGGAATCAGATAATGAGAAAAAATACTATACACAATTGCAGTAGTCATGTTTATTTTAGAGATGTAGAAATGTTGCTGATATTCGCTGTTTTAAAATAATGAATTGCTGTGAAATTTTCGCTTCAGAACAAAGCAGCACAATACATTTCTATATGCATGGAACAACTATTTTTGTAAATTAAGAACACTGCAAAAATGTAGCACTCACAAATCTCTCCAGGTCTACCGGACTGCATGTAAAACTGATCATGCCTACCAGCAGTCGCACCACCAGAGGGCACTGTGATGCCGAAGGCAGCCTTGAGGAGTTGGTCAGACAATCGTGTGGCACTACTGCTCCGGCTGATGACGGCTCCAGGCTCCGTCATGCTCCGGTCTTCCGACTCAAACGGAGCAGCTGGCGTCCCTATGAACACGTGTAGAAAGGGTGTGTTTTTACTTAGGTCCTGACTGTTGGTCCATTCAGGAGACCGCAACCGTTAATTGTATATCTACATCTGATCCTGTTTATAATAAATTATGTGTGATAATATTTATGTGGCTGAAGGTACCTTTCACCATCAAAAGATCTAGTCCATTTCACCATGTATTAAGACCAATCAACATTAATTGTGAACAGTTGTAATACCTAGTAGCATTTGCAATCAACAATCATAAGATCTAGTCCTATTTGCCATCAAGTCTTGATACCTAGTCCTATTAGACATCAAGTCTTAAGATCTATCTAGTTACACTCACCATAAAAAGACATAGTTAAACTCATTTGCACAAGTTTTAAATTTTAACCTAGTCCCATCAACAACATTTTTAAGACATAGTCTCATAGTCTATTTCACCATCAAGTCTTAAAACCTAGCAGTCTTAAGACCTAGTCACATTCACCATTTACAAAATCTTAATACCTACTCCTACTCGCCAAACAGTTTTCTGCAATCCACTCACCTTAAACAGTCTTAAGACTTTATTACACTCACTATCCTTAACACTTTAAGTTCTAAAACCGAGCTACACTCACCATCGACGTTGCAGTAGCCAACAGCGGCAATATTATTGGGACAAGTTTTCGCCCGCGACCCTTGACCCCCAAAGGGTGTGTACAAGGGACTAGCATCCATTTCCTCTGGCACAGGTGTGCCAACATCAAAGCGGAGAGCGCCGTGGAACTTTGTCGGCGACCCGACAATTGTAGGAAGGGCGGGGGACGTGCCTGTAACAGGCACCGACATCCGTGTTGGGTTGACTCTAGAGCCTGCTGTGAGTGGTGTAGGGGGGTCACAGTAGGTGTGCAGGGTGGGGCGGGGCAGAAAGAGACAGAGCATATGGGTTAGACATGCAACAACTACAGGGTTACTCGTCTAGGGTAAAGTACTCCTGGGGTGGGGGTGTGTCATATAACTCTGTAAACTCTGGTAAATTATGCCTGAGTGGTGGAGAAATACCCTCAGAATCTGTTCAATACTGGAACTATTGATATTTTATTTAAGATATATTAAGTAGTAATTTAATTTTCTATTTAGTTAATGGGGTGTATCTTTACCTTCAGGGCACCAAGACAATCATTGCTATATACAGTGATCGGGAAACTTGAAGGATTGAATATAAATCAGTAAATAGACTAGACCCCTATATTTACTCAGGAAATACAAAGAATGAGCATTGTAAATATTAAAGCCATTAAATATGCAGATTTCAAGTAAGGATATCCTTAGCAGTCAATTACATAAGAGCCCTCTAAGTTTGCAAAAGGGGATCAGAGTTCACGATATGGACCTATTTTGGAAGCATCCCGGGAGTATCAATACAGTGTCAGTTGAAAAGCAGCAAATCAACCAGGTTTTCATTAAATTATAATATAATGTATTATTATATTATAAAATAGTATAAATAATCTGGTTGATTTGTAATCAAGGCATTGTTAGAAACGAATTGCAATCACAGCAAAATATCACGCACGCATGCACGCACGCACGCACGCATGCACACATGCACACACACTTGTAGTATTTTGGTTGATGCAGTAAGATATTACAAAGTTATCTTGCATGGCTGGTCTGCCCACTTTATAATAGAATAAGGTATAATTGGAACAAAATATCTACTGAGTGTGTGTGAATGCTAGCAGTACAAATATGCTTAAAATAAAAATTCACAAATATCTCATAAAGGCAGGATGACATATGTAAATGAAACCTTCTTGGACTCTAAATAAGCCAACGACTTCCCTTTCCGCTTCCTATCTATCTACTTCCCTATCCACTTCCTATCTATCTACTTCTCTATCCACTTCCTATCTAGGGTGTTAGCTTTGGATGGTAATCTTGTTAAATCTTGTAAATTAATCAAATATGGAATGATAGGGGGTCAAAAATATGGAATGATAGGGGGTCAAAATGTACCCACCCAGCCACACCCATGTACCCACCCAGCCACTCCCATGTACCCATCCAGCCACTCCCATGTACCCACCCAGCCACACCCATGTACCCACCCAGCCACACCCATGTACCCACCCAGCCACACCCATGTACCCACCCTGCCACACCCATGTACCCACCCAGCCACACCCATGTACCCACACAGCCACACCCATGTACCCACCCAGCCACTCCCATGTACCCACCCAGCCACACCCATGTACCCACCCAGCCACTCCCATGTACCCACCCAGCCACACCCATGTACCCACCCAGCCACACCCATGTACCCACACAGCCACACCCATGTACCCACCCAGCCACTCCCATGTACCCACCCAGCCACACCCATGTACCCACCCAGTCACTACCATGTACCCACCCAGCCACGCCCCATGTACCCACCCAGCCACACCCATGTACCCACCCAGCCACCCCCTATGCACCCACCCAACCTCCATATCATAAGCCATGGTGTAGCAAAACTTACATGCTCGTCTGAGTGGAGACGTTCCACCGGGGGGCGGGGTGTGTCTGCTCATCGGGGGCGTGCTGCCAAGACTCATCTTCCTCCATGGTGCACCAGGGGGCGTGCCAATAGTAAACTGAACTGAAACACAAATAAACAAACATGAAAACATTTTATTTCTATCGTTGAATAGTTTGACCTTCCAGTTACTTGGAAATTGAAGTGACATTTGTATCTTCAGCCGATGAAGGCCAAAAGAGTTGGTCAATACATTCAGCAAGAACACAAAAGTTTCTTGCGTGGTTATTGCCATGTCAAGTTTTTGTCTAATTGTTTAACATTTTATTGTGCGAAAACTGCGCATGTTAAAGACTATATAAACACACTAATCTTATAATCTTAACCTCATCAGCAAACTTAAAATACAATTTAAAAACAACTGAATTTGGCATCATGTCAACACATCCATGCTTTGTACATTTCTTACTTTTGTTTTTTCCATGACCACATATATTGACTGATGCTGGGGAGAAACCCATTTAGTCACTCCCTTTGCTTACCTGAAGGGGGAGAAATGGACCCCACAGATGCAATGCTCCCTGTTGATGCCTTCCTAGGAATTGGAACTCCCTGTCAATGAAATATGATTGGTCAATATATGAAAATATAAATTCTATCACTTAGTTGCTACTGTTTTTACCAAACAAATACAAATTTTGGGTAAACAATACAGCACAAAATGTACATTTAAGCTGATCATTTAATAAAAGATGGATTACAGCATTTTACGATATATAGACATTTCAAGTATAAATAAAATATGTAATACCACATCCAGCAGATTTACGAAACATTCTAAATTGTTACCTATGCAGATATTATAAAAATTTAAGTATTAACATTTTAAAACTTGACCATCATACACATAATGCTCCCTTGACCTATATAAAATACCAAATGCTCCCTGACTCACCTTAGGAGACGAGGGCACCTTGGCGGAGGGTGGACTAGAGGGTGAACCTCCCACGCTGCGTTGAATCTGCTCGTATGCCCTCACTTGGGAAGGAACAGGGATCGGGTGAGAAGGGGATGAGGAGGGGCTGTGAAAGGGAAGGGAAGAGGGGCGACTAGGGCTTGTCTGGCGGGGTGAGCTTGTCAGGGCTGCTTTCTTGCGCATCGGCACCGAACCCCCTCGGGGGCTGTTCCGCACCAACTTCGGGTTGAGTTTTGGCGAGTCTGGAGAGTTGTCACTAAAACAAGGATTTGGTCGCATGCAGCATGAAACATGAGATCATCCAGCATTTGGACATAATTAAATGTAATAAGAATACAAAATACAAAAATAAATAAAAATCTAGCAACATTTTGGAGACAAGTAATTCACAAAATGTGCCTTCACAATTCAGTATAGTTTCTATGAGCAAAACAGGACTTATTGTGGAAATTGCTTCATATGTTTGTAAGACTTAAGGAAATGGTTCGACATCCACACAGCTGTATTATGCAATAAACAATGTTGTTTCAAATATTACGACTTACCTAAATATTGCAGTCAGGTCGGCAGAACTTGGGTAGCGACCCCCGGACCCAGCACTGCTCACTGAAACCAGGTTATTTATTAATAACGAACCTGTCACATACTATATATATGGCGAGCAGTTTAATTTGTAACAGATAACAGTAATGGAAGGTACAAAGGTATGGTTATAACCCCATTTTAGTTTCTACACATACAACATTGTAATGTTTATTTCCAGATCAAAAGCTGACCTACATATTACAGAAATTGGGCTCTTAAAATAAGCCAAATAAAAAAATATGTGACTCAAAATACAGGGCAAATAACCTTACTTTTGGTCATGTGACAACACACGTGTGCCAACACTCGCGTGACAACAACATTAAAATATCCCAGCACTGCTACCACAAACACTGTTACTACAACAGTTTTTACATAAAAGTGTTACTTTTAATTTTGTTTGGAAAGAAGTCACAATATCTAACTGACAAGAAGGTTACAACTGTTAGTAAATGTACCCGAGTGATCAGAGGGGATATTCTCTGGCACAAGAACAAAGTCTTCAGGGGGCGTCAGACATCTGCCATGAGCTTTCATAAACCCCTCCTGGGGTGAGCCGCCCATATCCATCAGTTGATGCCCTGATCTCTGGGGCAGTCGACACGGCATCTAAATATATCAAACACATATGTGCAATTGTCTTCCACACTATCAGAATCTAGGTTTATCTGGAGTTTAAAAAAATGGATGACTTTCATAATTTTCATGTCGACAACAACATTTTGAAAATTAATCTATAATATTGAAGTTGAAATTATTGTCTCACTTAAGATCCACACGAGTAATTATTCAAGGTACGCACATCATTTTGAGTTATACATAGAACTGACAGCAAAATTGTCAAGAGGTGAAAAAATCTTGGGTAGAAATCTTGATATGTATGGTATGATAATGTCTTTTTTAAACATGGGTATAAATTTATGACATAATGATAATACAAAACAATAAGAACATAAATAAATAAACATCTCATTCATCATATCTATATAAACATTTACTTTATAAAGTATGAATTAACATTTAATTTAATTTACACATGTTGCAGACTTGAAAGTGAAGTATATTTAATAATTACCTCAAGCACAATAAACAGGTCAAATGTCTAACTCATTGTCACTGCACACTTACTGTTGGTGACACAGCGACATGTCCTGACAGTGGTGACGTACTGACAGCTTTGACAGTAGGTGAGTCTGACAAAGAGCCATGTAGACGGGTCCGTGGCACTGGCACAGGAGATGCTGGAAACAAACATGCAGTCAAAGCTATCAGTGTCTGACTGGAACACCATGCTACAAACAAACATCTGGTGTAATTTATCAGTATCTGTAAGGAATAATCTACAAAGAAACATGCAGTGTAAGATTTGAGTGTATGGCTTACACATTAATAATAATATAATAATGTTTTATTTCAGGCAAGTCACAATGACATTTTTTATAATATAATTATTGACATTAAAGATTGTCCTGCATGAAATTTAGCATAAAATATATGCTTATTCAGATAAAAATATTTACCTGTAACTGTAATCTTTAAAAAAATATTATAATCCAATATAGGAGAAGTTCTTATATTACATATTGTAGATGGATATTTTGTGGCATTAAATTTTTTATATATAAACACAAATAATCCACAGGCTTTTACGTGAATATGACTTCTGAAATACTGTATAGATTACAGATAAATAGTCTGATTGTTGTTATTGTCAAATCATGTTTTATGGTACAAACTACAGAGGTTTGTCTATATTTCCACATCTTGATCGACCAAATGTGTTTCAACAACAATTTTTATATATAATTTGACCGTTATCTGTTTACGAATATCACCATTGCTGTTCAGCAGGCAAGGCAAACATGATATTCAGGTCAAGATATTCAAATTAATTAAATAACAGTCAAATTATATTAAAATGTGGTTCATTAAAACATGTTTGAGTGGTCAAGGTGCTAAAACAGACGTAGCTTATACTATATAACATGATTTTTTCGATAAAATCTATCATACTATGTACCCTTAAGAACACCAAATGAACAATATTACAACTTACATGACTTAGCTTTGGGGTTTAGGAACGGATGCTTGAAGAAGTCGTCTGGAACACAAAGCCAACATTTGTACATAATATTACATACTACTCATTACCACAATTGGTGAACAGTTCATGTTTTTATTACCTGAACTTACACAATTCAAACTGCACAGTTATATGCACATTGTGCAGCATAAAAGTATAATTTGTGATAAAACATTAGTTATTATTCAACAATGACGATGACAGATTCCAAATGATAACATATATGATAATAATAATCTATAAATATAAATATTGTTCACATTTCTTATATATTTATTATATGCATTTAATAAGTACAACTACACAAATTGCACTATGTATAATTATTGAGACACAGATATTTCAACTTTGGTTTTATTAACTACCAGAGATTGTTAACACAAAACTAAACAAAGTTACGAGGTCAACGACATTTAACAAGTTATATTATTTTACAAAATCATGTCAACTATTACATAAATACAAATTGCTTAGTTCAGAGAGATGGGTGTTTAAATTCCCCTGGGTGTGCTGACAGGGTATCGACAGTTACCCCTCCAGGAACAAAGACTTAAATGTTATTAATAAATTAAGTAACATGCAATTTTTTAACAACAGCTTTTTGTTCGGAGGGGGCAGTGATCTGGCAACTGCACAACCCCCGGGGGGGGGCAATGCAAAGCAAACCTACCAAAGTCTATTCTCTCCTTGGCGTTCCTCTTCAGCAGAGTCAGAAGCAGATGCTTCAGTTCCTTGGATGTCCCGGGGGGGACGCTGCAGAAGAAGACACCAATGTGAAATTAAACACATCAAATAGTAATATTTTGCGATCATTAGAGGTACACTGAACTAGTTAAAAGGCTTTGGTTTGAATCTGAGCTAGTGTTACCAAGTAACTGCACACAATAGAAGTCTTCATATATTAGCAAGTATAGTGAACTAAAAGTTTGTCTGAAATCATCAGAACAAAAATATATAATCGATTTTGAAAGTGAAGGTTTGGGTGTTTTAGTGAAATGAAAAGTTAAAAGTCAAGCTGATAATGATTAAGGGTCCAGTTGACCGAGATTACCATCAGGTGAAAATTGAATTAGACTAAAAATGTAACTAGTAATGAACCTTGCTCTTGACATTTCTTTTGTCAAGAAATTTTATTCAGAGTTAAACTTGTTCCACACAACCATAATTAAAGACAAGATCAGAGTGACAGCTGTCATGATGATCAGAGTGACAGCTGTCATGATGATCAGAGTGACAGCTGTCATGATGATCAGAGCGACAACTGTCATGATGATCAGAGCGACAACTGTCATGATGATCAGAGTGACAACTGTCATGATGATCAGAGCGACAGCTGTCATGACGATCAGAGCGACAGCTGTCATGACGATCAGAGCGACAGCTGTCATGATGATCAGAGCGACAACTGTCATGATGATCAGAGCGACAGCTGTCATGATGATCAGAGCGACAGCTGTCATGATGATCAGAGCGACAGCTGTCATGATGATCAGAGCGACAACTGTCATGATGATCAGAGCGACAACTTTCATGATGATCAGAGCGACAACTGTCATGATGATCAGAGCGACAACTGTCATGATGATCAGAGCGACAACTGTCATGATGATCAGAGCGACAGCTGTCATGATGATCAGAGCGACAACTGTCATGATGATCAGAGCGACAACTGTCATGATGATCAGAGCGACAACTGTCATGATGATCAGAGCGACAACTGTCATGATGATCAGAGCGACAGCTGTCATGATGATCAGAGCGACAGCTGTCATGATGATCAGAGCGACAACTGTCATGATGATCAGAGCGACAGCTGTCATGATGATCAGAGCGACAACTGTCATGATGATCAGAGCGACAACTGTCATGATGATCAGAGTGACAACTGTCATGATGATCAGAGTGACAACTGTCATGATGATCAGAGTGACAACTGCCATGATGATCAAAGTGACAACTGTCATGATGATCAGAGTGACAACTGTCATGATGTTGCTTCAAAAAAGGATCATCTTATCTCTAGGAGAGTTCATCGCGGCAGGGTGCACTCACTTAGGCTGCAATATGGCGTTTTTCTCGTAGAACTGTTTGAGTTGTTGCGGAGTCTGAGCCTGGAATGGGGCCTTGCCGGTGAGACATTGGTAGACGATTGTACCAACACTCCACAGGTCTGCCTTGGCATCATACTGCAGCGACATTATCACCTCCGGGGCCTGGCAAACACATCACAGTGTTGCTTACACCATGTATATTTATGTGTCCATACATTTTGTTAATTAGCTGTTCCTATGAAGCCCTAAAGGTACAAGTTTTATATTTTTCTTGTAGCATCTTCTATATATATATATATATATATATATATATATATATATATATATATATATATATATATATATATATATATATACACATATATATATCTATATATTGGGTGATCTTCCCATGTACATAGGGGACCCACACATAGATTGGATGATTTTACCATGTACATGGCGGACCCAGACAGAGATTGGATGATCTTACCATATATATAGGAGACCCACACAGAGATTGGGTGATCTTACCATGTATATGGGGACGCACACAGAGATTGGATGATCTTACCAAGTACATGGGGGACCCACACAGAGATTGGATGATCTTACCAAGTACATGGGGTACCCACACAGAGATTGGATGATCTTACCATGAACATGGGGGACCCACACAGAGATTGGATGATCTTACCATGTACATAGGGGACCCACACAGAGATTGGATGATCTTACCATGTACATAGGGGACCCACACAGAGATTGGATGATCTTACCATGTACATGGGGGACCCACACAGAGATTGGATGATCTTACCATATATATAGGAGACCCACACAGAGATTGGGTGATCTTACCATGTACATAGGGGACCCACACAGTGTCGCTGCCATTACTCCATCTTGCAGGAACCGAGCAAAGCCAAAGTCCGCTGAAATATAAGTTGAAAAATGATATCAATATTTGCGACAGGTATTGCTGGGCCAGTTAGATGTGTGTAATCATGTGGAGTGCTGTAGCATGCAGATCAGAACAGACTCTCATTCAAGAGGTCAGGTGAGAATCCTCTTGTTGTCATTTTAAAGCAAGGGCAAGTTTGTTTAACCCACGTTGCCTCAGTTCACTCAGATGTATAAATGAGTATCTGGCAGTAGACAGTTCACTCTGCTGTATAAATTAGTACCTGGCTATAGACAGTTCACTCAGATGTATAAATGAGTATCTGGCTGTATAAATGAGTACCTGGCTATAGACAGTTCACTCAGCTGTATAAATGAGTATCTGGCTATAGACAGTTCACTCAGCTGTATAAATGAGTACCTGGCTATAGACAGTTCACTCAGCTGTATAAATGAGTATCTGGCTATAGACAGTTCACTCAGCTGTATAAATGAGTACCTGGCTATAGACAGTTCACTCAGCTGTATAAATGAGTATCTGGCTATAGACAGTTCACTCAGCTGTATAAATGAGTACCTGGCTATAGACAGTTCACTCAGCTGTATAAATGAGTATCTGGCTATAGACAGTTCACTCAGCTGTATAAATGAGTATCTGGCTATAGACAGTTCACTCAGCTGTATAAATGAGTATCTGGCTATAGACAGTTCACTCTGCTGTATAAATTAGTATCTGGCTATAGACAGTTCACTCAGCTGTATAAATGAGTACCTGGCTATAGACAGTTCACTCAGCTGTATAAATGAGTATCTGGCTATAGACAGGGGTGAATATAACATGTGAACAAAGAGCTTTTGCTTTCAGTAATTGCAGCATGGCTGAAAGCTTCCCAGAAAAGTTGAATTGGTGTTGGAATGAACACATCTGCAAAGAGGTAGTGTCAAGTGCTCTGAGCAGCCCCACGAACTGGACAGTTTTTCTGCTGGATACTGTGCTATATAAAAACATAACATTATCTTTCATTATCTTTAAAACAATAGTTTTCATCATGAACTGTTTCTTTAATGTTATTTTAACAATAAAACAGTATAAAATGTCAACTGAAAATTTGGCCTATGCTGACATGAACATTGTCTAAACTGGTAACTTAACACATGCACGAAGTGTGCAAGTTTGGCTAACATAAAATAAATTAACAATTATTATGTGTTCTTAAAGCATAACAATATTGAGGCTTAGCAGAAATGCTGCACAATTGTAAACACTTTCTGAAAACACCTTGAATTTTGTGATCACACCAGAGTTGCAATGTCATTAAATGAATGTTTCACAAGTCATATTTACCTATCTTGAGTTGTATTTCTGACGGGTGTGGATTGGTAGCGTGGCCAGCGTGACACAGTAGAATATTCTGTGGCTTCAAGTCTCGATGTACGATGCCCTTGGCGTTCAAAGCCACCATCGCCCCAGCTACACAGATAACATAGAGAGGGTAAAACCCCTGTCTTACCTTATAAGGTGTGGGGCAATATACTTCACTTGTTTGTGTAGTAAAATTATTACCTATAACTTTATTACTGCTGTGTTCTTTAGCTTTCAGACTAACACACATTTAAAGAGGTGCTAACAGTAATCTAAAGTATTCTGGAGTACCGGTAAGTTGTTTTTATCCATAAAGCATTAGGAGCAAACAATTTTGTCTCCAATAGGGAAGTCCCAACTTGATCATGATGAGACCCTCAACAGAAACAATAAGAAACCTCCCAATTAGGATAGTTTACAAATATAAACTGTCATCAATCTTGAGCATCTTATGAAATGCCCTAAAATCTGACCATGGAATAACAATTTCATCGCAGAGCAATCGTCAGTTTAATTTTTTCTAAATTCACCATTCTTTCTATGAACAATCAAATTACCCTTTGTAGTTATTATGCACAATCACCCACAATGCTATGCAAACAATTATATACCTGTAATTGTCTACAATATCATGTGACTTTTCTTTGATTGTCTCAAGTTATGTAATGAAAGGGCAGGGTGTCACTAGACATTACTACAACTGACAGTATTGTCGCAATTTTGAGAGTTGTATTCACAGAAGTCATCACGATATTGACTGGCAGCACCCAGAACCAAGGCATAGGTGGATATTTCTGTGACTTTTTTAAACATAGTTATTATGACAGTCACCTACGAACTACTAAGTTACCCGGTCCAGAGATGGGCATTTTTGCTAGTAACAATAATACTAGTACATATACTATGTGAAGTTTATAAACATTTTACTATGCATAAGTGGTAACCCCTCCTTGGGTGTGGGACTGCGGGTGCACTACCCTCCCACAGACAACATCTGCTGGGAGTATATCTGATATTTCCCTTTGCCTAGTAATCCATAGGTTGTACATTTGATTAGGGTACCTACCTATCTGCTTGAGGAAGGAGGCTATAGGGTACGTACCTATCTGCTTGAGGAAGGAGGCTATAGGGTACATACCTATCTGCTTGAGGAAGGAGGCTATAGGGTACCTACCTATCTGCTTCAGGAAGGAAGCTATAGGGTACGTACCTATCTGCTTGAGGAAGGAGGCTATAGGGTACGTACCTATCTGCTTGAGGAAGGAGGCTATAGGGTACGTACCTATCTGCTTGAGGAAGGAGGCTATAGGGTACGTACCTATCTGCTTCAGGAAGGAGGCTATAGGGTACGTACCTATCTGCTTGAGGAAGGAGGCTATAGGGTATGTACCTATCTGCTTGAGGAAGGAGGCTATAGGGTACGTACCTATCTGCTTCAGGAAGGAGGCTATAGGGTACATACCTATCTGCTTCAGGAAGGAGGCTATAGGGTACATACCTATCTGCTTCAGAAAGAAGGCTATAGGGTACCTACCTATCTGCTTGAGGAAGGAGGCTATAGGGTACCTACCTATCTGCTTGAGGAAGGAGGCTATAGGGTACGTACCTATCTGTTTGAGGAAGGAGGCTATAGGGTACCTACCTATCTGCTTGAGGAAGGAGGCTATAGGGTACGTACCTATCTGCTTCAGGAAGGAGGCTATAGTGTCTTCGCTCAGGGTTCCTTTAGCTGCAAACATCAAGTTAATGTCAAGATCACTTTCATATGTTATTTAATGACCACATTTGTACTATATATGTATTCTTAATCAGTTGGTAACATTTTGATATATATTTTTTTAATATCTAATTTTTCTTAAATTTTTTTTAATATCACAGTAACAGAACATTTTCTAATTATAGCATACATTTCTTTACAATGTCTTCTATTGTTTGGTGCCAGAAACTGAACTGAATAAGCATAAAATCTAGCAAATTACTACAGCAACTTATGCCCTACCTTGCAAGTAATCCGCCAGGTCTCCGCCATTGCAAAACTGAAACATAAAGTTATAACAATTCATTGTATTGTAGTGTATACTAAGTTTTTGGGTTGACCCCTTAACTCTATATCATGTTTACTTAGTGGTTTATTTAATAATTATTAACATAATAAACACACATGATGATTGAAATATGTACAGAGTTATACATGAACCAGGAATATCACAATTGTATAATGAGAAATGGCTGCCAATTTTGTTTTACTAACTTCAGTTCAATGCAAACATAAATATACTTGGTGGTTATCAATATGTAATCATTTGTATAAGGCAACCGACTTACCTCCATGACAAGGTACACATGATGTGAAGTTTCCTGCAGGGCAATTAAAAAACATCCATTACATTTTGTTTACTAAGACACGCACGCAAGCAAGCAAGCATGCACGCACGCACGCACGCACGCACGCACGCACGCACGCACACATAATTTATACAATTTTCATATACCTAGTGTGAATGCATCAATCTGTCCATCTGCCCATGCTTGCAAATGCTTGCACGCACGCATTCGCGCATGCACACACACACACACGCATGCACACATTTTATTTATTATTTAGTGTTGCAGAAGATGATAATTAGATAGATAAATATTCATAATGTCTCCTGGTGAACAATGAGAGAACTAGCCATGTTTAATGCCTCACCTGGTGAGTAGTGTGATAAATATAATATAAACACCACCAGGAATTTTATTATACATAAACATATTTGTTATTTAATTTTTGATGAAATGTTTTAGGCGGTAGCTAATAAAACGATCCCAAACAAGAAAATGGAACATATTTCTCTAACTGTTACAATTTGTCTTCTACTGCTGCACATAAAGAGGCACCACGAGTGTTTGCATGCAGTCAGACTCAGTTGCCATGTTGTGGTGCAACATGTCGTGATACTCAGTTGCTATGTTGTGGTGCAACATGTCGTGATACTCAGTTGCCATGTTGTGGTGCAACATGTCGTGATACTCAGTTGCCATGTTGTGGTGCAACATGTCGTGATACTCAGTTGCCATGTTGTGGTGCAACATGTCGTGATACTCAGTTGCCATGTTGTGGTGCAACATGTCGTGGTAACTGGATGTGTCACCAGGTAAAAGGCGTCAATTAATAAATTAATCCGCTGATGTCATTTCCTATGTGATGCGTCAAGTCTATATTGCAAGAAACTTCAGCTACTGGTGCAAGGCCACTGCCTACGTCATTGCTACATCATCGCACTATATAGGCTGCTACAATGTGAACAATGGATACTGTTTGCCTGTATACATTACTACCCATCTAATTTTACTGATGACCTCATATATTACACGTTGCATGTATGAATATATATATGTGTGTTCTTAACAGAGAAAGAGCTGCAGAATATGACATTTGAATGAAATATGAAAATAGGCTGCTATAATGTCAATAATGGATATTGTTTGAATGCATACATAACATTACTACTACCTATTTAATTTCACCGATGACCTCATCCATGGCAGGCTGGCTGCATGTATAATATGTGTTAACACACAGGTAATGCAAGTTTTATTACAGGGTACTGACTTTCCAGAAAAAGACGGAAGGGGTCCCAGACTATACATGAAATATGTTCAATTTGTAAGATTGTTTTCTGTACTCTGCAATACAATATTTTAAAATAAAATAAACCATAACTTGTCTGGATCAAAAGGCAAAGCTAAAAACATGCTTACAGTATACAAGTTTAAACGGACAGCAATGCTTACAGCATACAAGTCTAAATGGACAACAATGCTTACAGTATACAAGTTTAAACGGACAACAATGCTTACAGTATATAAGTTTAAATGGACAACAATGCTTACAGCATACAAGTCTAAATGGACAACAATGCTTACAGCATACAAATCTAAATGGACAACAATGCTTACAGCATACAAGTCTAAATGGACAACAATGCTTACAGCATACAAGTCTAAATGGAAAACAATGCTTAAAGCATACAAATCTAAATGGACAACAATGCTTACAGCATACAAGTCTAAATGGACAACAATGCTTACAGTATTCAAGTCTAAGTGGATAACAATGCACACATTGTAAACATTATTAATTAATCATCTGTGTTATAGATAAATGTTGTTTATTGTTTATGTCCATTGCATCCATAACAAGCATGTTGTCTTGTAAACATAACAAGCATGTTGTCTTGTAAAGTTACGGAAAGTGCCATCTCAAGATGCCAACTTTCTGAAAAGCCTACTGAGTGATTTGAGGCTTTCCATTCTAATAAATTTATTTTAATATCCAAATTGATATCAGTACTTCAATGTTCCATTAATATTTGTAAATATTACTACTTTTTACTTAAGATTTTATTTTGCATTTCACGTTCATATAATATACACATACAAATTCTCCACACATGTGAGTACTGTAATCATGTTGATGAGAACACATTTCCTAAATGGCGGATTAATTGTGCGACTTGCCTAAAACCCAGCTACTGCGTGCACAGTTATCAGGGATGTCCGCAGGAATTTTTCCAGTGAGGGGCAAGGAGGAAGAAGAAGAATTTTTTTTTAATATATATACATATATATATATGCCCCTTTGCCCCTCCTGCAGATGCCCCTGACAGTTATTAATATCTTGTGTAACCACTGCACACGTCATATACACACTGAAACCTGCCTTAGGCAACCACTCAATGAAAAGTCAAAAAAGGAAAAGTTGTCTCTTAACTTGGTAATTTAATTAAAATGATACAGGAATAACCTTTATTTATATAGCACTGTATATATAATTCAATCTGTCCAGAGGTGCTTAAACTACAACACTGATTAAATAGCTATTATAATATGTAACAATTATATTATATAATAATATAATACAAATAAAATACCAAATTTAAATATCAGTGGGTAAGAAAAAACTTACCTAAAATAAAGTAGCACGTAAATACACTAAGAAAAAACTACTGAATATAAGAGGCTTTCTAAACAGGTCACACGATAACAACAACACAACATTTAACATGTGAAAGTCTTGGAAAGGGGGAGTTGACTGTGGCCGTTAATGAGAGGTGCAGGTTTGATGGTAATTGAAGCCACATATAAGCACTGAATACACAGTTCAGTTCTTCATACACTATTCCAGTCTAAAACATATTTTTTTCTGACTAACATAAGCAGCAATCCTACTAGTGATTAGTGCAAACAATGAAGGTGACTAGGTGCAGTGCACTGGGCCTGTCATGTCCTTCACTTCTCTACACAGCTGACTGAATAATTAACCCAGTTATTACATTGGACTAGCCCCTCCAAGGTTGATGCTACTTCACTGGATAGAACCAGAAGATGCAGCATCCACACTGACCATTCCCTGCTGACCTTGTTCCACAAATAGATCAAACTGACCAAGTCATTGAGTGCTTAAGATGGCAAGACTAGTGTGGTCATGACCAGTATTTGTATGTATAGAAGTGGTCATTCTGACACATATAACTTGCCACTGGTCAGCGACCAATGTGTTTGTTGTGTTTGTCTCAATTTACAACAACAATGCTCAGATTATGACTTGGGCTAGAAATCTTTGACCAACATACTGGTCACTTTCACTGAAGTAAAGGACTAGCCTATAACACAAGATAGGCACTCAGTCATACCCATGTTTTAAAATCTGCTTAGCTACACTGTTTCCAGAAACATTTGCCAGGTGTGCACTTGAATGCAAGTTGCTTACATTATGTCATTTGTATAAAACTGTTACAATTTCTGGTGTATGTGTCAAGCATGTATGCATTGGCTTATATGTGCACAAGCAGCATTTGCTTATACGTGCGCAAGCAGCATTGGCTTACACGTGCGCAAGCAGCATTGGCTTACACGTGCGCAAGCAGCATTGGCTTACACGTGCGCAAGCAGCATTGGCTTACACGTGCGCAAGCAGCATTGGCTTACACGTGCGCAAGCAGCATTGGCTTACACGTGCGCAAGCAGCATTGGCTTACACGTGCGCAAGCAGCATTGGCTTACACGTGCGCAAGCAGCATTGGCTTACACGTGCGCAAGCAGCATTGGCTTACACGTGCGCAAGCAGCATTGGCTTACACGTGCGCAAGCAGCATTGGCTTACACGTGCGCAAGCAGCATTGGCTTACACGCAGCAGCAGCATTGGCTTACACGCAGCGCAAGCAGCATTGGCTTACACGCGCGCAAGCAGCATTGGCTTACACGCGCGCAAGCAGCATTGGCTTACACGCATGCGAAAGCAGCATTGGCTTACACGCATGCGCAAGCAGCATTGGCTTACACGCATGCGCAAGCAGCATTGGCTTACACGCAGCAGCAGCATTGGCTTACACGCGCGAAGCAGCATTGGCTTACACGCGCGCTAGCAGCATTGGCTTACACGCGCGCAAGCAGCATTGGCTTACACGCGCGCAAGCAGCATTGGCTTACACGCGCGCAAGCAGCATTGGCTTACACGCATGCGCAAGCAGCATTGGCTTACACGCAGCGCAGCAGCATTGGCTTACACGCATGCTAGCAGCATTGGCTTACACGCGCGCAAGCAGCATTGGCTTACACGCGCGCAGCAGCATTGGCTTACACGCGCGCAGCAGCATTGGCTTACACGCGCGCAAGCAGCATTGGCTTACACGCGCGCTAAGCAGCATTGGCTTACACGCGCGCAAGCAGCATTGGCTTACACGCGCGCAAGCAGCATTGGCTTACACGCGCGCAAGCAGCATTGGCTTACACGCGCGCAGCAGCATTGGCTTACACGCGGCGCAAGCAGCATTGGCTTACACGCGCGCAAGCAGCATTGGCTTACACGCGCGCAAGCAGCATTGGCTTACACGCGCGCAAGCAGCATTGGCTTACACGCGCGCAAGCAGCATTGGCTTACACGCGCGCCAGCAGCATTGGCTTACACGCGCGCAGCAGCATTGGCTTACACGCAGCGCAAGCAGCATTGGCTTACACGCGCGCAAGCAGCATTGGCTTACACGCGCGCTAGCAGCATTGGCTTACACGCATGCTAGCAGCATTGGCTTACACGCGCAAGCAGCATTGGCTTACACGCGGCTAAGCAGCATTGGCTTACACGCGCGCAGCAGCATTGGCTTACACGCGCGTAGCAGCATTGGCTTACACGCATGCGCAAGCAGCATTGGCTTACACGCGCGCAAGCAGCATTGGCTTACACGCGCGCAAGCAGCATTGGCTTACACGCGCGCAAGCAGCATTGGCTTACACGCGCGCAAGCAGCATTGGCTTACACGCGCGCAAGCAGCATTGGCTTACACGCGCGCAGCAGCATTGGCTTACACGCATGCAAGCAGCATTGGCTTACACGCAGCGCAAGCAGCATTGGCTTACACGCGGCGAAGCAGCATTGGCTTACACGCATGCAAGCAGCATTGGCTTACACGCGCGCAAGCAGCATTGGCTTACACGAGCGCAAGCAGCATTGGCTTACACGCGCGCAAGCAGCATTGGCTTACACGCGCGCAAGCAGCATTGGCTTACACGCGCGCAAGCAGCATTGGCTTACACGCGCGCAAGCAGCATTGGCTTACACGCGCGCAAGCAGCATTGGCTTACACGCGCGCAAGCAGCATTGGCTTACACGTGCGCAAGCAGCATTGGCTTACACGTGCGCAAGCAGCATTGGCTTACACGTGCGCAAGCAGCATTGGCTTACACGTGCGCAAGCAGCATTGGCTTACACGTGCGCAAGCAGCATTGGCTTACACGTGCGCAAGCAGCATTGGCTTACACGTGCGCAAGCAGCATTGGCTTACACGTGCGCAAGCAGCATTGGCTTACACGTGCGCAAGCAGCATTGGCTTACACGCGCGCAAGCAGCATTGGCTTACACGCGCGCAAGCAGCATTGGCTTACACGCGCGCAAGCAGCATTGGCTTACACGCGCGCAAGCAGCATTGGCTTACACGTGCGCAAGCAGCATTGGCTTACACGTGCGCAAGCAGCATTGGCTTACACGTGCGCAAGCAGCATTGGCTTACACGTGTGCAAGCAGCGTGTCATGAATTTTAGAGTCGGTGATGAATTATTGTTTTAAACAATTTGAGTCAGCGTTGCTCTATTGTAGGTATTTTTAAATGTCTTTATTGTCGTATGAAAGGGCTGTTTCCCAAAATATGGCTCTCTACTGCATACTAGCCAGTTATTATTAATCAGTAAAAAAAACAATAATTATGTCATTTGTTACATCACTTAAATATATTTCAATATCAACATAATTGGTCCAGATGACCTTCTCCTTTCTCTAGTTGACACCATGTGAGAGTAAAACCTTCCACTGCTCACAACTGGTCATAATATCAAATTATCTATAATAACAAAAAATATATTGAAGGTAGACATTTACAATTCACAAATTTGAACACAGATTTGAAGCTTACAGGAAAATATATTGGTACCTTTATATCATAGGCATGTTAAAAGATCAATTTGTTTAAAAAAAACAAACAATACAGCTTTTTTCTAGTAAATTTCAATGTATCGAGCTATGTGTGTTGATGTTGTCAGAAGAGTAACTTGGTTGTGGCTCAGTTACTTTGGGATCTATGCATGGATCTAAATTTATAAATAGCCAATGTAGATAATGCGTAACATTAATACACAACGTGACAAAATGGGATTATCATAAATAATGCAAACAAACATATGTTGTTTATGTAATATAGTGCCAGCTGGTAAACCTGTCTTATAAATACAATGTGTGCCTGGATATACAGGAAAACTCAATGAATCTCACTCAGTGGGAAAACTTGCTATGCCTTACAAAAAGTCCAGTGGTTTGTATCCCCACAATACGGGCCGTTCACTCGCAGCTGGCAGGTTGCCATGGTGACCTAGAAATGTCTTACATCATTGCTAGGAACTATAGCTCCTTGACAGCTAGTAGCTAGTGTCCTTGGGTGGAGATTGATTACCCAGGTAATATGTCAACAGTCAGGAAGCTAGTTTAGGCACTGACCAATACTGTAGAAGTAAACATACAGTCCCTGGAGTGTCTATTTATTATTGTGTGCCTAAACAGTAACATTGCCAGGTGCGCTGGCTGGTCCTCCAGAACACTGCTCAGGTTCCTAGTTCTTATAGACAGCTTCAAGCCAGAACTCTGACATGTAACCACTACACCACAGCACCACTCTGTATTTACACCACAGCACCGCTCTGTATTTACAGCACTGCTCTGTATTTACACCACAGCACCGCTCTGTATTTACAGCACCGCTCTGTATTTACAGCACTGCTTTGTATTTACACCACAGCACCGCTCTGTATTTACAGCACCGCTCTGTATTTACAGCACTGCTCTGTATTTACACCACAGCACCGCTCTGTATTTACAGCACTGCTCTGTATTTACAGCACTGCTCTGTATTTACAGCACTGCTCTGTATTTACAGCACTGCTCTGTATTTACAGCACTGCTCTGTATTTACACTTCTTCTTCCTGTCTGTCAGGCCATCCAGTCAAATTATATGAATTACATTTTTTGCCTGGAACTGTAGTCTCTAGATGATGTGATGTTTTATTTATCTGACACCAATGAGCAAGTTGTGAACTGTGCAGTGGGGTCTACTACTTATGAATCTTTAATGCTATTATCCATGTGTCAAGCTAAATAATTTTTATTATGTGGTAAAAAATGCTACCAATTTTAATTTTAAATTGAGAAATGTGTTTGGTCACCAAATAATTCACTGATTAAATATGTAATCATTTATGGATTTAAAATAAAAAAATTAAATAACGTGTTTTTAAAAGAGCACTACATTTAGAAGTAGACAATTAATTTTAGTGTTTGAGATTTCCCCCGAAAATATGACAAATAATTCCTTGCTAATACGAAAGTGAAACATTACAAGAATGTCTCAGCACTATAAAGCAATGTGGACATTTTTACAGGCACACATACTGGTACAAAGAAAATATAAATAGCTATCCAAGTGTTGTTATACACGCCTAGTTAGAATTTGGTTATTGGTTCCTCCTATTAAATTTAGGTAATCCTTTGAAATTGAGCCTTGTGCTGTGTTCAGTCAACTATGTAGTAAACCATTCCTACTAAGCCACAGTGAAAAGGTGTCATTTCACAGCCACCAGACAGTTCTGTCCAGTGTACACTGCAGTGAACTTAAGTCTTACCACGAATTCAACATGACAAGAACAACATCATTTAGTGTATCATATTCTAAGAAGATAATCCCTTTGTTGAGTTGGTGCAGTACTACAGACATCTACATACAATGTATCCTCAAATGAACTGGTGTTGTAAATCTATCATGACACATGCAGCTTGCTACATGATGTGAAAGGCTTGAAAATTATGTGGCAGTTGGAAATTCCAATTATCTAGACATATTTGTGAGGCAATAGAAACATAAATCAGGCACATTATCCATAACCTGCACGCCACAGAAGATACACTTAAACACTCATATTTTTAATTGCAAAAAAATTTGCAGGTGGTATCTATGTAACCATGACTGATGTCGTGACTTCACTGCTCTAGTGCACAATTAGGTCAAGGCAGAAAAAACCTCTCTGCAACGAATGTCAGAGTTTCCATACCTAGAGAAAAAAATCTGGTTGACTGACAGAAGTAGGCATTGGGTGCATCGATTTATTCCAAGTTCATCCGCAATTGTCAATCTTATCTACCAGTTCATAAAGCCAGCTTCCACACATGCAGCCATTTTGTGCATGCGTGGACAATGGGTCCTATGGGCAGCATACCACAACTGATCTGATTTCAGGAACATTACCCACAACGATTACAAACATGTTACATGATATATAGGTATTATAATCAGAATCATTTGCATAGATAAACATACATGCCATTTTATTTTGGTTTAAATTTGTATTATGACTTGATTTGTATCAACATAAATCTATATACAATTTCTTACTGGTTAATCAGCCTATATCATTCCAATTCGAACCTACCAAGTGTCGCCAACAGCTAAGCTACAACACATTCCTACATCAAACACAATATACTGGGCCTCATTGGGAATTGGCCTAATGATTTTTCCATAAATTAGAGCGAAGTCTGTATGAATGTGGGTAATGCCTGCATTCCTCCACAAATTATGTATATATATATATATATATATATATATATATAAACACAATTATGTATGCATGCACACAGGCAAGCATGCATGCACACATGCAAGCATGCATGCACACACGCACACTACATACCTTGCATTCGAGTAATCCAACAACATTTTCATGCTTCAGGTCTGAGAGTTCCTACAAACAAACAACGTACAACAATGTGATGATTTCTAAGAGCTCTGAACAAGTCACACTCACACACACACCACACACACACACACCACACACACACCACACACACACACACCACACACACATACACACCACACACACACACACACACACACACACACACACACACACACACACACACACACACACACACACACCACACACCACACACACACACCACACACCACACACACACCACACACACACCACACACACACCACACACACACACCACACACGCGCACGCATGCACGCACGCACGCACCAGTGCATGCACACATGGCAACACTGCAGCCAGCTGCTAAGGACAAAGCAACTAAGGCTTATGCACAGATTCAGGCCATCAACTACCATCAACTAGCTGAAGGCCTTTGTTGTCTGGGCACATCAATATTGCTGCCTCAGTCACACTAATATGACTGGTACAATAGGCTAATAGATGTGTAGAATGCTCGGTGTGTCTAGCACTGTGATACACGCACAATACGATTGATTGTGTTTCATCTGAATGTTTTCACTTGAATATCACGTTTACATTGCATGCGTAACAACTTGGTTGATATCGTATTTACAGATAACGGTCAAATTATATTAAAACAATTGTGGATCATTAAAACACATTTGGATGGTGAATATGTTAAATAGATAAGTTTACACTATATAACACGATTGTACGACATAAAAACGATCTGACTTTGCACCTTAACAATCACTCTTGAGACAGGGCCAAAGTAACACCAATAATTAGTTAATCATACTGCAATACAATAGAAATTCTGTCACAGTTCACTGCACATTTACATGCATGCGACCAACATTTACATGCATGCGACCAACATAGAAAAATTAGTATGTGGGTCTTGACCCCCCTCCCCCTGCCCCTCCCCTCCCCCGCCCCCTCCTTTACCGCACTTTGTACGAATCAATAAATGTAAAATAAAGTGCGAATGGCCGCTTCGTTTGCTTTATTTATTTCGCTTGCCTCATTTCGCTGTCTGACTGCATTAAATTGTCACCTCTGCTACTGCAGCGAGCTCTTTAGCCATTAAACAAACAATCTGGCATCTAACACGCACATTTATTTTTAGCTTCTATAGACCCAGTCATTGTTTTTACTGTAAAATCTACTCTGAATTTGACTTAAAACATCATCGGAGTTGACCAGGGATCAAGCTTCTTCACCGTCTTCCTGGTCGTTGGGTAAACACCCTGGTGCAAAGGGCCTGGTTTCTCATGGCTGGCCTTTCATTGAAGACTGGACGCATTTGTGGGTAGAATCTGGTCGTTTTACACAGGTTTTACAGTATAGGACTTATGTCATTTGGGACTTTAGTCAATGTATGCACGCATACATAATACTAATCACCACAGTACAACATTAGCTGTCACATAAAATGGTA
Source organism: Lamellibrachia satsuma (assembly GCA_033239005.1). NCBI lineage: Eukaryota > Metazoa > Annelida > Polychaeta > Sabellida > Siboglinidae > Lamellibrachia > Lamellibrachia satsuma. The sequence goes on along the minus strand of BSQZ01000038.1, from coordinate 4,400,405 downwards.
CTGTTTTACACCAGCTGTGATAGCAGGCTGACTCCATATATCACACATGTCACCATTCCTGTGAACATGTCACATGGCTACAAGCATCATCACAACTAACAAGTTCTCATAGAAAACCCAACCAAATAAGCTCAACCCTGAACCACACTTTTTTATCATTATTTAGCAGATGCACATTGATGTCAACATCTGCTAGTGGAAAAACAGGAAAAACCCTCCTTAACTCAAGTTTTTGTACGCATGCACGCACGCATGCTCGCATGCATTTCATTGTACTGAATTTTAATCTAATCGTATGGCCTAAAAGGTGTATAATAAATACACTGAAATATAAATGTAAACTCTTCAAGTCTATATCCCCAAGGGAAAGGTCAAACTTCCCAGGGTCTGACATCATGTGAATGACCCAAAGTCTAAGAGTGACCTGTACCTATGGTCCCAGGTGGAAGCAGGGACATTGATTTTGTTTTATGATTCAACCTGTCCATCTTCACGAGCAGGGTATGTCAGCCGGAGAAACTCTTTGTCGTCTGGCAGGAGAGAGCGTTAACCATAAAGCACTAAAGCACTGTGTACACATGACCACGTGAATGACACTATGTCAACACTGACAGGTATTGTCACCATGCATGTGACAAACGTGTCTGCTCTGTCAACATACATACCTCAACAACTGCAGTAGATATGACCAACTTCTATAATGATAATAATAATGATGACACCATTTAAATGCAAGTGTTGCTGCATGAAGTAGGTTGAGTAAAAACATGTGCAACCTATAGAAGGTGCTCTCTACCTTAAATAAACAGATCAACACATTAAAACATGTGTACAACCTATAGAAGGTACTCTTTACCTTAAATAAACAGATCAACACATTAAAACATGTGTACAACCTATAGAAGGTGCTCTCTACCTTAAATAAACAGATCAACACATTAAAACATGTGTACAACATATAGAAGGTGCTCTCTACCTTAAATAAACAGATCAACACATTAAAACATGTGTACAACCTATAGAAGGTGCTCTCTACCTTAAATAAACAGATCAACACATTAAAACATGTGTGCAACCTATAGAAGGTGCTCTCTACCTTAAATAAACAGATCAACACATTAAAACATGTGTGCAACCTATAGAAGGTGCTCTCTACCTTAAATAAACAGATCAACACATTAAAACATGTGTGCAACCTATAGAAGGTGCTCTCTACCTTAAATAAACAGATCAACACATTAAAACATGTGTGCAACCTATAGAAGGTGCTCTCTACCTTAAATAAACAGATCAACACATTAAAACATGTGTGCAACCTATAGAAGGTGCTCTCTACCTTAAATAAACAGATCAACACATTAAAACATGTGTGCAACCTATAGAAGGTGCTCTCTACCTTAAATAAACAGATCAACACATTAAAACATGTGTGCAACCTATAGAAGGTGCTCTCTACCTTAAATAAACAGATCAACACATTAAAACATGTGTGCAACCTATAGAAGGTGCTCTCTACCTTAAATAAACAGATCAACACATTAAAACATGTGTGCAACCTATAGAAGGTGCTCTTTACCTTAAATAAACAGATCAACACATTAAAACATGTGTACAACATATATAAGGTACTCTTTACCTTAAATAAACAGATCAACACATTAAAACATGTGTACAACATATAAAAGGTACTCTTTACCTTAAATAAACAGATCAACACATTAAAACATGTGTACAACCTATAGAAGGTGCTCTCTACCTTAAATAAACAGATCAACACATTAACACATGTGTACAACCTACAGATGGTACTCTCTACCTTAAATAAACAGATCAACACTTTAAAACATGTGTACAACCTATAGAAGGTATTCTCTACCTTCAATAAACAGATCAACACATTAAAATACACAACACAGTGCAAAAATGTTGACACCAATGTAATGGGCAAATGTGGACACCAACGTAATGGGCATATGTGGACACCAATGTAATGGGCAGATGTTGTTGACACCAATGTAATGGGCAGATGTTGACACCAATGTAATGGGCAGATGTCGACACCAATGTAATGGGCATATGTCGACACCAATGTAATGGACATATGTCGACACCAATGTAATGGGCAGATGTTGACACCAATGTAATAGGCAGATGTGGACACCAATATAATGGGCAGATGATGACACCAATGTAATGGGCAGATGTGGACACCAATGTAATGGGCAGACGTCGACACCAATGTAATGGGCAGATGTCGACACCAACGTAATGGGCAGATGTCAATACCAATGTAATGGACAGATGTCGACACCAATGTAATGGGCATATGTTGACACCAATGTAATGAGCAGATGTTGAAATCAATGTAATGATCTGATGTTGACATCAATGTAATGAGCTGATGTTGAAATCAATGTAATGAGCTGATGTTGACATCAATGTAATGAGCTGATGTTGACATCAATGTAATGAGCTGATGTTGACCCCAATGTAATGAGCAGATTGAAAAAAAGAAAGCCCTATGGAAAATTTAGAGAAAAGTAGAACATCAGACAGAAGGAAAAGAAGATTATATGATCCACAGACTTGCCACATAACAGGCAGAAGACTAAAAAGACCTTGTTGTAGAAAGTAGGTCAATAAACATACTAAAATTAGAAGGAGCCCTGTTCTGTAAACATGCAGATTTGCACATGCACAGTGAAAATAGATAATGTGGTGTGATAATAATAAAGGTCAATGCCAAATGTCTGTAATATATATCCCAGCATTTAGAGGCAACACCTCACAGCACAAAGTAGGCCAATAAAGACATAATTATAAGGATGTATTAAAGGTTTAAGTGTGGACATTGAATTGGTCAGTGAACCTGAGTTAACCCCTGGACACATGATAGCACCAAACACTTCACAATGGAGTATGTGAAGATGCTGTGAACTGTTACTATGAGCTGTGATTAGAGTTGGTGTTCACAATCCACTTTCTGTTGGTGTTGGCGGAAATGTTAACATAATACCTGCCAAAGGACAGTTTTTTATATCGTGTCACTGTTACTGCAGTAATGGTCTGTTGAATTAGTTTCATAACTGGACATTAGCTGGACTTTGCTGTCTGTATATAATATATAATATGTATTTGCATATGTATTGACAAGCACTGTATTGACAACTCTAAATGCCTTTTGCCTAGACTATGCAAGTGTCTAAGGATTGAGGATCCTGAAAGTTAGATGCTCGTATACGTTACGTAAAATACAGATATCCTGAATGACACCAAGTTACAGAAGATGAGCACATAAGTAACGATGAGAAGATGGAACTGGATGGGATATGTACTCAGAAAGAAAGACAACAACCACGTCCTTTGACATGGACACCAGAAGGGAAGACTTGGGCATCAGAAGGGAAGACACGGGCATCAGAAGGGAAGACACGGGCATCAGAAGGGAAAGGGGATGTGAGTCACCCAAAAACACTGGCAAAATGTTGTATAAAAAAATATAGGGTGGAAAACATGGACCAAAGTGAAACAAGTGGGTAAAAACACAATGAAGTGGAGACGAATCACTGAAGCCTTATGGGCATTGGGCCCAAAGACAATACATATATGCACGTTTAGAGGGTAAGTATGCCCATCACATGCATATATATATATATATATATATATATATATATATATATATATATATATATATAGGTAGGTAGATTAACTGACATTTCTACGCATGAGATGTTTTCCAATGAAAATGTCACATAGATTCCCGCAGTTAAACTACACTGTGCCAACAATTACACATAGCCTCCGATTTGTACTTCGAGTAAATCTACTCACTACTTATTGTCAAATGTTGGCAAACATGCAAACACACTCTATCAGGTAGGTCAAAGATAGATCAAAGAAAAATCAGATTTAAATTTGATCACAGCATTTGTGTGTGAGCGACTGGAGACAACAGCTGTCATGGCTATTTTGGGGACAACATGTATGAGTAGTCAAAAGAGTACTGACACTTTGGCACGTAAACACAGCTAAAAACCTGGTTACACCACATACACACATGCAAGCACGCACGCATGCACACATACACACACACACACTTTTATACAATGTACACTGCATACACAGCACTACATGCTCCAGTGCATGTTTCACTGCATGCATAATACGGAAATGTCTGATTAGGTAAAGTTGCTTTGTACTAGCCAAACTGAACTTTTCCAGGTACGACCCAGTGGGAATCTGTCAGCAGGTTACATGCCATCAACCAATGCCAGGTTCCCATTTTACAGTTGACTACACCCAGGAAATGAACACTGAAAGAAAGCGGCCATATTTTTGGGTCACCTATTTTTGCAGTTAGCTGCTTGAAAGCATGTGAAAGGAATACTGCACAGAATCAGCCCTAACCCATACATCTATATACATGTGCACATATATTGTACTACACCCTCATTATTCTAACCTTCATGGAAGAAAACTAAGTCTCACTAATCACCTAGTGTATAAGCACTAACAGACTCAGAGGATTAATTAAAAGCCAATGTTGAATTGGAGAGGGGATATCTTGCATTCATGGCAAGGGATAATTAAGTCATCATGCACGCTATTCCTAGAATGTGGTCCTAATAGGATAATTATATTTAATATGATGTGAGGACCAACTTCACTTCCTAGAACAATGTCACCAAAAGCCATGTACACTTGTCACCTGTGCTCACTGATCTGTAGTTAAGCATGAGTTGGCATGAGAATGTAAGTAAGCATGAGTTGGCATGAGAATGTAAGTGAGCATGAGTTGGCATGGGAATGTAAGTGAGCATGAGTTGGCATGATAATGTAAGTGAGCATGAGTTGGCATGAGAATGTAAGTGAGCATGAGTTGGCATGATAATGTAAGTGAGCATGAGTTGGTATGAGAATGTAAGTGAGCATGAGTTGGCATGATAATGTAAGTGAGCATGAGTTGGTATGGGAATGTAAGTGAGCATGAGTTGGCATGGGAATGTAAGTGAGCATGAGTTGGTATGGGAATGTAAGTGAGCATGAGTTGGTATGGGAATGTAAGTGAGCATGAGTTGGTATGGGAATGTAAGTGAGCATGAGTTGGCATGAGAATGTAAGTGAGCATGAGTTGGCATGAGAATGTAAGTGAGCATGAGTTGGCATGATAATGTAAGTGAGCATGAGTTGGTATGAGAATGTAAGTGAGCATGAGTTGGCATGAGAATGTAAGTGAGCATGAGTTTGGCATGGGAATGTAAGTGAGCATGAGTTGGCATGGGAATGTAAGTGAGCATGAGTTGGTATGGGAATGTAAGTGAGCATGAGTTGGCATGAGAATGTAAGTGAGCATGAGTTGGTATGGGAATGTAAGTGAGCATGAGTTGGTATGGAAATGTAAGTGAGCATGAGTTGGCATTAGAATGTAAGTGAGCATGAGTTGGTATGGGAATGTAAGTAAGCATGAGTTGGCATGGTAATGTAAGTGAGCATGAGTTGGCATGGGAATGTAAGTGAGCATGAGTTGGCATGGGAATGTAAGTGAGCATGAGTTGGCATGGGAATGTAAGTGAGCATGAGTTGGCATGGGAATGTAAGTGAGCATGAGTTGGCATGAGAATGTAAGTGAGCATGAGTTGGTATGGGAATGTAAGTAAGCATGAGTTGGCATGAGAATGTAAGTGAGCATGAGTTGGCATGGGAATGTAAGTGAGCATGAGTTGGTATGGGAATGTAAGTAAGCATGAGTTGGCATGGGAATGTAAGTGAGCATGAGTTGGCATGGGAACTTACCACACAGGGGACAAATGTACACCCTGTTGTTGGCTCACAAAGTGGTGGTCTTACACCTATCAAATAAAAATGTGACACATCAGAAGCATCAAGATTGTTCTACTATTTCACACCTGACACGTGTGAGCGATGACATGGCCGGGTGAACGAATGTAGTCACATGATACATGTAAACATGCACATAAACAACTGACCACTGGACAGGTGGTGAGTCACCAGAGAATGTCCACTTTACTAGTAAACAGTGAGTAGGCAGTCTGCCTTTGTCTTGTTGATTAACACAACTGGACAAGTAAATCTTCTTATGCCATATAATATGGGCAATGTGCTAAACCGTACAGAGGTTGGGATTGCTTGGCTGACATACTGACCACTGTCATGTAGATTGACCACTGCCCCTTACTGCCCAGGCCATAGAGTGTTCACCCCATGTGCAGGGAAATTCTAAAAGTAACCTCCGACCTTTATTGTGAAAAGACAATTGAAGTCGGTCTTTCTGCCACTGTTTCCCTCAATCTCACCACCGGGTGTCTTCAACATTACTCAGACAGGCCTACAGTTTGTGTAACCTCAAGTATCACGTTATGTCTGGCCTTTTGGCAGATACAGTCTTTAAGACATACTCAAATTTAGCCAGCATTGATATAACCTTGATTGTGCTGGGCAAGAGAAGGTTTTCTAGAACTTCTTCATTGATGGAACAGTTCAGCTACTTTATCTGACAGATGTACTAGTACTATTTTTACTTTGATAATACACACCACCTCCTCTAAGCTGACTGCATGTTGGCAACCTCTCCTAGTCTGCAACACTTCCTGGTGTTGTCATTTAGATAAGCAGGATACATCTGTTTTCTTGGAACTTCTGACATATCTTTAACGAGCCCTAGACGGTTTCATTCAAACTAGTCAATCTGGACCATTGACATAAAGTCAGCGTCTGGGCCATTGCCATAATAATTCTGACAAAATAAAAATGTATGGTGATGCATAGTGATATAAACTGGCATGTGAATGATAAAATATAAATGGTTTTAGAATTATATATATAAATACATATACATTGAAAACAACTAATAAACGTTCACAAAACTGGTACAAAAATCATAACAATCACATTATCATCTTATTGTAATCATGGTAGTAATAAAACAAATTAAAAGAGTTATTTGTATTCAAGTGATTTTTTCTTGTATGAAAATCTAAAACTCGTTCTACTTCTACTTTCGTACTTATACACGGTATGTATGCTTTATTTATTCACATGTTAACATTACATAGAGGGAGTGTGGCATAGATCTCCCACCTCCAACCTGTTTTGGGGGCCAATCTCCCACATCCTACCTGTTTTTGGGGCCAACCTGCCACATCGTACCTGTTTTTGGGGCCAACCTCCCACATCCTACCTGTTTTGGGGGCCAACCTCCCACATCCTACCTGTTTTTGGGGCCAACCTGCCACATCGTACCTGTTTTTGGGGCCAACCTCCCACATCCTACCTGTTTTGGGGGCCAACCTCCCACATCCTACCTGTTTTGGGGGCTAACCTCCCACCTCCTACCTGTTTTGGGGGCCAACCTCCCACCTCCTGTCAGTTTTGGGGGCCAACCTCCCACATCCTATCAGTTTTGGGGGCCAACCTCCCTCATCCTACCTGTTTTGGGGGCTAACCTCCCACCTCCTACCTGTTTTGGGGGCCAACCTCCCACCTCCTGTCAGTTTTGGGGGCCAACCTCCCACATGCTATCAGTTTTGGGGGCCAACCTCCCACATCCTATCTGTTTTGGGGGCTAACCTCCCACCTCCTACCTGTTTTGGGGGCCAACCTCCCACCTCCTATCAGTTTTGGGGGCCAACCTCCCACATCCTACCTGTTTTGGGGGCCAACCTCCCACATCCTACCTGTTTTGGGGGCTAACCTCCCACCTCCTACCTGTTTTGGGGGCCAACCTCCCACCTCATGTCAGTTTTGGGGGCCAACCTCCCACATCCTATCAGTTTTGGGGCCAACCACCCACCTCCTACCTGTTTTGGGGGCCAACCTCCCACCTCCTGTAAGTTTTGGGGGCCAACCTCCCACCTATTTTTACAGTCTACCTTCCACCAATCTGACTTCCTACCTTCCACCATTTGTTTAGGACCAACCTCCCATCTCACACAACACCACCCCTAACCATTCCACAATCCCAAACTAAAACAATAGATGACACCTTAGATGTTTACTTGGATGTGTAGTTGACCTTCAGTATTGTGAATTACGCAGTACTAGCTGAATGATATAGTATCTAAAAGTCTTAACCATGTCATACACATGCAACGTTTGGCTGCACATTTGGCCCAGACTCTGCCAACTAAGCACATTGTAAACACATGATAAAATATAAATGTTTGCTGATGGATAATGCATGGGTCAAAGCTTAATATTTCTTTCAGACCAGATACATCATCTTAAAGATTTATTTATAGCCAAGATCAATGGGCATAACGAGTTTGGGTAGTTTGGTGTAACTGCGCATTGAATGTTACTCAAAATAGATCTAGCTGAACGTCAGGTGTATATTTAAATACTGACATGCTCTACCTTCCAGCTGTTCACACAGTTAGTCACGTTTTAACTAAATATATAACTTTACATTACTGATTTCAACCAGAACATATTAACCTGTAAAATGAATAATATACAATAGACAAACCCAGACAAATTGTTGATTTCTATACTATAAAGTAGTCTGTGACTCAGTGTGTCTGTATATGATGCCTGTTCCCTCACATCTCCATCAGTTTTGCATGTATAGGGCTGAAAATATGTAGGGTCCATGGAAATAGTTCTATTATATCACAACGCACACGACACATACAACATATACAACACATACAATACACACAACACACACAACACACACAATACACAAGACACACACGACACATACAACACATACAATACAACACTGTGTGTGTTTTCTACGATTGTACCAAGTTACGTGACCTACGTCAAACATCCACATACATAGCTGCCTTTTCTGCCATGTAATGCAGCTATAGTATATCATCAAATATTTTCCCAATTTACTGCAAAACATGTTTGGCTGGTGTTAACAACAGATTGCCTGGGACTACTTTGTAGTATACATACTTACTGACCTAAATGCAGAAGTTTTACATGCAGAAAAGGCTGGTGAAAGAATGTAAACAAACAAAAATGTGACTGTTGTATTCCATATACAACTTAGGGTTAGAGGTCACGCCAGGGTAACTAGAACACCAGTTGTCATTTACTGGGCACTATGACTATGAAGTTTGCAACATGTCCTTTTTCAGAATAAACCTCAAAGTGTTGATTATACAGTTTGTCACCACAAGCCCACCAGCCATAATCAGACAAAGCCAATGATGCTTTGTGAAGAGTTTTTTCCGTGAACTATCAACAGATAAAAACAGTATAATAATAATGGTTGACACCCATAATAATGGTTGACACCCATAATTGACCAGACAGAAAAACCAACAGCTGCATGTATATTAAATTCTTTCCTTCCAGCAAAACACTGAAGTCCTTTGTCTGCAATGCTTGAGCAGTAAGGTTGGGGTATGTCTCTAAGATTAACCTGTCACAGATAAGGGTCAGGTATCCTGTGGGAATATACCCCAAACAAAGACCTAGTCACACCCTTTATGCAAAACTGGGAGCCCCTCCATGCTTAACACCTCAGTTTCCACAAAGATACCCAGGCTGTTTTATCATGCATTTTGGACAGGTTTATTTATAGTCAAGCCACCTGGATATATGCATGACCTGGGAGCAGGAACTCTAGATGCATGTGACCTCCATTACCCATACATGCAGCATCAGCATGACCAGCCAGTGTACTGGGACATCAGAAGTGCATCAATCACCTTGAGTCTTCCAAACAGGACAAACTTGTGTGATTGGCTTGGACAATGAATTGTCAAGGTGCCAGCTAAATGGATACTTTGTCAGTGAAAACGAGAAAAAAAACACCAAAATCTACCTGGTTCTTTGGCAAAGGCTCAATTTGTAAACCAAATTTTATGTTTACATAAATCGCAAAAAAAACAACACCTGTAAATAACTATTTTTAGCTATACAAGTGTAAAAAGGAATAATGTTCTGCCCTAGCTCTAAACCAGGCCATCACTGCTGGCCAATATGAGACTACATTTTATACTGAATAATGATATGTCAGTGGCCTATTTGGGCAAGCCCCCACTTTGTTTGAAGAACATAAGTCTTGCTTAACTAAATTATTCAACATCTTAGTACATCTATAATTATTACATCTATATTACAAGGCATCTAGTTCTGACTGCCTTTGTTTGTTTTTCTTTGTACTTTCATATCTCTGTCAGTTTCGCACGAACGGGGCTGAGATTTTGTAGGCGCGCTCTGGGGCCCTTGAAGATTGTCATACATTTTAATTTGTTTTCAAAATTTTCATGGAGAGTCAAAACAAAAAGTTTGTGAGAGCATACAATGTATAGGTATGTTCATAAGTACCACTGAATCTCTTTGTTTACAAACAATATGACTTACTCCAAAAAATAGCACACCCTTTGGTCAGTAACTAGAGCATCATGTTACATTATTTGTTGCACACTAAATAGGACTACATTCCAATGTCAGCATGATCAGCTCATTCAGTCCCCCCCCCATCAGCATGGTCAGCTCATTCAGTCCCCCCCATCAGCATGGTCAGCTCATTCAGTCCCCCCCATCAGCATGGTCAGCTCATTCAGTCCCCCCCATCAGCATGGTCAGCTCATTCAGTCCCCCCCATCAGCATGATCAGCTCATTCAGTCCCCCCATCAGCATTCCCCCCATCAGCATGATCAGCTCATTCAGTCCCCCATCAGCATGATCAGCTCATTCCAGTCCCCCCATCAGCATGATCAGCTCATTCAGTCCCCCCATCAGCATGATCAGCTCATTCAGTCCCCCCATCAGCATGGTCAGCTCATTCAGTCCTCCCCCATCAGCATGATCAGCTCATTCAGTCCCCCATCAGCATGATCAGCTCATTCAGTCCCCCATCAGCATGATCAGCTCATTCAGTCCCCCCATCAGCATGATCAGCTCATTCAGTCCCCCCATCAGCATGATCAGCTCATTCAGTCCCCCCATCAGCATGATCAGCTCATTCAGTCCCCCCCATCAGCATGATCAGCTCATTCAGTCCCCCCATCAGCATGGTCAGCTCATTCAGTCCCCCCCATCAGCATGGTCAGCTCATTCAGTCCCCCCCATCAGCATGGTCAGCTCATTCAGTCCCCCCCCAACACAATAAAGGATTATGTAAAAATGTGACTTTCCTGGCCATGCAACTGTGTTTAGAATTTTGAGTCATCAAACAATAATAATAACTATCATTATACATGGTATGGACACATCTCCTTAGCAACCAAACACTAGTAACATGCTTGTGTTTCTTGGAGACACACATTCTGCTGACGCATGTGAGACAGTTCCTACCAACTAACCTGCTCTGTAATGTGTCAAGATTTATGACACTGGTTGTCCATAGAGAGTGGCCTGCTTTAATGTGTGTTAGTAGGCTTAGGTCAATGTGGGCTGCAGCTTGCCTGGACCTCTGTGTATGTAGACGCTGAGTGCATACAAGGCACCTGGTGACCTTGTTAACCCATGCAAGGCCATAAGGTCAACTGCTCCTTGACAGTATATGTTGTCCTTTTAGGATGACAGAAGCATGCAAAAAAGTTTGCATATTTGTTAGCTAAAATTGTACATGTGTGTGTAATCTAAATAAACCTATTATGATAAAATATTATGTAATATTTTATGATGCAGTTTTGGGTTATTTGCAATCATATAACTTGAATATTTTGTAACTGTAAAGTGCTCAATAGAAGTTCAGTTACACAAAAATCAAGATTATGGCGCAAAATATTGCATTACAATCACAACCACAATCACATTAACACAAGTTTTGGATACCAAAGTAATTTTTTAGCATAAAGGTATATATATATATATACGTGTATATTGTTTTCATTAATATAAAATTTCACACAATGCTCAACAAAATAAAAAAAAATTATGTTTATACTTTTATAAATAGACCAGGTAGTGTAAAAAATAGTGAAACAAAGAATGTTGCAAATCAAGATACTTCTATAAATATCTTGATGGCTCAATCTTCTCACATTTTTCAACAACTTCCCAAGAAAGTCACACATCTCTACCTGTGAGAAAACAGCCACATTGTGAAAGTAAAAATCCTTTTTGTGTCAGACAGGACCAAATGAGCGAACTTGAGAAGGCCTTTCATTGGCCAAAGTCTTGTAGGGTTGTCAATCTTGTCACCAAGAGCCTTATGTAAGCAGTTGGTGGTGGACCTGTTTGACAGGGACACAGTGTGACATCTAGGAGGTGACAATACAGGCCTAGGAGAGACTGGAGGCAGGGATACACATGCAGGGGGTCAAGCTGATGGGTGTCCCAGGTGGGGCAATATGAGGGGGCACATTCACAATTCCTGACAAATGGATAAATTAATTCACTATTATTGTTAACAAATAAAAATATTATTCATAAATGCTGCAAACTGTTGCTGATGATGGCAGGAATATGAACCATGGCTGCAAGTGTAAATTAACAATAATATTATTGTCACCATCAGTGAATCCACATAATACTATAAAGCTACATAAAAACAGACGGGGACTAGACAGCTCAGTATATGTGACTGTCTGCTCACATACAGGATAGAGGCAGGGAGGCAGTGAGAAGGGAGATATATGCAGAAGATGCCTGACCTTCAGAATCTTGATCTCTTTGCTTAGCAGACTCTGGGATTTGGCCAAGTTCTTCTTTGTGATGCACTTGATGGCCACCGGCTTGTTCTTATCCTGCAAACAAAATCCCACAAACAACATCTAATGGATATACTCTGCCTGTGCATAGTTGCATTTGTCTATCTAGGTGCCAACACAAGTTTGTCTGATTCTCTGAATCTGAAGGTTCATACTGGTGAATGATCAGGAGGTTTTCATGTTTTGCACAAAGCTTTTTTATATAAGCTTTTGAGAGAAGCTTTTTTGTTTGATGTTTTGAAAAACATTTTTATGAGCTTTTGAACAAAATTTTTTTGTATTGTGGCAGATTTGTTTGATTTAAATCATTTGATTTAAATCATGATTTAAATCGCTCAAAAAAATCATTGATTTATGATTTTTTTTTACTTCCGGTTTTTTTAATCGCTGATTTATATGAATTTATCACAAATAATTGTTTACAAGCATCAAGATCAACAAAGTTTTGTGCATACTTGTGTAGCTGTATTGACACCAGATAACCTGATAGTAAAATGTTTTGTGACACTGTGTATACCAGATTAAAAAAAATCAAATAAATAAAAAAATGTTATTTAAATAAAAAAATCCCATTAACATTTTTTTTTAATCATGATTTTTTAAAACCCTGTATTGTGGTATGTGGCCCCTGTTTATCAAATGGCTTGTAAATAACACTTCATCAATTCAAACCATATCCAAAAGCACTCTCATGAACACTGTGCACCAAACCAGCAGATGTTGGTAATCACGCTGGGCAGTTCACGATTTGGTGACTTTATGTTATCATCTTACAAACACCTGTGCGCATTTTTATGTACTTTATTATAGGAATCAATTCGTTAATTTGTACTCTGGTGGATATATAACTGTCACCAGTTTTACAGGTAAAAAAACATGTGCACATTTCTGGGTTTGCACGAGAGAGACAGTTTTAATTTGGAATTGCATAGCTCATACATGTACAAAAAACAACATGTATAACAGTTGGTAATTTTTTTTATACAATTGCAGGTTGACAGCAGAGCCGAGGCCAGTAGGCATATACAGGGCTGTATGGTATAAATATGACTTTAAGAAGTAAGCATTGGCAAACTGTTTGCTATTATACCAATGTAATGATTGTAATAATATATTCATGTGTAGTGTATAGATCATATTGCAATAATAAATCAGATGTATACAGAATTACAACAATATTATTAACTAATAATAATAAATAATATTTTTTTACATTAGGTGGTGTGAACTGTGTAGTACTAAGATAATACATACATGTGGTGATGCCAGGCACCGGCAATAGTAGTGTATGTATTAGATGGAGCAATAGATGAGTGCATAACAAGTCAGACATGTAAAAGTATGAGTCATGCCTTGAACGGAGAACATGCAAGTATACAGTTGACAGTAAAACTTTATAAAGAATGACAGTTAAAATCCACAGCATGTGTGAGACAAAAACACAGTTTCACATGAGTTGATTGATTGCTAGGTGCAGTAATATTCAAACAGCATGAGTAATGCATACATATATAGCCAATCGATCAAATGAGTCACTGTCTTGGTTCTTTTTAACAGTGTAACACGACTTCAAACTTCCATATAAATGTAATCAATTCTGCCACATCAATTTAATAGACAACATAAATGTCATTCTAATTAATGCCATTTCAGAAATATTTTGCAAACAACAGATGAAAGTCAGAAAACATACAGAATATGTTTTAATCACAATAAAACATAACATATAAAATTAGCTTTCATAAGAGATGCACTATATCACGACATAGCTGGTGTATGTTAATCTTGAACACCTTGGGGTTAGCAGGTACATTTGCCAGTCCTATTGCATTGGCAGCACTGCATGATTTATTGTAAAATAATTGATTTTTGCTTTTACAATAACGTCCTAATAATAAAATAATGTTTAGGTTGTTTTATCTCAATGATAATGTCAGTTTAACAAGATTTAACAAGATTTGCCATCCAAGCCAAAGGCCCAGATGGCAAGTGGACAAGGAAGCCATTGGCTTATCGAGAGTCCAACAATGTTCACCTACTTATAACCCGCCCTTCTGATATATGTGTCAACCTTGTTTTTAAACATATTCACGCTGCTAGCAGTTACACAATCTGTAGACAGTTTGTTCCATTCATTTACTGTCCTCTGTGAGAACGAGTGCTTCCTGATGTCCAATCTACATTGATCCTTTACTAATTTTACCTCATGTCCTCTAGTTCTGCTATCCTTCTTGAGTGAGAAAAACATATTTCTATCAATATTTTCATACCCATTCAATATCTTAAAAACTTCGATCTGATCTCCTCTTAACCTCCTTGTCTCTAGAGTTGTTAAACCACATTCTTTCAGGCGTTCTTCATAACTAAGGTCTCTAAGTTCTTGAATCATTTTAGTTGCTGTCCTTTGTATGCGTTCAAGCGTATCTATATCCTTCTTACGATATGGTCTCCATGCTTGTATACAGTATTCTAAATGAGGTCTAACTATTGCTTTATAAAGAGGTATAATTAACTTTTTTCCCTTGTATGTTATGTTTCTTCTAATCAATCCAAGAATTTGATTACCCTTTGAAGCTGCAATACCACACTGCTCTGAAACTTTCATATCAGCGCTTATTGTAACTCCTAAGTCCTTTTCTTTTACAGTAGTACCAAGAACAGTAGCTCCCATTTTATAGTTTACATTCAAGTTCCCATGTCCTGTATGTAGGCATTTACATTTCCCAAAATTGAACAGCATCTGCCATTTCTCAGACCATTTCACTAATCTGTCTAGATCGTTTTGTAAATGTTGTTTATCACCATCAGTATTAACCTTTCTAAACAGTTTTGTGTCGTCCGCAAATTTCAGTACGTTACTTGTTATACTGTCGTCCAAGTCATTGATATAAATTAAGAATAATATAGGTCCTAATACTGATCCTTGAGGTACCCCACTCAAAACCGATTTCCAATTTGAAACTTCGCCATCTACTACAACTCGTTGTCTTCTGTCAGTCAGCCATTGTTCTATCCAGTCAGTTATGCTATCCCCGATACCATGGGCTTTTAATTTAAGTAGCAATCTTTGATGTGGCACTTTGTCAAAAGCTTTCTGAAAATCTAAGTAGATAATATCTACTGGCGATCCTCGTCTATCCACTTAGTGATTTCTTCCAAAAACATAACACATTTGTTAAGCATGACCTCGCTTTAAGGAATCCATGTTGAGATGAATTTAATAATTTATGCTTAACGAGGAAGTCCACCATATGGTCTTTAATTAACCTTTCTAATAATTTACAAATCACTGACGTTAAACTCACTGGTCTGTAATTCTCTGACTTATTTCTCGAACCCTTTTTAAATAATGGTATGATGTTTGCTTCTTTCCATTCAAACGGAACAACTCCCTCTTTTAATGACAAGTTGAATACTCTTGCAAGTGGTATACTGATTTGATCTACTGTTTCCATTAGTAATTTTGGAGGAATCCCATCCACTCCCGGTGATTTGTTATCCTTCATTGCCTTTATTTTCCTAGCTACCAATTCTGGAGTTACAACTAACGGTCCTAAATAGTCAGATTTAGTCCCCTGAAATTTAGCATCAGCAACTGGTAATGAACTAATATCTTCTTTTGTAAACACTGAACTGAAGTAACCATTTAGGTCTTCCGCCATTAAAAACCCCTGTGATATTATATTTCCAGCACTGTCAGTTAAAAAGAATTCTTCAAAAACACAAACTGACAAAGTCAAAGAATCCAGTTATATAATATCTTATAAAGACACAGTTATATAATATCTTATAAAGACACAGTTATATAATATCTTATAAACTGGTATTTCGATATCTGAAACAGAAATTAAAAGAACAAACAGGAAGGATAGCAGTAAATAAATAATGTAACATATTACACCCCCCCTGGAAATAATGTCAAAACTCGAAAATAATTTATTTTTCCTTTCAATATTAAATCTATCAGAAAAGAACTGTCAAAGGTAAACATGTCGAATAGTAATAACGTTTCAATCGACAAGAAAATGTATTGTCAAAGCGTGCTTTCATGGGCGGTGTGTGTCAGAGCGTCTATTCATCTTGCACCGGGAAAGCACTCACCATGCCCGTGGCACCGATGTCGTCAGCCTTTCACCCACTCACCTTTTTGTAACGTCCTTTGAAGACCACAGCAAATGCTCCATGGCCGATCAGATCTTTCTTGCTGTATTCAAATTCCCCAATCGCATCCATTGCTGTTATTTGGTACTGTGTCGGTCGACTCTTCCCACGGAATGAATGATTTCCGTCGATCTCGCCATGCAGAAGCTAGCAGCAGCAGCAGCAGCAGCAGCTTTGTCTGGATTCCATTCGTTTGACAGCTGATTCAGCCCATTCGACGCAGCGACAATAACACAGAATTACATTAAATTTGTCACGTTCTTTGGTGTCCGATCCAATTCATGCTTACATGTTGTACAAATGTAAATACTTCGGTGTTTCCGTATCGATTTGAGTGGTTCGTTGGTGTTTCTTAGCGTGTTTCGTAGCGTTTAATTGCGAGTACTGCTTCGCTTTCTTTGGTGACGGACTTCGTACGCAGTTCTCGGTTTGTTTTGATGCAACCGTATTCCCCCTCGTATAAGGTAATATACGCGTAAACAAATAGTACTACATCTAGGGATAATTATTGTTTGCCATGTGCACAATATCGTAATTGCACAACAAAACGTAGCTAATAAAGTACTTAGTGTAATAAAATATGATAGTATCCATAACTAAAGTGTGATTTTTAGTCGGATTAATTTCATGGTGAAATGGGAAGCCAAAGAAAATAGATCCGTGTACTCTCGCAAAGTACGAGAGTACAATGATAGACGGTAAGGGACGAGAATTCAATTGGACCGAGGCAAGCACGTGTTGAAAGAGATCAACAAATTGAAATAAAATACGATTTACGTAGAAGACATCCAATGTTAAGTCAGGGAAGCACAAGACGAACACAGTGCTACAATTGAGCATTATTCCGCCTGCTATCGTTAGGTAAGCAATAGCAACAATTGCGTTGCAGTTGTGAATTGCGTTGACGGGTAAGCCCATTTTCGCTGTATTGTAAATCGTCAAGGTGATATGATGTCTTCAGACTTCATTCGCGCCGTTGTTGAATTCGGTTGGGCTTTTCGTTCGCACCGACATATAAGCATTGGCATTGGTTTTCGGACTTTATAAAGACGCCAGGTTTGATATGTAGTGCTGCGTTGTTTGTTCATGCGCGGTAGCGAAAGCGTGGCTCATCGGGTAAACAAACGTCTTTAGAACCTGATTCTGCTGTCAACCCTGGTATTGTCCAAGCAGGACGCCGCTGACAAGAGGTCGCACGTGTGCCAGTGTAGGCCTACTTCTCAACACTGGGGACGTTCGATTCAGATTCAATGTCATTTGTTTCTTGACCAGGAAGGGAGTCGCAGTGAAGTGAAGGTATGCTGTTGGTGTATTAGAAAAATCGATATATTCGCAGTTTCTACTGGAAACAAACGGCACTGCCACTGCGTTACCGCGACTTGAGTTGTAGCCCATAGATTTCAAATTGTGTTGTAATGCTTCCATATTACGAGATCTGATAAGCGAGCAAAAGCCTAGACAGATTGCTGCTTGTAGTGTGTTTTCATGTATTGCCTAACTATGGCATTAACAAGTGCTAGATTATGTGCAGTTTCACTCAATTAACTGTGTGCGTACTGCTCGTCCAATTAAGTTGGTCAAGGGCACGTGTTTTCTTGTGTGGGCATGTTTTAATATGATCTTGTGTGGACAACTTATGATAAGGAAACCTTATTCAGTGACATAGTTTATTTTATACATATATGTTAGTGTATATTACAAGTTAACAATGTTATGCTAACTAGCCGCAACTTGTCTTTAGACAACGAGACTGCCTTCTAAGAAATGCTATAGAGTTGCACTACTACACAAATAATTAGTTTTATTTTATGAAACTAATGATATATTGTACATGTGTTCTATGTATAGTAAACATTAACAGTATTAATGTCATGCACAGCATCAAGCTCTGTTATAAGACATTTCTGTTTAATGTGCCAATTCCATCGGTTGCCGTCTACACCTCTGTTCATGTGGCCTGCCCCCAGCTGCTAGAGAGTTGCCTATTCTAGTTTCATGCGTATATGTGTGTTACCACAGTCTATACAGTTTGTTTGCTTCTTCCAATACAACTCATCACTCTTTGTAAGCCACATGTGAAATGTATTTTTGACCTGTATGTACTGGTGCGTGACAGTGGGTGGTGTAGCAGTGGTTTCGATCTATATTAGGTATTAGCTCTACTTTTGTGCACATATGAAGAAATATATTACCATGGGGCTATGCTGATAGGGAGGGAGGCACTGTGTAATCATCTCTGCTGGCTAGCTAACTGTTGTTTGTTTGTTTGTTTTTGAAACCCTCCTCTTGGTAATAAATGGTTTCATGTTTATTGTTTTCAATCTACCATACCAATCTACTTTTTTTTGTATGCTATGTTATAACCCTTGCTAGTGTAACATTAGTGTAATATGATTGATTTACTATTTCTTTTATGTGGCAGGTGATTGTATTGTTCTGCATTTTCTTAAGCTATCATTTCAGTAATTACAGCCACCACTTTTCTTATTCAAATTGAATAGTTGGCACTCGTAATGACTTCATCATCCCTGGTAGAGACTGGCCAGGGACATCAATACCAGTTGAGAGCTTCCAACATTCTTCAGTGGGACTCTTCATACTGTCTTGTCTGTCTGGTAGACGCTGACTGTGAGGCCAGTCTGCCTTAATCCTTTCATTGCTGCTTACTAAATAGATCAAATGAAAAACACAACATAAACATTGTATAATTTGTTTGCATTGTATTTACTTACAGCCCAGAAAGGAAACAATCTTGTACAGGCAACATCACTTCTACAGTCTACGTAATCTGCTACAGTACACAATATCTTTGTGCTCTAAACACACTAGAGTTCTTAATTAAAATAAATGGTAGGATTATTACAGATGTTCCTTTGCTGGGTCTTGTATTTATGCATTTGTCAGTCTAAAACTAGTGTTAATTGTATTTAATTGTGACAATTTCAAGTGTATTCCTTTTGAGCATTTGAACATTGTTGGCAGTATTGCTTGATTCCCAGGACAAATGCTGGCCAGTTAAATTGCAATTAACAAACTACAAAGGCTCCCTATTTGTAAATTAACAATATGCTCTACCAACCTAAAGACACTGTATTACAGTCCATGCCCATTGATCAGTGTCAATTTGTGTACTAACACTTATGAGTTTGTAGGAGCTTTGAAAAGCAGGGTTAAAAAGTACACAGTATTATGGTTTGTTCAAAATTGTCAATATTAATGAAATAATACAGACAATACTCTTTTTCATGACCCCCTCTCCCAAAAGAGTACTATAAAAAAAATATTTGGGGGTTGCTAGATATTGTCTTTTCGTTCATAATGGGCTCTGATTGTGACAATTATCAAATATATATCAATTAATTAAAACTTGTATATACTGGAGATGTATTGATGGGCAATATTTGAATTTGATATGCACATGTGGGCGATAATGGAGGACCCTTTGTCTAGCGCATAGAAATAACTTTAACAATAAGCTAAACACAAGGATACTTGAATGGATAGATGATCCGGTTTCTTGGTTATTAATATTAATCATAATTACCAAACATCTGGTTGAGGTATGTAGATGACGCATTCACAGTATTACAAGAGAGCGAAGTAGAACATTTCACACACCATCTGAATTCAATGGACGAGAACATTAAGTTCACGGTAGAACCAGAACAGGAAAATACGTTAGCCTTTCTAGACACGTGTATGCCTGAATGATGATGGATCAACCAAGGTCAAGATATATCGGAAAGCAACCCACACGGACCAATATTTGAACTGGGATTCTAATCACCACCTAGAACACAAACGATCAGTGGTCAAGGACACTCCTCCAAAGGGCAGAAAACCTGATAACGGAAGAAGACAAGAACACAGAGGTGGACCACATCAAGAAAGTGCTGAAAGCAAACGGTTACAAAACTTGGATGTTTAACACCAGCAACCAATGAGAAGGAAGGAGAACACCACCACAGAAACCAGCAGAAGACAACATGCCATAGGTCTGCCCTACATTAGTAAACTATCAGAACAAGTAGCAAGGATTTTCAAGTCCTATAACATCCCGGTTTACCACAAACCTATCAACACCCTGAGGTCACTGTTGGTACACCCAAAAGACAGAACAGCAAAGGCAGCAAAGTGTGGGCTAGTATATGACATACAATGCCCAGAATGTGACCAACACTATATAGGAGAAACAGCCAGAACACTTGGCACAAGAATCAAAGAACATCTATCTTGTCGCCAACCCCTATCAGCTATAAGTGAACACAGGTCATCGGTGCTCTATGAAGGATGTTAATATTCTAGACCATGAGGAGAACTGGGAAAGGAGAAAAATAAAGGAGGCGATTAACATCCACAGAAAGAAACCTACGATGAACCGAGACATCAGCCAGGGGCTCCCACCAGTCCTACTCCAGCTTGTGTCACATGACATTGGTTCGAGAATTAAGTCAGAGAATTACAGACCAGTGAGTTTAACGTCAGTGATTTGTAAATTATTAGAAAGGTTAATTAAAGACCATATGGTGGACTTCCTTGTTAAGCATAAATTATTAAATTCATCTCAACATGGATTCCTTAAAGCGAGGTCATGCTTAACAGATATGTTGTTTTTTGGAAGAAACCACTAAGTGGATAGACGTGGGATCGTCAGTAGATATTATCTACTTAGATTTTCAGAAAGCTTTTGACAAAGTGCCACATCAAAGATTACTACTTAAATTAAAAGCCCATGGTATCGGGGATAGCATAACTGACTGGATAGAACAATGGCTGACTGACAGAAGACAACTCGTTGTAGTAGATAGAGAATTTTCAAATTGGAAATCGGTTTTGAGTGGGGTACCTCAAGGATCAGTATTAGGACCTATATTATTCTTAATTTATATCAATGACTTGGACGACAGTATAACAAGTAACGTACTGAAATTTGCGGATGACACAAAACTGTTTAGAAAGGTTAATACTGATGGTGATAAACAACATTTACAAAACGATCTAGACAGATTAGTGAAATGGTCTGAGAAATGGCAGATGCTGTTCAATTTTGGGAAATGGAAATGCCTACATACAGGACATGGGAACTTGAATGTAAACTATAAAATGGGAGATACTGTTCTGGGTACTACTGTAAAAGAAAAGGACTTAGAAGTTACAATAAGCGCTGATATGAAAGTTTCAGAGCAGTGTGGTATTGCAGCTTCAAAGGATAATCAAATTCTTGGATTGATTAGAAGAAACAACATACAAGGGAAAAAAAGTTAATTATATCTCTTTATAAAGCAATAGTTAGACCTCATTTAGAATACTGTATACAAGCATGGAGACCATATCGTAAGAAGGATATAGATACGCTTGAATGCATACAAAGGACAGCAACTAAAATGATTCAAGAACTTAGAGACCTTAGTTATGAAGAACGCCTGAAAGAATGTGGTGTAACAACTCTAGAGACAAGGAGGTTAAGAGGAGATCAGATTGAAGTTTTTAAGATATTGAATGGGTATGAAAATATTGATAGAAATATGTTTTTCTCACTCAAGAAGGGTAGCAGAACTAGAGGACATGAGGTAAAATTAGTAAAGGATCAATGTAGATTGGACATCAGGAAGCACTCGTTCTCACAGAGGACAATAAATGAATGGAACAAATTGTCTACAGATTGTGTAACTGCTAGCAGCGTGAATATGTTTAAAAACAAGGTTGACACATATATCAGGAGGGCGGGTTATAAGTAGATGAACATTGTTGGACTCTCGATAAGCCAATGGCTTCCTTGTCCACTTGCCATCTGGGCCTTTGCCTTGGATGGCAAATCTTCTTCTTGTTAAATGTGACACATCCGTAACTTCAGTCTGCTGAAGAAGACTGCGAGATGCAGTCGAAATATTCAGAACAAACTTCAAGTTTCTTGAGAGGTAATTATGATTAACACAAGGATAATGTTAGCTAAGTTTCCCTTGTCCACTCTGCACACAACTTGATTGAACTAACCCCAGCTGCTGTTGTGGGCGTGAGATGTGAGTGAAGGGAGGGATTGACAACCTTTTGTTAGGCCACACAAAAATATTTTTGGTTTCATCAGAAATCCGGGAGAACAGGAGATTTGATAGATTTCCGGGAGTCCCAGTGAATCCGGGAGACTTGACATGTATGGCAATTAAGAGCTACCAGATAGGCCTGTATTGATTTGGGACGTACTCTGCAAATGATCTCAAGTGGGAATAAGTTGATCAATATTTATACATTGACCAACAATTGCCGGTGTGTATTTGTATTTGCTATGCCTCGACGAAATAACCACATTGCAATCCAGTATTGAACACAATTTGACAGATTCTGTTGTATGTAAAGCATAATGGTGACCATAGACAAGGTTTTAAAAAAGTATCTAAGTACCTGGTAGTAACTTAGACAAACAGTCGAGTAAAAACTTTGCTGGTTCTGACATATTGCTCTTTGTTTTCTCTGTATAAAACTTATGTCCTCGAGTCTTGTAATATTTATCTTTTTACCGCACAATTTGGGAACAAAAACCTGCATAAAATTTACATAAAAACAATATTTGGATGTATTGTTCTAGCCTTACAACATGTTTTATGCATGTATGATACACCAAAAAACCGAGATTGATGCTTTTTGTAACAATTTTAGTCGCCTTAACTGTCCTAGCAAAAACTTTTTTAACGATTGAAAATACAAACGATGAAATAAAACTGACTAAACCAACCTTCCTCTCAATCATCAACATCTTTTTCATAATTTTCTTTTAGGTACATGTTAAATTTGACAACAAAAATCAAATCAGTTTCAAAGTTGTTTCCATCATCTCTGTCGCCACTAAATACGCTGACTGATCGCAGTTAATCACGTAGTTGATTTGTGTTCACACATTCTCCCATCTAAATCACCAAATAAACCAGTATGGCCTTATACACTGCAGGTTACCATAGACAAGTGTGCTTCATGTCAGAGCCTGGTGCTATTTATCTTCTGGACAGGTCAATCTATTTATAGAGAACATGACCTGAGCAAACTATTTAGTCTACCCCAATGTAGCGGTCACTGCATGGCTGGTCTAGTAAGCAAGATTTTGTGATGTTGGTCAGATGAGCACAGTAGCAAATATTGAAATACATCATTATAATTGAGATGTTTGTAAATATTGACATTATTGTCTGCATGTTCATTATTGCTGTTGTTCTGGACGCCAGGGCTGTTGTTCTGGTTAGTAGGGGAAAAGCAAGAAATTAAAAGAAAAGTCTGCAACGGACAACAGCAAGGCTCACTGTGATTGCCGATCTAGTTATTAAGCAGAGTTACTTTCCTAACTTCCGTAGCATTTGTTATTGATAACAGTTTAAAATGTGTAGTTAAAATTGGTGGTTACTGCAACAAAGGTGGTATCAAGGCCTTGATTTTCCAGGGAGTTCTTTGTTATAGCCTTTCCTGCGCGTAGTCTGCTTAGTGCCTCTAGGGGATGATTTTGAAAGCAGATTGTTGAAGGTTGTACATATCATTTTACTTTGTTTCTGCAGACTCCTAAATATGAGCAGAGTAGGAGTCCACCACTGGCACTCCACCACCACTGGCACTCCACCACCAGTGACAGTCCACCACCACTGGCACTCCACCACCAGTGGCAGTCCACCACCACTGGCACTCCACCACCACTGGCACTCCACCACCAGTGGCAGTCCACCACCACTGGCACTCCACCACCACTGGCACTCCACCACTGGCACTCCACCAGTGGCACCACCACTGGCACTCCACCACCAGTGGCAGTCCACCACCACTGGCACTCCACCACCACTGGCAGTCCACCACCACTGGCAGTCCACCACCACTGGCTGTCCACCACTGACAGTCCACCAAATCGTAACAGATTCTCGTGCGACTAAATTAGCGGTGGCGTCTGTTGACAATCCTAACCGTACTGTTTATCATATGGAACCACAAGGTACATAGCATGAATGGTAAGAAATAGTTTTGAATTGTGGATTGAATTTAAAAAGGTTGCAATGTCCCTAGAATACCTGTTCATGTCTCACAGATGGAACACACACTGAGGACTCATCCTATTTATATTTCCAGGTGGCTGGTTTTATATCCAAGTACTCTCGTAGTGTTTTATGTGTTATTGCCTACATTCACTGGCTGAGGTCACTTAGCAGAGCATAAAACACTCCAAGGCCGAAGAGGCCATTATTCTATAAGGTTTATGGGCCTACCACACAGGTTCAGGAACATCACATGACAGACTTGGGGTCAGTGTGGGGTCAGTTACATTGTAACTGGAACTAAATTCCCGAATTGGTGTTTTGTGTTTTAAAGTAATTGGTATTGATGAAAATATAATAGGTATTTTCAATGACTTTCAGTTATATCGTGTAACTTTTTAAATGCTTGCAGTCACTGCTCTTCGTTCCATGTGGTCTCTTTGGCTGCGAAGACAACACGTCAGCGAGCAGCTCCAATTGCAATTATATAATGCATTTGTGCACCCAGTGTTTCTGTACAACACGTTGGGCCTGAAGGGGTCAGAAGCAGAAAAACTAGATGCCTGAAGGGGTCAGAAGCAGCTCCACTCACTCATGGGGATTCACCGGCCACAGAGGATCAGCAACATAAAGTATATGAAAGGCGTTGGTGCCAGCAAATAAGCGCATATGTGATGGGCATGCAATGGCACCTCTTCTGCCACATGTTACACTTGGACGAGGAGGCATCTGCAAACCAAGCCATGTCCATACATTTCCAAACAGACGGACTCGATGGATATCGCGGCCGACGCAAAACCAACCTCCCCGGCACCCTTGACCTGCAGCAGACCAGCGTGCTGCTAAAGACAAGTGCCGACCTGCAGCAGCTATGTCGGATTGCCAAAAATAAAAAAGATTACGGTTTTGGAGTCGTAACGAATAAGCCAATAGTAGAACCGCGATATTGTTGAAGTTGAAAAATAGTACTAGGTTCACATGATCTGCAGTTCTGAATGGTTGTAGCTATGTGCGGCATTCGGTCAGTCACCGGCCAGTTGTAATGTCAAGTTGACCATATGCAATTGGGCTATGGCGATTGTTGAATCAGCCCATCGAGGCTAATTCAGTCATTCAGTGTGCAACTGGTTTAAGGCAGTGAACAAACCATAGGTTACGTGTTGAGTAGCCATGCCTTATGTGCGGTACATTAGCATGATTAGACCTCAGAACATCTCGACTGTGCTGTCTAATAGGCCACTGTCACTATATCATTTATGAGATGTGTCAGGAATGATGCATTATGGGAGATTGTGTTATAGTTTACAAATACACTGTGACAGGCTAATGCAGAGTACTGTGATATCTGTCTGTTTTCAATGTTATCATTTCAAAATCAGATTTGCAATGCATAAGAAAACATGTCACCATTATTATATTATATACATTTAAAAACAATAGTACATCTCACAAATTGGACGTACTTGTGAATATTGCATAGAGATGTACACAACCCCAACACGTAGCAAAGAAAATTGCATTTTGTTTCTTGCAAACCAAATAAAATGTCGTACAACTGAGGCAAAATCGTGTTCAAGGACAGCAAATTTGCTCAAACATGAGCACTATGTTTATGCAACAGTTTGTGGCAGGATTAATCATAACCAATCACTGGTGATGTTGGATAATCTGTTCACATTGCCATACAGGACTAGTATGACAGATACCCTATACCCTGACTTGTCAGGTGACACGTGTCACCTTATTCTATGTTAACAAAGCTGCTAATAGAAGAACCTACCTGGCAGTGCTGTACCATTGTGAATAAACTGAAAAAACTAACATGTATTTGACCCCTGACCTACAGTAGCTGATTACGACCCCATGTACGATCTCCTGAACGAACCACCACTGAACTTTCTGTGTTGCTTATACCCCCCTTCCCCCCCCCTGTGTGCAAGCTCACATGCTTTTGATGAGATTAGCTGTTGACTGTTTAACCCAGGTTCCTTGTGTTATCAGCTAGTCCCTGTTCCACAGGCACAGACTTGGTGTCTGTTGTAGCAGTAACCTTGTGGAACATCTTGGTGTCTGTTGTAGCAGTAACCTTGTGGAACATCTTGGTGTCTGTTGTAGCAGTAACCTTGTGGAACATCTTGGTGTCTGTTGTAGCAGTAACCTTGTGGAACATCTTGGTGTCTGTTGTAGCAGTAACCTTGTGGAACATCTTGGTGTCTGTTGTAGCAGTAACCTTGTGGAACATATTGGTGTCTGTTGTAGCAGTAACCTTGTGGAACATCTTGGTGTCGTTGTAGCAGTAACCTTGTGGAACATCTTGGTGTCTGTTGTAGCAGTAACCTTGTGGAACATCTTGGTGTCTGTTGTAGCAGTAACCTTGTGGAACATCTTGGTGTCTGTTGTAGTAGTAACCTTGTGGAACATCTTGGTGTCTGTTGTAGTAGTAACCTTGTGGAACATCTTGGTGTCTGTCGTAGCAGTAACCTTGTGGAATATCTTGGTGTCTGTTGTAGTAGTAACCTTGTGGAACATATTGGTGTCTGTTGTAGCAGTAACCTTGTGGAACATCTTGGTGTCTGTTGTAGCAGTAAACTTGTGGAATATCTTGGTGTTTGTTGTAGCAGTAACCTTGTGGAACATCTTGGTGTCTGTTGTAGCAGTAACCTTGTGGAACATAGGCCAAACATAAAGTCAATAACCAGCAGCTGGCATTGTTGTATGATTAACGAGGAGGTAGTGTGGGTTGGGTTAATTACCATTTCATTGTTGATTGTGAGTAGTTTAAATCTAGATAATTGCGGGAAAATACTACCTGCTATTTAAAGAGTTATTGACTAGCAATATTGGCTAGTTTACTGAACATGATAGACAATGTATGTTTGTATGCAAGCTTTACAATCAGCAAAATAATTATGCACAAGTACATTGTATTACAATAAAATTATGTAGATCGCCGGGACCTGGCCAAGGTAATTATAATATCCAAATAAGAGCGAAGGTGGAGGAACTCGCCATCCTAACTCATGCTGAAACCATGAATAAAAGACAATGATGTGCGGGATCTATATATATTTTCAATATACAAACCTTCATCACAACAACTTTTATTGTGATAACAAGTAAAAGGATTATTTTCTAGGGTAGACTATGTGACCATGGCTTTGAGGGGTGCCTGTAGTGGGAGGGCAGCAGAAAGGGTCTGGTTGTTATGAGTGATGTCTAACAAAGGGCTCATGGCGGAGAGGATGGATAATGTCCAGTTATATTATATTTCTGTGATGTACTGACATTCTAGCAGGTCATGTATTTATAGCTGTACAGTTAATGAGCTCTGCATGTGTTGGTTTTAGTTATTGCCTTTTTAATGCAGCTCAGCCCATTGTTACTGTGAATACTTGGCTCTAATTGTATGGAGCTAAACTTTACCATGTTTTCATTCATATGTACCATCTTTACAGTTACGTACATTCTTCTGGTTTACGGAAAAAATTCCCCCAGAAAACCCCCCCACCACCACCACCCAAATGTCCGGGTGGGGGGGATTTTGTCCTACATTCCATTCTTCTGTACATTTTAGAAGCAGATGCAGTTAATGGTTTCATTAAAATCATCACACTACAATTGACATTTGAGAACATGTTTAATGAAGTTTAACTTATCTATTTACAGTTATGCTTCGTGTCACTAACTTATGTGACACATGAAACACATTGATTCTAAAATATACAATTATTATATCTTAGGTATATCAATGCATGTTGATTTGGGAGGTCAGTTTGTTGTAGGGATTTATTAAATATATTGTATTTGGTACAAAGGCAAATGTGCAATGATACCTGTTATTTATCACCAGTGAATTCTCCCAGCACTTATGGAACATAGGAATGGCTCTCTGGCCTCAGGTTGTTTTGATGTGTTTGACCTGTCTCTCCAGCTGACCTTCAGTGGTCACTGCACACTGATGGTCATTAATGGTCATTATGTCCTATGTTGTCCACTACAGTTGACCATAGGTGAGCCGGGTCAGGGGTCACTGGTGTTTGCCCCTCTGTGAAGTGCATCTGAGCAGGGTCAAAAATGGCAATCAGAAATGGTAATTAATTTTATCTGAACATTTGATTGTAAGTCTTAGAGTTGTTCCAATTAATCAATTCTGTCAATGATTGATTGGTTCGTGCTTCTGATCAAGGAATCAATCACAATCTTGTGTCATCGATCATTTTTTATTATATTCATTCTTAATTTCATTTCCTGTCATTCTACAACTTGTCTGATAAGACAATGAACCACTTGTGTCAGCTTCCTTGGCATCCAGTGGAACACCAGATTCACTTGTGCCAGCTTCCTTGGCATCCAGTGGAACACCAGATCCACTTGTGCCAGCTTCCTTGGCATCCAGTGGAACACCAGATCCACTTGTGCCAGCTTCCTTGGCATCCAGTGGAACACCAGATCCACTTGTGCCAGCTTCCTTGGCATCCAGTGGAACACCAGATCCACTTGTGCCACCTTCCTTGGCATCCAGTGGAACACCAGATCCACTTGTGCCACCTTCCTTGGCATCCAGTGGAACACCAGATCCACTTGTGCCAGCTTCCTTGGCATCCAGTGGAACACCAGATCCACTTGTGCCAGCTTCCTTGGCATCCAGTGGAACACCAGATCCACTTGTGCCAGCTCCCGTGGCATCCAGTGGAACACCAGATCCACTTGTACCAAGGAAACTGGCATTAAATACCCGTCCTGTGGCCTAAAAACCCTATACAAGATTAAACTTTTAGCACCTCTCTGAAAGTTACATAGAACCGATATTATCAAACATGAATGTCTATAATATGGTAGCAATACACATTCTGGTAAACTTGTAATACCCTGCTACTTCTTGTATGGATATAGTGATAACCGACTTCTTACTGTGAATAGTTACTATTGTGCTTGCCATTTTGTCATGCGTGACTTTAATTATCTGTAGCAGGTGACATTATATCAGCACATAGACAGACACTATTGATGTTATCAGAGTTGACCTTCAGCTCTGAGTAGGCTTCATTTATTGCCTGGCTAATGGACGAGCATTCTGTTGTTGGATATCACAAAGCTATATTGGTTGCTAAGTAGACTTACATAGAAGTTATTAAGACATCAGCGTGACAGCTTTGTAACAGTTTCTTAACAAACTTAAGCTCAGTAATGATTAGATTGCATTTAAACCTTATGTTAACTCAGTATCTGAAAGTTTGAATTTGCTATTGGTACCCCCACCCCACCCCCACCGAGATTAATAATTGTAACATCAGATATTTAAATATGATTATAACCTTTATCATAATCTTACACATAACCATATCATAATGGGGGAATTTTGACTGGTGCATATTTCTTATCTGTAAATAAACAATCTTTGTGTACCACAGATTATCAAAACAGTTGCTTGTGGGTTACAGAATTGTTTCTGCTGGTAGGCATTAACAACAAATCTCTACAAAACAATGTCTGTATACCGCTTGGTATAATCACTTTTTTCCAGCATGTCTGCTGTACAAACACATGCACAATGACTCAAGTCTAGAATTGAACAATCATGCACAGTGACTCAAGGTTAGATTACGCAATCATGCACTGTGACTCAAGGTTAGATTACGCAATCATGCACTGTGACTCGGCTGTATTTCTTGCATCCAATCCGTGCAGCACACTGTTTTTTTTATATATAAAACATGTTCATTCTTTGCTTTATTTTATGTTCTTTGTCTGCACAACGTAAAAGTGTCACTTTTTAAGCTAATCCCCCAACTAACTTGGACCGTCCCTTATATTGAATCAAGGAATGGTACCAAAGTAATACTGATTTCACAACATGTTAAACAAACAGCTTCATGTCCCGTGACTGATGCGTTAATGATGGTTATTATTGTTATGCGATAGTTGGAAAGGCTGTTCAGTGGCCTTAATCCAGCGAACATGGCATCAGTTCACAGTGTTTAATTGTGGTATTAAGTATAGCATCCACTTGGGTTTCCTGTCATTACAGTCAAGATTAAGTCAAGTGGATCGGTCACTCTGGTGAGCAGCTACTGCTGCTGCCAGCTGTCACCGCTGATGTGATGTGGTCACATGTAGTGACAATTTCAGTCTTGGAAATGGTATTATTGTCTTTGCTGTCACATTCAGTGAAAATTTCCAATTACAACCAGTATTGGAAATGGTACTGTCATGTTTAGCGAAACTTATTGGTTAGGATCAATCTTGGAAATGGTTATGTTACGTTTAGCAGCAAATTCCAATTGGGATTAATCCTAACAATGGTAATGTTTGTGCTGTCGCCTTTAGTGACACTCAGCGATGCACTGAATAAATCATGTAGTTGAACTAGACGTTACACACAGATCATCTACTGGCCGTTGGCAGCCTTCGTCAGTATAATTGGCCATCTAATGGTATTATAGGCTGGATGGCTTGCTGGCTAACACTTCGCCAGGAACGAGTTCAACCCCAATGGTTGTTGCATCCAGGAATTGGTTGGTTATTTCTAGGAATGTGATGACTCGCTTATAAATGTGTTCGATTAATGAAAAATTGCACTGGATGAAATAATGATATGCAACTGTTTGAATGTAATATGTACCAGTGAAATGTACAAATGTACCACACAAAGATTGCTGACAATAAATAACTAGCATGATTATATGAATTACATTACCATATTAATAAAAACAAGTGCAGCCTTGATCAAACATTTCATTTATGTACTGAATTTGAAGACTGTTCCATCAATATTTCTTTGTGTTTCATTGCAGTGCCACAAGATGGCGAGCCGTGTAGTGATCCTCGTCTTTGTCCCGACATTAGCGGTCTTGTTCGGGCTTTTCTGGTTTCGACGCAAGAAGCGGCCACCATGCATCACTGATGGCAGCCAATCAGAGAGCTATCGGTCACATAATCTGAGCACAGACGCAAAAGTTTCGAGCAAAATCAACATTTCAAACAGTTTCGAGGATAAGGCGGCAGCAAAACTTCCAAATGATATGGTTGAAGTTCAGCCAACGAAGCCAGATGGCGCTTCTGTGGCTGAGGAGGAGCCGTGCTGTAAGGAGGTCGAATCCCCGCAAAAATGCGTTTCTAACAGTTACAGTAAAAAGCAGAAGCCAATCAGGAAACGGCAAACTTTGCCAGACGCGGGCCGCCAAACAAACGGTTCGGAGCTAGAGAGCACAGAAATGGTGGTCGATGAGTCAGTTGCGCCACCTACAAAAGTAGAAGAGCTGAATAGTCTCAGCATTTGCCATCAGGTGGCAGCACAATCATCTGACGAGGCAGATCTAGACAACGAGAGTGTTTCACAGCCGGGTAGCCCAAATGTTGAGGCGGAGGTGTCAGATGTCACTAGCAGGGCAGCGTCCAATGGCAACACTGCATCGTCTGGTTCAACAACGCCCTCTGTTGACAGCCCGATTGAGAAGAGTTCATTGTCAGGATCGAACGGGTTCAGCTCAGATGCGCATTCAGAGGTAAGTGTGGACGATATTTGCCAGTTTACGACTGCCGCTACAGCTGGTCTCGTTGTGCCAGAGATAAAAGCTGCTAAAGTATCAACATAATATTTGTCTTGTAAAAAATTACAGTCAAACGTATTTGCAGTATTACTTATTATTCTTTCTGTTCATCCTACACATGTTCATAATCTTTCATAATCTATTTGCAGTATTACTTATTATTCTTTCTGTTCATCCTACACATGTTCATAATCTTTCATAATCTATTTGCAGTATTACTTATTATTCTTTCTGTTCATCCTACACATGTTCATAATCTTTCATAAATGAAAGTGGATGGGGAAATACAGATCATCTAATTCCATCTCTTGTCACTAGTGTTGTTATCTCAACTGGAATCTTGCTCATACAGTTTTGTTCACTTGGCCAAGCCTGTCCCAGTGGTAGGTTACTGTGCTGTGTAAATGCATTCACTTTGAGTACTTTCATTTTTTAAATAATTTTTATCCTGGAATTTTATGTTCCAACTTTTATTATGTGTTATATTGATAATTAATAATAGTGTTCATTTTATCTGAAGGTTCACAGTCGTGTGATAGTTGATTTACTTACTGGTTTTTTATCTAAGTGGTAAATGCTACATATCTTTTTTGTTTTTTTAGCTTTCCTTCAGCTAAAAAACAGATTTTGTACAACTCATATTAAATTCATGTGAGTACGTCCGACACCATGCATGTTTTCATTGTATGTCTAGAATGACTATAGGATGGAAGGAAGTTTATATATGACAATGATGTCATAGTTGGTTCCTATAGTATATGGCAGTAAAAAGTTGTGGTACTTTTTATCCCAGCATGCAGTGCATGGCTAAAGTGTCCGAAATGTACGTGGAACTGCCGTACAGTTATATATACAATATGTATGCCTGTTATTACATAATAAATTGGCTAAAACTGGGGACTTGTGCTAAGAGGGTCCATGTTTTTGTTTTACTGTGCTAGAAATGGTGAAATATGGGAGTGAATCAGTCTTGTATTCCAACAGGCACAAGCAGCAAATCAGTCTTTAATGTGCAATAATGTCAACTACTTGACGTCATTCAAGCAGGAGTGGCAGAAAGCAGGTTCAGTTTCAGAGATTCAGTTGATTGAAGGTGTGCCAGCAAATGCATAAGTGCTTTTTAGGGGTGAGCTCAAAACACTTATGTAAGACTATACGCAAACTTGTTTTCATGGGAGATTTTTTAAACACCCACACTATTCATGATGGTGCTGACAGTTTGTGACTGTGCTGACAGTTCGTGATGGTGGTGCTGACAGTTCGTGACAGTGGTGCTGACAGTTCGTGACAGTGGTGCTGACAGTTGGTGACAGTGGTGCTGACAGTTTGTGATGGTGCTGTCTTTGATCCCATTCAGGCATTTTGCGTTATGATCACTGAAGTGTCAACTTTAAATTTAAATATAAGTTATCTACAAGTCTGTGTAATTTAAAGTTTCATGGGGGGGTGGTCTAAGGTTGAATGACACCGGTTTTGTGTAACTAGTTTTTGTTTTAATCTTCTGAGCGGACAATTCCGGGAACCTTTCTCAATTTACTTATCTTGCCAAGTAGAGTGAATAAATCACCTTATTCAACATGTGTAATGGATTCTGGCTTAAAACTTGCCAAGTATGGAGAGTTTTTATAAGCTGTTTTAGAATGAGTCATCCAGCATTCCTTAGTTGCTCCAAATTCACTGCATGAAGCGTAAAGTTGGAAGGTTTCTATAACTAACCATAGGTGCAAGGTTTTCTTCTAAAACTTTTTTTATAAAAAGATATTTAAATATTAAATCAGTATACCAGTGCATAATGTACAAAGCAATAGTTAGACCACATTTGGAATATTGTATTCAAGCATGGAGGCCATATCGTAAAAAGGACATAGACAAGCTTGATAGGAATATGTTCTTCAAACTTAAAGAAGGCAGTAGAACCAGAGGACACAAAGCAGCATTAGCTAAGGAGCAGTGTAGGTTGGACATGAGAAAGTACTCTTTCTAACAGAGGGTGATAAATGAATGGAACAAACTGCCAAATGATTGTGTTATTGCTAGTAGTGTGAATATGTTTAAAAATAGAATTGACAGATATTTGATAAGGGCGGGCTACACATAGATGAGAAAATTGTTGGGCTCTCGATAAGCCAATGGCTTCCTTGTCCACTTGCCATCTGGAACTTGTTGTTTGGGATGGCAATCTTGTTAAATAATAAGGTTAGCAGTCTCATTCAACATCTTAGAGACTAGCCAATCAACTAGTCACCGTGTGCACTGACATGAAGCTGAGGGTATTACTTGCCAGTACAAACACAAATACAGGTACTTCTGAAATGTTGAAGCTCTGCCGTGTTATTATTGTCATCGCTGACTGGAACAGCTCTAGGTAGTTCACAAAACCTAGCAGTTAAATGACCATCTATGTGAACGCTAATCCAGTTATAGGGAATGTAATACTATGAAATAAAACCTGGTATTCATTGGGCTTCCTGTTGTTAGTCACCAAATGTTGTTTATTTGTAACATTGGAGCAACTAACATCACAAAAAACAGCCCAAGCTCAGTGATCTGATTCATTTTTTATAGGCCCACTGTTTTTTACAAACAACCGGCTCTGGTCTAGTGCAACTCTTGTCAGTTACATAATAATCATATGATATACAGTTCGTTTGGTAGAATTAAATTTTTGCTCATGTTGTTATATTGTAGTATACAGTACTTTACACCCCAATACACATTAATATGATGTGAATGCAACTTTCACCCAGGCCTTGTCCTTCTACTGCAGGATGTAGCCATCTACTAGACCTTTCACTCAGGCCTTGTCCATCCACTGAAGGATGTAGCCATCTA
Source organism: Lamellibrachia satsuma (assembly GCA_033239005.1). NCBI lineage: Eukaryota > Metazoa > Annelida > Polychaeta > Sabellida > Siboglinidae > Lamellibrachia > Lamellibrachia satsuma. The sequence goes on along the minus strand of BSQZ01000038.1, from coordinate 4,365,217 downwards.
CTTGACCTTTCACCCAGGCCTTGTCCATCTACTGCAGGTTGTAGCCCTCCACTAAGCATTTCACATAAGCCTTGTCCATCCACTGCACTCTGCAGGGTGTAGCCCTCCACTAGACCTTTCACTTAGGCCTTGTCCATCTACTGCAGGGTGTAGCCCTCCATTAAGCATTTCACTTAAACCTTGTCCATCCACTGGAAGGTGTAGCCCTCCATTAGACCTTTCCCTAGGCCTTGTCCATCCACTGCAGGTAGCCCTCCTCTAGACCTTTCATTTAGGCCTTGTCCATCCACTGCAGGGTGTAGCCCTCCACTAGACCTTTCTATTTGTCCCTGTCTTTGACTGTTCTTGTCAAAAGTGCTCCTGGGTAGTTGATGTTGTCGCGCTGTCATCATCAGTTGTTCTGACAGTCACCTACGTCATCCATCTACACTTTGACTTCATTGCATATTTTATGATGTCTCCTTTGTTCTACTTCTAATGATGTCTCCTTCGTTCTACTTCTAATGATGTCTCCTTCGTTCTACTTCTAATGATGTCTCCTTCGTTCTACTTCTAATGATGTCTCCTTCGTTCTACTTCTAATGATGTCTCCTTCGTTCTACTTCTAATGATGTCTCCTTCGTTCTACTTCTAATGATGTCTCCTTCGTTCTACTTCTAATGATGTCTCCTTTGTTCTACTTCTAATGATGTCTCCTTTGTTCTACTTCTAATGATGTTTTCTTTGTTCTACTTCTAATGATGTTTTCTTTGTTCTACTTCTAATGGTGTCTCCTGTGTTCTACTTCTAATGATGTCTCCTTTGTTCTACTTCTAATGATGTTATGTGGAATTTTATGCTACACATACATTGCTAAACTTTTGTTGAGTCGTGCATTTTTGCAATTTGGTCAGCGCGCATTACAATACCTCTCTTGCCACGATTAAATTTTTTAATCAGATCATGCAACACGCGACTCAGGTTTTGTAGAGTTGCGGACAAGCACTGATTGAGTGATCAATTTTAAATCAAATAAACGCAGAGCTTCATATTTGAAGCAAGCGATCGCTATCGCTCATGCAAATCAATAATCTAGGGAGCAATTTATCGCTCGTGTCAATTGTTAAAATCGCTCGCCACCTGCAAGAGCTCGTCTTGACAAATAGTTTCTTGAGTATTAGATTCACTAGGAAAGTCTAACCTCTTTATAACATGTCATAGTGTTCGGGCTCCAATGTTCTGAGCTCACATATCATTCGTCACCGGCGATGGCAATCGCGGCCCGCTGCACCAAGATTGCAAGAACGCCACTGAAGCTATGCTGGCCGCGCTGCTTATAAAAAAGTTATAAAATGAGTGGACTAACGTCGATGTGTATTATGTTTAAATTTCACATACTGTTGCAGGTTGAACTGAATAAAATACATGTACAGTTATGGAATAGTTAAGGGATCAACGATATTTCGCTACGATCTGATTGACCGACTACGCTGTAATGGCAAGCGAAAATAATAACCTGTATCTGCACTACCAAAAATGTATGAGTTGACACGGAGTGTAAACATTTATTAGACATTGAAAACGATAAGTTTAGGAATTGTTCCACTTCGTCTTTCAACCGTTCTCAACACATAAATTCACAATGCACATCTCCGGTACCACTTAACATTGATTCACTGTTTGATGTGCGGATGACAAATTCGTATTTTTGTGCACCGAGTTTGAGTTGTGCGTTTGACATTGTGATGCAATGGAAGCATGCCATTTCACCCCAGTTTATACTGGTGATGCCTACTAAGCTGCATTTATGAGTTATGACTATACATCTAATTCTTATACGTGGCATATTTGTGAATCTGAATTGTAATTTTCAAACCACCTAAGCAAAGTTGCACATGAGACCAGTGGCAGTGTCGTGGCCACGGCCAGGGCACAGTACACTGCCACTGGCCTTGCCTAGGCTACACCTACGGTAATCGGTGACATGTTGCAATTCAAAACCGTTTCACCAATTGCAATGTATGGAGTTTACTAAAGTAAAAATATATTTTTTTTACAAAAGTCGGCGCCAACAAGCACCAATTAAACTTTCATGGCGACAACGACAGAATCCGAATGGGAAATGGTGGCGCCACCACACGGTAAAAAAACTACTAACAAATCGCTCGCCTAAATTAATTTGGCATATAAATCGATAAATCGCTCGCCTGTTGTTTTCAAATGTGAAGCCCTGAAACACGATTCGAAACAAAAGTTTAGCAATGTGTGTCTAGCATTAGCATTATTAGATGTTCAATATTTTTCTTTCTGCAGCCCTTTAAGTTGATCTTAACTTATTTCTCAGCTGTTTCGTCATTCACCAAGTTTGGCATCCATACGTATACATGTAGTGAATAAACGCTGCTAAGGTAAATATAACATGTCCTTGATAAATTGCCCACCAGATCACAACGAAGGATCGTTATAGAGGCGCAGACCATAATTAACACTTCAACTAACCTTTATTTCAACCCAGAATGTGTTGCTAATGACAATCATCAATTGTACATTGATCTATTTTATGGTAGCCACTAAGGCAGACTCAATACACTGCAGCCTTTGAGACTGACCTGTTTGTGTCTAAGACTTCACATGCATTCCTGCTGACCAAATTCAGTTAGTAGCTATCCAGGCCTCTGTTTGACCAAAACCTATGGACGGCCCACTAGTCATCCACAGCTGGCGATAAGTGCATAAAATATGTGCAGATTTACATAAATATTTCTGCCCATCTTGCCTTGAACATCTTCTGGGAAGCTGGTGTTTGTGCTTCTGGCTTCAACACTGTCAACACTACTTGGGCCCCAGAGGAAGTTCCTGGTGCAGTATTAGTCCAAGATTGACAGCCTGACCTCGTCTGTCATTGCCTAAGGATGTGCATTTGGGGATGTTTCTATTTAATTAAGTCAAGCATATCCATCAATCATTCAGTCCCAGGCAGTTTCATACTGAAAAGCAGGACAAAAATGTAAACAAGGAATTGTTAGGAATATAATAAATACAAATCAGCCCAGTAAACATTTTCTGCTGCAAGTATTTCTTACCCCTGATAGCCTGCAAAAACAAACACCGTTCAAAAAAAATATATTATTGTTTATATTTCAAGAATACTATCAAATTAATGTAGGTTGGCAAAGTATTTAAATTCTTGATTGTCCGTCAGCGTGGCATAGAAAGGGCACAACAGAACTGTTACAAGACACCTGTGATCAGGAAATGGAGGGTCATAATCAACAGGCACGGCATTCAATGATGATGATAAATGTATATATTTTGAATGACTTTTTAAACAGTATTTTTAATGTTGTTGGTGTAAATGGTTTTTTCAAAGACATTTTGACAACTGTATCCTAAGTGGGTGGACTGTGTCACCATGCAGAGCAGCACGTTACATAAGGTTGTAACAAAGAGACATGTTACTAGTAATGACAACAGTCTACTAGATTCCAGTAACTCTGACCAATGCAAGCAAGGCACAACACATTGATATATCTCCACACAAGCAGCCCAGGGCTCTACACTAACTCCTAGAAGGTACTTCCCCTGTAGGACAAGTAGCGAGTCATGTTTACTTGTCCCACCAAAGCTACACTTGTCCCCCCTGAAAACTACAAACGCAGTGAATTACTATGGCATGATATAACACCCACCTGGATCTATATATTATCCAGGATGATGTTTCTAACAAATATGTTTTAGTACATTTTCATTTTCCAAGTGTAAAAGGATAAATGTCAATAATTCTAAGAACAAGATAGCGTTTAAAAAAAAAAATTATTGTGTTAAAAGATATTTCTGCTAAATTACAATATCCAAACCGAAAGGAAATAACTGGATTACATATAACTGAATTACAATGCACACTTAGTCTTAGACACAATTTTGTCATGCTTACAAATAACAACAATGCATATTTAGCAAGAACTATAATATTCTGCATGGAACAAAGACTGCTAGCACTCTCATCACATAATATATTAATTACGACATGCAAGTTTCAGAAATGTAAATACAGGAGATTCCTTTGTAAATCGGAGCCTCAGAGCCGAAATTGGAGGGTTTCAGGATATAAGAGGATTGTGCATAAATTTGAGTATTTCATGTCCTTACCACACATAAGAATTTCTCTAGATCAGCTTTAGTTCCCAATACACTGAACATGTACTATTAACGGGAGACTCGGGTCGGATTTGACGGATTTTTGACAGTAAAATGAATTTCGAGTTGTTGCTATTTCCGTGTATAAATATTATTCAACTTGCCATTCATGTAAGTTGCACTGTCGAAATAAACACGTTTCTGTCATAAAACGTGTCTTTTGTATGATGCCTATCATTGCTAAGTCTTTGTTTATGTCAAATGAACCGAGACTAATGGGACATTAGGTGATTTTCCGCGAGCCATTGCATGTCGGAAAACGCTGCCATTCCAACATGGCGCATATCACGGGAAAGCCCCATTTTCGCTCTGTATGATGGTACAAACAGTTTTAAAATGTGCCCGGAGGTATCCGAGTAATTCCGACTATAAATGACCGCCTCTGAACCATCTCGGTGACAAAGGAATGGGGAATGCCACGACGATTCGCCGGACATCACCACGTGATGTCGGATTCCCTCAAATCAAGCGCCTAATTGGTTGTAATACTAATTTCCATCCTCTGACGCCAGCTTGAAATACCAGCTACGCTTCGATTCGATCGACTTTTTTATCCCATGAGTTTCGCTCATTTATATCGCTTTGTAAAACGACATTATGCCGCTTGGTCGAAAGCGAGTGGGCGGTTACGGTACTGGGAGGCAGCGAAAGTTTGCATCGCTGTAAGAAGCGCGCGGCGAAGGCATCGAGGGTTGAATTCGCCAATGAACCTGCGGCGACAACTTCGTCTTCTTCGACCGTCACCGTCCATGGTGCCAGCGAGAATGGCACGCAGTGTAAGTTTAATTCTGATATTTCATATGTTCACTTGTGTTTTATCCAAACATCGCCTTTGTGGCATAACTATTACTGTATAAACGATTTGACGCTGATCTAGTTCATGCTGTTGATGTTCGTGGTTGTGTTGACATTCAGGCCCAGGGGCCATCCAGGCACATCAGAAGCAGAGTTGTAACTATGGTTTATTATATTACTACAATTTGCCCTGGTAATTATCGTATACATAGCCTATATACACACACGCGCGCGGGTGTGTGTGTATAATATGGCAATGCCAATAAAATAAATTGCATTCAATATGCCATACCCCTGCATACGTAGTAAGGGGGGGGGGCTTTTGTTGTTGAACATGTCTTGGATACTTTTTGTTCATGAAATACATTTATATTGTGTATTTTTTCCAGGCATCAAGGCGGTCATCAACAGTACAAGCTGATCCGTCTCGGAGACTGTCTGTCACTGAACGGAAGTTTGGTTATGCAGATCTTCTGGAGGAGATAGGTGTCCCGCGATTCCTGGTTGAGGATGAGACAGATGCTGATGGAGATCTTTCAACAGTACTTGTACGCTGTGCCGTGTTGCCATCACTTGTTGCGAACCTGCTATGCACGTTGTGTAGGAAGCATACACTCTCCACCCCAGCTGTCGACCGCACCGCACCCTCGGCATGGTGTGTGGCCTCGAGACTTTCTGCACCAGTTGCGACAAGGTCATCAATGCAACTCTGTCATCAGACTGTATCGATGGGACTCAGGCGACGAATGTCCCATTTGTCGTGGTGAGATCAGCTGTGTCGGCAACGATGGACATGGGTGTCGGGTACTCGGGACTTGTGTGAAATTTATTTTACAATGCCAATGACTCTTAACTTTGCCTTTTGATAGATTATACATTCAGTAATATGTATGCAAAGTTTCAATCATCTAGGTTGCTTTTCAGATGTTGAAATGTATGTGCCAATGTACATAAACTTTGAACACGATTTTCTCAAAAACATGTTTTCCCTCACACCTACTGCCTCCCGTGTCACTTATCTCTGCTATTGTTTGACAGAATTACTTGAAACTTTCTACAGTGTTTCTTGATAGTATGCTCTTGAAAACTATGTAGTAACTTTTTAGAAAACATTATTTATATTTTATATAATGAACCATCAATGTAAAATTTCATGATGAAAAAATACATTCAGATGTAAAAAAATCATGAAAACAAAAGTTTTTTGAAAACTTGGAAAGTCAACTGACTGTTTTCATTGGGATTATGTGGAGTAACTACACACCACATTTGAGTCCTCTAAATCCAATGGTTACTGATATAAGTCACACGCAACATTCAATCCAAGATGGCTGCATACCGTGGGAAAATATGTATGAAACTTTCTGAAAAAAATTCACTGCATTACTCTTACCTGGACTTGCAATCTATGAAAGTTTCAGCTCTGTAGGTTCAGTGATAATGAAATAAGAAAATAAAATGCGTTTAGACCCAAGCGACGCCTTAAATGTTACACTGACATGTTAATATAGACATTGTGGCAGTCAAAAAATTTCCTTGTGGACTAGTAATGATAAAATAACATGTTTACTACTCAGATGGTCTAGGAATAACATAAGGTGTTCTACTCCTGAAATATATTACCATACAAAACAAACGTCCCATACCTGACTGTCAGTAGCCTACATGTTTCATTACATACACAGTTAACAATAATGAGTGGCAGAGCTAGAACAAGCGGACAAGTGTTAATGTCACTTAGTCTGTTCGGCCGTCTCCATCCATCTCGATCTCCTGCCATTCTCTCCCACTCTTGGCTATTCACCCCTGCCCCTTTGAGATCTCTCTTAACACTTACCCTCCATCTTAATGTTGTCTTCCTCTTCTCCTACTTCTGGCTCCTTGCTCTTTTTGTCAACCTTTCCTCACTTATTCTCAGAGTGAGGAAACAAACTAATCACTACAATAAATCTTACAATGTTGCTGTTATTATTATGACCAGCTTCTTAACAATTGCTTTGGCATAGCACATGCAGTGATACATAAAACAGGCCCAGAGAATCATATTTTTCAATTTTCTTAGTAACAATAACACATATATAACCTCATACGGACAGTGCAGGATTTCACTTTGGCAATTTATTCGTATGAATGGTCTGTGTTAAAAATACACTTGTATGCTAAGAAAGTCCATATTTCCCAATGTGTATATTGCATGATGTGCTTCTATGGGGATTGCTTCAAAAAAATTAACATAACATGTAATTATTTTTGTTGCCACCAGGTGTCAGCAGACAGTGGTCGTGGCAGCATGGTCGATGGTGTCATTAACGAAAGCGACACAACCCCAAAGCAAAAACCAAAGCAGCGACAGTCCTCACCTCAACAGCAGCAACAGTCCACCCCATCATCAGGGGGTCGCACGACAAGACGTCGCAACCACATCGTCTACGAGTTTGACTTCCCGTCTGAGTTGTGTGGACGGCTGATTGGACGCAATGGCAAGAACATCAACATCCTGAAGGATCGGTCGGGCATTGAGATCACGATCAAGCGCAAGCCATACACCAAAGAACTGCAAGTGGTTTGTCTCGAAGGTGAGCAAGGTTTAGGCAAGAGCATGTCCAGTTCAAATACAGGGCACCATCGAAAGTTTGGGAACAGAATGATTGTTGTTCAACAGAGCTGCTGGCATATCTGTAATTGTGCCAAGTGCAAGAACTGTTATACCAGAAATTTTTAGTGCGTCATACTGCATGCCAATCCACTAGGTGGCACCACTTTCAAAATAAAGTAGGTAGCGCCAACACCATTTCAAAAGGCATCTTGCAAGGCACCCTAGAGGGTAAGCGGAGACAGGGCCATCAGAGACTGGCTGGATAAAATACAGGAGTGGATCAAGCAAAGCTTGTTGACCCTACTACACACAGCAGAAAACACAGGAAGCTGGAAGAGACTGGAAATGGCACCCGTGTGACAATCACAGTCAAGGGATAAAAGGTGAAGGTGACCAACTTAGTTGATTACTTGTTGGCCTAGAGCCACTTTGTATTCACTGGTGTATTTGTTCTCTCGTAACGAAGTTTGGTGACAGTTCTCCACGTGTTACGTCAATGCTCTGACCACTGTTCCAGGCACACAGAAGCAAATAGATGCCGCTCTTGAACAGATCAAGAAGCGATTTCCTCCGTCCCAGTTCCAGCAGATCAACTTCGCAGCCATAAACTCTGCTGGCGTTGAGTGCCCGGTGCTGCCCCCTGAGGTCATGCAGGTGAGTTGCGATGTTGACAGTAGCCGGTCTCGAAATTTAACGAAACCTTTTTCAGCATGATCCGAGGCAGATCTAATCGTCCACCAAAATAAGTGATTAAATTTCCAATTTGCACCCAAAACCCTGTTACGGGTTTTTTACCCATTCTTTAATTTCCCTCTTTCTGAGAATGCCTAACTTGACGACACAAATATCACACATACTTAGTCATGCAGCAGTAGACAGTGGCATGGGAAGCATATGAGATATTTTTGGTAACAAGCATTGTTTGAACTAGAAGCACGGGGGGGTTACTTATAGGTGTCTCAAACAGGACAAGAGACCAATAGGACACACAAACCGGTTAAACATGTCCAAAAAAAATGTCTGAAGCTGATTATAAATAAATGCGTGTGTTTAAATTCAAGGAGCTTAGTAAATAAGAAAAACGAATTAAACATATACGATATTAACCCTCACATAATTGGTATAACCGAATTGTGGGCCAACAAAGACATATCAGATGCTGAATTAGGACTAACAGGATACGTAATGTTTAGGAGAGATCGAATAGGAAGAAGGGGAGGGGGAGTCATTTTTTTATATTTATAGAATCTATTCAGGCTTACAAATTCAAAGGGAAGAAAGGGAAGAAAATTGCGATGAAGCTGGTGCATTTTAGTTAGAGGAAATTCAACATTAACGATTGGATTAGTTTATCGAAGTCCAAACATAAATGAAGAGGATAACAGAAAAATACAAAACACTATAAAAGAAGTGAGTAAAGGAGAATGTATCATAATGACACATTTCAGCCATGGACGCATACAATGGACACATACAACGGACACATACAATGGAAATCTGTAGAGAGTACAGGGGTTGAGAACCAACAGTTTCTATTTTTAATCCAGGATAGCTTCCTTCCTCAACCAACCAAGGGAGAGAATGTATTAGATTTAGTGTTGTCTTCACAAAATTAATTAGTGGACAAATCCAAAATACATGAGCCATTTGGTAACGGTCATCATAATCAAATACATTTTGACATCCAGAAAATACAAATAAAAATGCAGGAGAAACTTCCACAAAGGTAAATATAAAGATATGAGAAAATACTTCGCAAAGCTAGATTGGAATGACATGCTGAGATATAAGACCGCAATTGAACTTTGGAATATTCTGAAATATGTAATATCATTGATCAAAAACCAAGGAAAACAGTCTAGAAAGAAACACTTATCAAAAGAAGCTATTAGAAAAATAGCGTACAAGCAAACTATGTGGAGGGTTTATAGGTGTACCAGAAAGGATGAAGACTACACAAATTACAAAGAGGCGCTTAATGCAGCTACGAGTTAGACAATCTAAAAAAAATTAGCATGCAACATAAAAAATGATGCATATGTCAGGAGTAAACAAAACGTACAAGACAAGGTTGGACCACTAGAAGACAGTGCTGGAAATATAATATGAAAAGGTTTTTTAATGGTGGAAGACCTAAATGGTTACTTCAGTTCAGTGTTACCAGAGAGGATATTAGTTCATTACCAGTTCCAGATGCTAAATTTCAGCAGGCTAGATCAGATTATTTGGGGCAGTTAATTGTAATTCCAGAAATGGTAGCTAAGAAAATAAAGGCAATGAAGGACAATAAATCACCTGGAGTGGATGGAATTCCCCAAAACTACTAATGGAAACATTAGACCAAATCAGAATACAACTTGCAAGAGTGCTCAAGTTGTCATTAAAAGAGGGAGTTGTTCCGTTTGAATGGAAAGAAGCAAACATCATACCATTATTTAACAAGGGTTCAAGAAATAAGTCAGAGAATTACAGAAAGAAAGGTTAGCAATGATGGTGATAAACAACATTTACAAAACGATCTTGACAAATTAGTTAAATGGTCTGAGAAATGGCAGATGTTGTTAAATTTTGGGAAATGTAAATGCCTACATACAGGATATGGGAAATTGTAAACTTTAAAATGGGAGATACTGTTCTGGGTACTACTGTAAAAGAAAAGACTTAGTAGTTACAATAAGTACTGATATTAAAGTTTTAGAGCAGTGTGGTATTGCAGCTTCAAAGGGTAATAAAATTCTTGAGTTGATTAGACGAAATATAGCATACGAAGAAAAAAAGCTAATTACCTCTTTGTAAAGCAATAGTTAATTATACCTCTATGTAAAGCAATAGTTAGACCTCGTTTAGAGTTCAGTATACAAGCTTGGAGACCATATCGTAAGAATATAGATATGCTTGAAAGAATCGAGATTCTAAACATGCAAGCCAAAAGCCTAACATAAATATTGTTGGTTTATATTATATATATATATTAATATATATGTGTGTGTGTATATATATATATATATATATAGTTTAGAAGATTACAATGTTGTGTTGTTTAGATCACATATTTTGAATTACACTTTTCGTGAAGATGATTATGATGATTATCGCTCATGGGAAAGTATTTATTGGTTGTATGATGCCAAAACAATCCTTTTAATAGTACAAAGTATGATTTTTACCTGTTATAGTTTGAAAGTTTCCCCTCAGTTGTCATGTTTTCATTGCATGCTGAATGGTAAAATTTATATTCGTCAACATAATAGTCAAATTATATACATTTTAATGTGGTTTGTTTTACAAGGAAAACTATTACGCCAAAAGGATTCATGCTTCGTTCCTGTTGTTTTATTGCAGTTGAGTCTGCCAGAGGGCGTCACCGTTGACATCATTGTGTCGAGTGTCGTTGCGCCCAACCATGTATTTGTGCAGCAGCCGACCCACGCGATGTACCCTCTCCTGGATCGACAGAACCAGTGCATGCTGCTATGTTATAACCAGGATGGCATCGTTCCGCAGTTGCCACGGCCTCTAGAGGGTAATGCACCACACTTCTTTCATTACTGCTCGGTATTAGTTATACTAACAAAACCGCCTATCCTCCAGACAGGATAACAGATAAAAATAATAAATAATCAAATATATATATATTATTGGGATGTAAAATGACCATTGTACATAATGAGCCAAATTTAAGAAATTGGGTGGGTTACATGTGCTGGGTACACAACATGTCAGGTGTGCCTGGTGACAAATCTTTGTCATCCTAGATGCAATGTCTATCTGCTGCATTTCCATTCTGTCAAGATGCCCTTGCTACGTGACCCTTTTGTGCTCGGACTAACGCGGGCCATGGCAGTAACAAACATGTTGTCTATCACGCATGCACGTGCACACAATAGGCGAAACTAGAACACTGCCAGAATTGTATGCCATGATAAAAGGAGTCAAAGTATGTTAACCTGTGGCGTGACCCAGTTATTGGAGCATGCCCTCTATTAATGATGAGTACACATTGCGCAATCCTACTGTGTCGTATACACACTTTGAACACTGCCATGCTGGGATAGAAAGCAACACAAAGTGTTACTGCAGTATATCATAGGAACCAACTGTGACATCATTGTCAGAATACTGATATAGTCCTTCTAGGAATACAGTATGAAACATGCATGATGTCGGACATATTCTACAAATTTCCACTAAAGAATACTTCCAAACCACTGTGAGGTGTGAGGACATATTGGAATTATTGTATCATACGCCATTGGTATATGAGATTGTCTATTGACTAGACCAAATGAAATATTGTATATCGCTGTTGAAGAGTCTAAAAAATAGAAGTATATTTTGATTTGCACCATGTGGCTTGTTGGATACGGTCTGCTAGACAAACTTGTTGGATATGGTCTACTAGACAAACTTGTTGGATACGGTCTACTAGACAAACTTGTTGGATATGATCTGCTAGACAAACTTGTTGGGTATGATCTGCTGGACAAACTTGTTGGATATGGTCTGCTAGACAAACTTGTTGAATATGGTCTGCTATGCAAACTTGTTGGATATGATCTGCTAGACAAACTTGTTGGATATGGTCTGCTAGACAAACTTGTTGGATATGGTCTGCTAGACAAACTTGTTGGATATGGTCTGCTAAACAAACTTGTTGGATATGGTCTGCTAGACAAACTTGTTGGATATGGTCTGCTTGACAAACTTGTTGGATATGGTCTACTAGACAAACTTGTTGGATATGATCTGCTAGACAAACTTGTTGGATACGGTCTGCTAGACAAACTTGTTGGATACGGTCTGCTAGACAAACTTGTTGGATATGATCTGCTAGACAAACTTGTTGGATATGGTCTACTAGACAAACTTGTTGGATACGGTCTACTAGACAAACTTGTTGGATATGATCTGCTAGACAAACTTGTTGGATATGATCTGCTGGACAAACTTGTTGGATATGGTCTGCTAGACAAACTTGTTGAATATGGTCTGCTATGCAAACTTGTTGGATATGATCTGCTAGACAAACTTGTTGGATATGGTCTGCTAGACAAACTTGTTGGATATGGTCTGCTAGACAAACTTGTTGGATATGGTCTGCTAAACAAACTTGTTGGATATGGTCTGCTAGACAAACTTGTTGGATATGGTCTGCTTGACAAACTTGTTGGATATGGTCTACTAGACAAACTTGTTGGATATGATCTGCTAGACAAACTTGTTGGATACGGTCTGCTAGACAAACTTGTTGGATACGGTCTGCTAGACAAACTTGTTGGATACGGTCTGCTAGACAAGCTTGTTGGATACGGTCTGCTAGACAAGCTTGTTGGATACGGTCTGCTAGACAAACTTCTAACACACAAAAACAGACTTTCATTATTTTGATTCTGAAATACCATGGCTGTCGAAGAATCAAAACAAAGTTCATTTGCCTGTGTTAGAAGTAATTCCAATAGACACACCACATTGTCCAGATCAAAGTGGACTCCCATTGTTTTGACTCTTCACAAGCGATATGTGATACCACACACATTTAAGGCACTTTCCAAACATGACAAGTTGGTTTATTTGAACTGTTGACAGTTTGCCTGATATGTACCTGTTGACATTTCACATGATCTGTTCATGTTGACAGTTGGAGTGATCTGTGCTGCGCCCATGTACGGGGGATGGTACAGATCACAGATCGTCCAGACGTACCCGGACACAGACGAGTGCGACATCAAGTTTGTAGACTTTGGTGGTTACATGTCTGTACACGGCAGCATTCTGCGGCAGATCAGGTGAGTTGCTCTTTTCATGAGCCTCCCAGAACCTCGCTACGATGTCAGTATTATGATATAAAGATATCTTTGTACAGTCACACATTGTAGGCACAGTGGACACGACTAATATCAATGATACCTTCTTCTGATAATATCTCTACAGTCCCATGACAAGAATGCAAGAAGAACCAACACTTAATGTCAGTCGTATGTTTGTATGGTCACTGAGTTAGTTGAAGTTAGAGGCAACAGACATCACATGTCTGGGCTAGGAAACTAAAATGTTGTAAAATAAATTATTTATTTTGTATTGTGTTAATAAATTAAAGGTATACTATGATTTGTTATAACATCATCACCACGAACATTTCATACAATTTCACAATTACCTGTTTTAATTTAAATGTTTAGAGTCAAGTATAATGTTTACATTGCTAGTTGAACGCCAAGGTTGATATTCATAAATAGATAACATCAAATTTTAATGTTTAGAGTCAAGTGTAATGTTTACATTGCTAGTTGAATGCCAAGGTTGATATTCATAAATAGATAACATCAAATTTTATATCAATATTGTGGTTCATTGAAACACATCAGGGGTTCAAGATGTTGTGATAGATATAGTTTACACTCTACTACATGATTTCACAATAACAATTATCAGACTTTATATCTTCAAATAACATTTTATGAATGACCAGCTTCATAATGACCAGCTCCACAATGACCGCTTCACAATGACCAGCATCACAATGACCAGCATCACAATGACCACTTCACAATGACCATCTTTACAATGACCTCCTTATATGTAACAAAACTTGCCAGCTCAGACTTCACGTTCATGTTGAATGCATTTTGTCCTTCAGGAGCGACTTTACGACCTTGCCCTTCCAAGCGGTCGAGTGTTACCTAGCCAACTTGGCACCCCCAAAGGGTGAGTTATGGAACATAATCCATATGTAAATGTATCAGCTATTGATCTGGCCATTTGGGGTGGAGGTCAGTATCATATAGGGTCTCTGCATAGGGGTGCACTTACAAGTTCAAACTGCACTAGAGAAGTTCAGGTAGAAATTGAACATGCTCACCTGTCTTTTAATCCAATAAAGCAGATATGTTTGTGATTTTATAATTTTTTTACATTATGTCTTAATAATTGTTTGGCAAATATAGTTTACCATAATTTTTCAACAATTTTAACTGTCACCTACAATTGACCGGGGGGCAGCACTGGGGTGCCTGTCTGTTACTTGTATATCAACCTGTTTTCCTTGTTGTGATGGAAGTGAACATACGCGTGTATTTTTATTATGTTCTTATTATTTTTGTTACATATTGTCCTCCTATTGTTTCTTTCTGTTCATCTCTTCCATTTCATCCTCTTCGTGTGGTTATTTGGTGAAAATTTTGATTGGCTACAGACGGGATTCAATTTATGAGAACTAACTTTTTTGCACAGTAACTGCACAGTGGCTGAATCGTTCCTAACAAAATAAAGAGTTTGTGTTTGGAAAGAACAGGTCTCGAGTTTTCTCAGCAGAATTCTATGACAGAGTAGTGGTCAAGGAGAATAATGAAATAAGCCATTATCCACCTGCGAAATGACACTGAACACATAACTCGGTGAGGACACTGGATGTGTCGGGAGTCAGGTGTGAAGTAGACTCATCAC
Organism: Lamellibrachia satsuma; assembly: GCA_033239005.1. NCBI lineage: Eukaryota > Metazoa > Annelida > Polychaeta > Sabellida > Siboglinidae > Lamellibrachia > Lamellibrachia satsuma. The sequence continues at coordinate 4,350,207 of BSQZ01000038.1, read as the reverse complement.
TACTAAAAGTGGGCCGCACATCCACATAGAAGAAGCATATATTTTACCTTGCCAGACGAGACACTCCAGGTTGATAGGATTTTTTTTGCTTGGTGCATTTGTTTCTACCCAAATTACTGAGTAAAACATTATACTTAACTTTTTCTGCCATTTCCATGGTAGCAAACAAAATGGCTGCCATTTTTAACAAATATATTAGCAGATTGAGAATTTATGCCATTCTTTACTGAACAATAATATTATAATTCTTGCAGAGCCATCTTCAGTAAACACTATCGCACATCTAGCAGATATTTTTAACATGTTTTTAATAATGTAATGTAACTTTTGGAAAACTTATTTTGGCAACAAATACTTATTTTGGCAACAAATACTTATTTTGACAATGTTTTCTGCTAGTTGCATAGAGAAGAATAAACTGAATACAACATTTAAAGCCTTATTTGGTTAGCATAATTACTTCCAGAGATATTTTTCTTCCAAATGTAAAAAGCACGCCTGTACCTACAGATATGGAGACATTCCAGCCTGAGGCGGCGGCCGTGTTGGAGGAATTGGTACATGGACAACCGCTACAGTTAGAGGTGATCGCCCATGAGGAGGATGGCGTCCCCTACATCAACCTCTTCCTTCTAAGCAGAGACCAGGTATGATTACAAACCTTTTTCTAAAACAACATGTTGTTCTACACTTATATTTGCATGCGTTTCACGAGCACATTTTACTAAGTAAACTATATATTTCTGCAAAGGACAGACAATTTCCTATTTAATTCCAGATAACGTAATAGTCGGGTAACACAACATAACTCGCTTTCACTAATAAGTGCATCGACCATCATCTGATACATTTAAGCTGGTAAAGATGCGACATTTTGGTTTTGAGTTATGACTTCCGGTTTTCTTTTGTGCTCAAAGGAAAGCAACTATAAACGCATCATCAACATAACAGCAAGTGAACGCAACTGTTTTGTAACATTTCATCTCATTTGCTAAATTTCATCTATGACATTGCTTTCAGCCAATGGCAATAGATGTTGCAAAATGGAATTGGCTAATTCGGCTGCATGGCATTACATTGTAAAATAGGTTATCGGCTGTATCAGCTTGCTTGAAACGCTTAAGGTGGTTGAGGCGGCTATAGTGTCAGTTGATTTTTTTTCATAACATGCTAGGATATACTGAACTAAACATCGACACCACAAAAAATCACCCAGCACTAACGTCATATTTTGTCAATCCATCCTTTAAAAACGCAGTCCTTTTGGAAGAGAATACCGTGATACAAGACAACATATCAATCAGAATTACTGTCTTTCCTTGTATGTACAATAGATGAAATCACTGTTTACTGTGCTACTAATGAACTGTTTACTGTGCTACTAATGAACTGTTTACTGTGCTACTAATGGAACTGCTAACCAGAGAAAATGTACTGGGTTTTAACAATGCAATACGTAAAATGTACGCTCTTGCTATATGGACTGTAGTGGTATTTGGCTAAACTATTTACTTTAAAGGTACAGGGTCTGGTCGCTTTTATCATAAAATCATATTAAATAATATAAACTCTGTCTGCTCTAACATCACCACTGCCCCAATGTATTTTAATGAACCTTATAGTTTCGCATGCAGTGTGAACGTGATATTCAAGTTGAAACATCAGATGATGGTCAGATTATACAGATGATGATCAGATTATACATGAACAGATTGTAATTGAAACACTGGCCAGTCAAGGTGTAGTTTATACCATATAAAATGATATTATGATAAAACATACTTAATGTCCGTCCTTAAGATATCTTTGATTTTGTTCGCTGAATAAATAGCGTATGTCTTTGTCTTGTTTGCAGATTATATTCGTCAACAGGGAGCTCGTAAATCGAGGAGTTGCTCGGTGGCTGGAGACCTAGCGACATTGTAGTTTTACACATGGCCAGCTGTCTTAATTTTGCAATGTTTAGGTGCTAATACGTAGTCATTTGTTTTTTGTTGGCTGTTTGCTATAGAGTTTTTCGGCACAATCAGTTTGCTGTTGGCAATCATTTGCATAATGCGTTGACTTAATTAGCCTAGTTTGTCACGGAAATAGGTTTTACATCTGGGTATGCATCTGTACATATGTTTATGCACATATACTTACATATTATTCATCATACGCAAGTATGTATTTATGTGTGTGCTTGTACGCACTGGCGTGGCTGTGATGCTTACACGGAGCTTTCACTAATCACCAGTAGCTATCACCTGTGCTAGTCTACACTGTTGTCAGCCTATCTTGTTATCAACATGCAGCCTTATGTTAACATTTGTACTGTTGTCAATATATGTACTGTTATCAATAGTTGTACTGTTGTCGATATCTGTACTGGTGTTGATATACATGTCATACTGTCGTCGATATATGTACTGCTCTTGATATCTGGATATCTTGATATATGTACTGTAGTCAGCACCTGTACTGTTGTTGATATCTGTACTGCTGTTAACATTTGTACTGTTGTTGATATCTGTGGTGCTGTCAACATTTGTACTGTTGTTGATATCTGTATTGCTGTCAACATTTGTACTGTCGTTGATATCTGTATTGCTGTCAACATTTGTACTGTTGTCGATATCTGTACTGCTGTCAACATTTGTACTGTTGATATCTGTACTGTTTTCAACATGGGCTACTTTTTGTTACAAAGGTTGGCTCATTTGTGTTATTGCCTGTGTTTTTCATGGAGCACATTTAATACAAGGGCACAAATGGAGACCATGCATGGTGTTCTCTCTTGATTGTGTCATGCATGTTGGTTGTGTCATATGTCGGCTGTGTCATGTATGTTGGCTGTGTCATAAGTCGGCAGTGTCATGTATATTGGCTGTGTCATATGTCGGCTGTGTCATATGTCGGCTGTGTCATGTATGTTGGCTGTGTCATAAGTCGGCAGTGTCATGTATATTGGCTGTGTCATATGTCGGCTGTGTCATATGTCGGCTGTGTCATGTATGTCAGTCGTGTAGTATGTTTCTGACAACGAATCGTCACAGATTATTACAAGGAATGCTCTGGTCTATCTGCTGCCTCCGTAATTATATTCTCCACTTGTCTCGTTTCAGGGTCATTTAGTGACAATCTAGTACCAACTACACTATATTAGCTCATTTATGGAAATGTCTTATTTAGTTTGATTTGACTGGACCAAAATATGATCTGGGAAAAAGCCTTTGTACTATCAAGTGTGGCCATTCACAGTTTTGTAATTTTCCCGACGGAACAATCAAAATTAACTATTTAGAAGATTTTTTTAACAAAAGTGCAAACTGATTAAACAAACTACGCACATTACTTAAACTCTTCAAGCTTTACATATTTGAACATCAACAAACCTTGTTGACAATGGACTGAGTGAGTTGGGGAGGCAGCTGTCAGGAATCTAGTTTTAGACGTGTATACCGTTTTGAAATGTTTTCACAGGACTGAATCTTTATTTGTATCGAGTCCTGCGCCATATAAGTTTAGTTGAACGGAGGGCACATTAATATGTAGCATGTTGCAAGTTTGCTATATAGCTATATGTGCCTCTGTTGCAAGTCATTATGTGTTAAATCATGCAGTATTGTTGTGAGACTATCATGAACTTTTTCGTGCAAATTCAGGTCATAAGTGTTCAGCAGAAACTAGCGAAAAGTTCACATTGAATCTCCTTTTAATTTCTGCTGTATATATGTGCTATTACATTAAGAGCAACAGCTAGTTCCCAAAGACTTGTGCTACTTGGCTGGTGAGAAAATACAAATAAGTTTGATTGGTCATAGGCATACTTTTTATCAGTATAACTGCAATGGGTTTGTCAATTAAATATATATAATGTGTTGACGGATTAGTCAAGAGAGAAATCTTGAAGTGCTCGAACATAATAGCACATTGCTCTTTAAAACATGTTGCATGCATCTTGCTGGATGAACCCAATATAACTGGAATTTTTTTTTTTCCTCAAAATATTTTATAATTTTTTATTCTATAAAAAAAAATTGCTCCAGTTTTATGCAGCTTTTAACAAAGATTTAAAAAAAAATTTTCACTATTCTGGATGAAGAACAAGGCAGAAAGTTATTACGTTTTGTGGTACATAATTGACCTTCTGAAATTTCGCTGATAAAGTTTATAATTTTTATGAATAGTTAAGTTTCAAAAAATAAATCCAAAAGTTGGAAAATCATTTTCCTGTTCCGTCCAGCAGGCAAGTGCTATTGGTGTGTCCTATTGGTATGTCCTATTGGTATGTAAGGCATATGTATAATGACCACGGATTGATATCTCAAATACATAAAATTCACTGACTGCAGCAAACTGTTTTAGTAATAGTACAATTTGCTGTGTTGGTAGCGGTTTTATATTTCGTGCTTTAAATTGTTTTACTTAAAAGTATTGGTGAACTAATTATGACATGCAGGGTTAAGAAGATATATAATATCTTTCACATTAGCACCACGTGTAAAGCCAGCAATTTGACAAAGAATGCACTGATTGATTCCTTCAAAAGTGTTCACTAAATGTTATTGATCTGTGTATTATCCGGCTGTTTGTTAGTGATTTTACGTACTTGGATGGGATTCCTGTGTCTACCACATCTGGTTGATTTGGTTTTTGAGTGGATTTTATGGTGTGCCCAAAATCGGTGTTCTTTCACTAGAATTGTACATCGTACCTTCACCAGGCTAACAAGTAACATTGACCAATGTTTTAGTACGATTATTTGTTAACACTGATTGTTTGTATTGGTTGACACTTGGAATGTTTCTCTACCGGGTCCGATCACAAGACTCGTTAGCAGTCCGAACAAAAATATTTTCTAGATATTGCTAACTACAGTGTAGTTGTCTTGTTATGTTTCTCTTAGTAATATACCTTGTTATTAAAGTTTGTGCACTAGGTTTTTTATCACACTATGTTTGGTATTGATTCCGTCAGCTAGTTGTCTCATACATGGGTTCTGAAGACCCAAGTTAACATGCAGAATAAACCCAACTATTACTGAGATTCTTCAGTTTGAATCCCAGTGATTCACACAGTTAATTGTTGACATTCTTATTGGGAAAGTTGACACTTGTTAGTCTGCTGTGGTGCACCGTGATCATGAACATTCTAACTTACCGTATTCGACCTATTAAGCGTACATGCCCTAATTAGCGTACACCCCCTTTTTAATTAGCAGGATCCATAATTAATGTAATTTGACAACTGAAAAGTGTCGCCATCTGGTCTTAAACAGTTGACACCACGTTTTTGTTCTGCACTAGTCACCGAATGACACCACGGGTTAACCAGTTACATTATTGTCAAGAGAAAAAAAATTGGTGTACGCTGATAAGATCAAATTCCTTAACATTTTTCCATGGCCCACTTTTTTCAAACGTACTCTACGCTTATTAGGTCGAATACGGCACTTGTAATTCAGTTAGAGAATGTCTTATGATTTTGGTATCTATGTTAACATTTGCCAGGCAAACATTGCAACACAGATTATAGCATTACGTTATGTTGACCTTTGTAACATAAATAAGAAACATTCAATGGACAACCTAGAATAGATGCTAGCCCGTTAGTTCAGGGTGATTGTCACCGTGGACATATTTCTTGCAGTTTGACCAGGATAAAGAATGTGTAGGAAATTGTGTCACTATTGTTTTCACGTTGATTTCTTAGAGTTGTGGTTGAAGTGGCGACATGGCATTACTTTGAAGCTTCTCGTGCACGAAGGTTCAGTAGCATAGACTTGATATTGTTACTGGTCGGGGTTATTTATTATCTGTTATTTAAATCGTATGTGTAGCCCAAGGAAGAATACGGCAATTTTTCCCAGGCGTGCTAAACGTCGGCAGTGGATTCTCTTCAAGGCTCCTCTAAAAAACTTTTAACCGTCGTGAATATTCTGTTGCGACAACAAATCTAGTTAAGTAGATTTTGTTTACCGTTCTAGCTTAAATCCGTTAAATATTTAAGCGCGGCCACAATTTAGTGAAACGTCATACGACATAAGTTATTACTTGAAACTTGTTAAAATAGTAAGCACTTGTGACACAGTTGTTATAGGGTAAAGAAAAAACTAAATACTTTATTCAGTCGGTATATTGTTGGGTAGCGACCTTTGTTCATGTTTTCCTTCAAAACAATACAAAACGGGCGACGAGGAACTAATGGTGGAATCAGTCATGTGTGGCGGGTGATCACGAGCGCACCACTTAACAAGTTAGAAGTAGTCATGCATGACATATAACGACGAGTGACCATATTTGGAAGCAATCATACGTGACGGGTGTTATTGGACGATATTTTGCTAAGCTTGAAAGTCCCGCCATAAGTATAATTCCTGGCGGGACACGGTATAACGTTTCACGAATCACAACAATCAACAACAAACACAACACAGATTGGATTCGACACCGCAAACGTTGCTTTACGTTTATGTACAACACAAGGTCTCACGAACAAAACTGTTTAAGCTCACGAACAAAACTGTTTAAGCTGCGCAAATCAATCGTGACATTGATCCAAGCGAAACTTACAAGACTTAGGCGTTCTGGTGGCAGATCTGACATACTTAAACTTATTGACATGCTATTCATACATAGCTGTATTGTGGAGATGGCTTTGAGACCGAAATTACTCATTCAAAAATGACTGGCTGAATAAAATCCTTATAGCACTTGTAAGACTGATGACAACTCGTCACGCTTGACCGCACCTCTCCAGAGCGTCCAACATGGCGACGGCAGGACTATCGTCGCTTCTGTTTCGGCGTGTGCGGAGGCTGAGGCGTGTCCCGGAAGCGGACAGCCTTGTCGTCCTGCGACGTCTGGCGGGACGACCGAAGGATGCCGGGCCCGCCTTTCGCTGTCTTCCGGCACGTCGGTCTTTTCGGCGAGACGCTCTCCTCCGTTTCCTGCGCGTAGCGCGCCTTCACCGCAACGGTCATGGTCTTTGTGAGTCGGTTGACGATTTCGTCGACCTTCTCCTCGGGAACTTGCTGGAAGGCAGGCACCGGGTTGGAGATGATCGGCACGATGGACGTGCTCGGTCGGGCAGGCGCCTGCAACGGTACACCATATGAAGGAATTGAACGAAATCGCGAAAAATAACGGTTTATTAACACGAGAAATGCCGACATAATAATAATAGTGACCTTCTGCAGCGCCGATATCCTCAGGAACCTGAGCTCAGAGGCGCAACAAACCACTCATTAAGCATAATCATGAACAGTGACGCACAAAAGTCATTATGAGAACAGACAGCCGAGAGTTATGATGGAAATGCAATTTGGAATAAATATCCCTTCAGTTTTTCGGAAAGTAGCTGTAGTTTCAGATGATTTCAAAGTGATGGGGCGTTCATTCTAGAGCCTAGGCGCAGCTACAAGTTCAGCTTAGTTGTCGGAACAATACATTGTGAGATAAACCATTCACTGTTTAACTAGATTGTCATCGAAAACAGAACCAGATGGCAAGTGGACAAGGACGTCATTGGATTATCGAGAATCCGCCATTTAAACTCTGTGTAACCCGACTTTCTGAGATATTTGTCAATGTTGTTTTTAACCGTATTCACTCTGCTGGCAGTTATTGTGGTTGGAAGTAGTGACATATGTTGGGTAAATGTGATTTCAATTTGACAAGCCTGAAAGGATATCCGCCTCACTGCAAGACTAATAGAACACTTGTTTCTACAGCTTCATGAATGCCAACCAATTTATAGTATTTGTTTGGCGAAATTAACTTATTTTACTTATTTTCTTGTTATTAATTGCACATCGCAGTTAGTTATTTGCCAATAAATATTTCATAGTTTACACGCATCTAGTAAACTGACAGAAGTTGAACAGTGATCGAAACATGGCGGGCCTCGAAACAACGAGAAGCTGTGCTTGAATCTTGTCTGCGAGAGCGACAAATGTGGTTTATAGGGGCCTATTTTGATTTACACGTATTCTAAGATCGCTGGGTCTTCCAGCCAACTAGAGCAGGTAAACATGCACTGTACAACCCGACCGCATTAGGTTTATATAGCATCTGACAAATATAATGTTTTCAGTTTTTTTTTTATTTAATTGATATTCTCTATTGGTGAGCAGCTTAATGTGCTAACTATTGAAATGTGCTGTGTTTTAAGTTGGATGTTTTACTTGTTTCGCACATTTCAGCGTTTGCTCAACAATAATATAGTAACATGTTCCCGCCATGTCAATAGAAATGGCGGGTAGCGCAATATCGGCTGCGCAGACGCGGTAATATAGTCCATAATATAGGAACTCCTACAGTTGCCAACACAACGTGTTGAGTGCCCGAAAGAATAGAAGTGCGTTGCATACAGTGGAGCTAATAGAAGCATACAGTGGAGCTAATAGAGCGAACAAAAACAAGTAAACTTTTTATCTTCTGACAATCAAATATTTATTTACAGTACAGAGAATTGATCTTCAGCGCACCACTTTCTGTTCACCCTAGCGCCTCGGTGAGACCAACTGGTCCCTCCAAACAGCACGCATATCTCACTGTATAAAGATATAAAAATAATAAACATATTTCTTGCTTACCCGGGCCAACCTTCCTCTTTATTTTGTTGAAACTTTGTTCAAACTAGTCGAAACAGATTCTATCTACATAACTAGCTAAGAGTGAACGTTTATCCGTTTATACGATGCAACTCGAATTAACTATAAACGTTGATTGTATTGACACAACTGTCGGACTGAAAAGTTAAATCAGGCAAAAAAGTTTAGCGTAGACTCTCGATAATGATGCTGATTGGCTGCTGGCGCTTCACGGGAACACCAGCACAAAATGGATGGTGACAGTGGGTGACAACGAGACCTTGCCTCCGAGGCCAGACTCTCCTCTCGACAAGTTCACGAAATCGAGTGAGTGTCGGATAAGCGAGACTATTGGTGCACTAGATTCAATTGACCCCGATGAAAATATTTCAACTAGCCCCGTCACAGTCGCGGTGATTCATGATGAACGCGTGTCCGAATACTATTATATAATTTAACTAGTCTAGTTAAAACGTGGCCCCGGGGTTAGTATGAAAAAGAAGACTTTCTTCACTGGCCGATTTGTTTAGTCCGTCCTCTCCAAAAGTTGTAAACCTGTCAGGTTTTCCACGTTTTCATTTTGCTCGTTGCATACAAACACGGCTGATGGGTTACGCTTTTAGTATTCACTAGAAGGAACAACTAAAATTTTGTCTTAATTTGCTTCAAAGTTGCATCCAATGTTTTAACAAAGCCCGTGTTTCGACCTAGCCCCGGTCCCCCCCCCATGTTTGTATCCATTCACTTTTTGTATAAAATCCCTTAATCTGCTGGTATCTAGGGTTCTCAGTTCGTTTCCTCCATTCCTGTTTCACGATAGTTGTTCTGACCACGAACCTGTGCACACGAAAGTAAGTCAACTTCTGAAATGTAGACACTTCGCCGGGATTATTATCACCATATCTGTCCAGTATGGCAAAATAGGAACGGGAAATTGGTGAGACGCTCGAAATGAGGCGGTGGGGAAGTGAACACATTAGGGACGTATCAACAGCCAATTGGAATGCGTCTTACTAACTTTCAACGGTACGTTTTTGGCGCCCCACGAATACGTATTCTTGCGCAGACGGTCCGCTATGTCGCTGTCGTCGCCGCTGGGCTGCCACACGCGTAGGTAGATCTCGTCTCCTTCCTCCACCAGACGGGCGTCCAGGGAGTAGTTGGCGACGCCGTGGTAGCGTAGTGCGCGTGCAGCGTAGCTAGTTCCGGTCATGCTTTCAACAGGTTCTGCATCGAAGAGCACGTAGTCATTAATTATTCAATTTGAAGTTGATTTTTTTTGTGGTTGCGTGCGTGCGTGCATGCGTGCGCGTGTGCGTGTGCGTGCGTGCATGCATGCGTGTTCTGTTTGTGCATGTGTGCGTAAGTGTGTGTGTACAAACACGTAGTCATTAATTATTCAATTTGAAGTTGATTATTTCAATGCAAACGTGTTAGCGTCATCGCGAAACACAATATACACAATACACGTTCAAATGATTTGCAGTATGTTAAAACAATGTGTAGTAATGACCAATTAGTGCATCGACGCAGATCATATTGCGATATTACAATTATAATACGTCTCATCAGTTTCACAATTCATGTGACATATAGTCAGTTAGCCACAAACAGAAAAGTTAAAACTGTTATCCAGTTATCCATCTTGTTAATTACACGGTTCTCATACTGCTCAGGTGTTGAAGCATGTTGCTCCTTACTACACAGAGCTCAGGCTGTCCAGATGTCGTTGAAGCATGTTGTTCCTTACTACACGGAGGTCAGACTGTCAATATGTCGTTGAAGCATGTTGCTCCTTACTACACGGAGCTCAGACTGTCCATATGTCGTTGAAGCATGTTGCTCCTTACTACACGGAGCTCAGACTGTCCATATGCCGTTGAAGCATGTTGCTCCTTACTACACGGAGCTCAGGCTGTCCAGATGTCGTTGAAGCATGTTGCTCCTTACTACACGGAGCTCAGGCTGTCCAGATGTCGTTGAAGCATGTTGTTCCTTACTACACGGAGGTCAGACTGTCAATATGTCGTTGAAGCATGTTGCTCCTTACTACACGAAGCTCAGACTGTCCATATGTCGTTGAAGCATGTTGCTCCTTACTACACGGAGCTCAGACTGTCCATATGTCGTTGAAGCATGTTGCTCCTTACTACACGGAGCTCAGGCTGTCCAGATGTCGTTGAAGCATGTTGCTCCTTACTACACGGAGCTCAGACTGCCCACATGTCGTTGAAGCATGTTGCTCCTTACTACACGGAGCTCAGGCTGTCCAAATGTCGTTGAAGCATGTTGTTCCTTACTACACGGAACTCAGACTGCCCACATGCCGTTGAAGCATGTTGCTCCTTACTACACGGAGCTCAGACTGCCCACATGTCGTTGAAGCATGTTGCTCCTTACTACACGGAGCTCAGACTGTCCACGTGTCGTTGAAGCATGTTACTCCTTACTACACGGAGCTCAGACTGTCCACATGTCGTTGAAGCATGTTGTTCCTTACTACACAGTTCACAAACTGTCTAGATGTCGTTGAAGCATGTCGTTCCTACAGGGATATCCAGCTAAGGTGTCTGGCTTGCGGTTGCCAAAATCTCCTAATCGCCTAGACGGGCGAGAAGTAGGCCTATGTTTGTCAACATCTCCGTCTGTAGGGCCAGGCCGTATGGCAGTACTTACATTGATCATTGACTAAATCAGAACAATCTGAAGCCAAGGCGTTGACACCATATCTCAGACCATAGTGTCAACAGTATAAAAGTGTACGATATTATATAGACAAAATCCAGATTGAACAACTTCCCCGAATCACGTAGACTTGTCACTAACCTATACAAGTCTCCTGCAGACGAACGCCTCTCGAAACAGCTACGAACAAATCTCAGGAGGCCCTGTTGGAAAATTCCACCTTGTACTTACTTGCTATACTTGTACCGCCAACTGTGTTCACACGAGTTTACCAGCGGATTAGATACGCTTCGATGGCAGTGGCTGATTGATAGACGCGATAAACGGTTCGCCGGCAATTCTGTTTAGGCTCGAACAGGCCGATTCGTTGTTCAGGCACTGTATTTAGCTTCTTACGTGAAGTTACTAAAGATCAGCTGATATTAATCTGCGAATTTGTCGATGAATAAGCTTTGTATTAGCGATGAATACGACTCATAATAACGCCAACTGTTGCGATGAATACACTCTTGACCTTGATTGTGAAGTGGTCATAATAGGTATTCTTTTCGCAACAATCGTAAAGTCCACGTTCTAGCCACGTAGGGCCTACTGATAGTCATGCATTTCACATAACAGTTACCTGACACTTGTTCTGCTACACTATGGAGGGATGTGTGGCAGGGTCTCAACCTCTCACATCCCACCTGTTTTGGAGAGCAATCTCCCATCTCCCACCTATTTGTGGGGCCAATCTCCCACCTCCCGCCAATCCTACCTCCCACATCCCACATAATTTGGGGTCCAACCTCCTACTTAATCCTAATCTATTAAACGAGAACTATATATAACATGCGAATCTGTATCGGACAGTCATGGCCCATATATGCACATGCATCGTTTCGACAACAGCAACGATCGATGTATTTACCTGGAACGCTCTACGACTGTCCTACGGCCCGGCAAGGTGTTCCAACTTCGATACAATTCGTGGTAGCCACTCACATATCTTTGACGTGTCATTAATATTCGTACTTGACTCGGTTCACGGTTCCTGGGCCTCTACAATAAAACTGAAGATGAAGAAGAACTGAGAGAATGCTTGTTGCCAGATATACAAAGTACAACTATTTAAACGAGTGCCAGGTTAACAATGTGTGTGTATGGGGGGTGGGGGTGGGGGGGGGGGGTGCATGCTACGCACACTGTGTGAGCTACGTGCTATACTTACACATTGAACTCTTTGGTGTGAAATTTCACCACCCCATGTAATATTATGCCACGTACCTGCTTCATATTGTAAGCTGTCTGTGCAAAACTCAATTTTAGTAGCCAGCTTATAATATAATTATATAATAATAATATAATTATATCACATATTAATCTTATTTATGCAAGTGGCGCCACCTGGTAGGTACAAATATCACGCTGATGGCGCCACCAGCAACAACAATATATAAAAGGTGCATTCTTCAGTAGGCCCGTTGTGAATATTTGAGTCTGAAATGACGCAATAAGATGTGCAAATGATTCCGTTAGAAATACGATTTTATAATGGCTTACGTATAATATAAATATCACTGTTTGCTACGGAGCGGACCTTACACTCTCCGGGCATGCACCATTCGTAACATGCGTCAAACACTTGTTATCTGCTATAGGACGTAACTCGTCAATGTAACCCGAACATAAAGTACCCCAATGCGCGGGTTGCAACATGGAGGCCGCGTATCTAGTAATTGTGGCGGTCTATATCTATATTGAACAACATGGAGGACGCGTATCTAGTAATTGTGGCGATATGTATCTATATTGAACAACATGGAGGACGCGTATCTAGTAATTGTGGCGGTCTATATCTATATTGAACAACATGGAGGACGCGTATCTAGTAATTGTGGCGGTCTATATCTATATTGAACAACATGGAGGACGCGTATCTAGTAATTGTGGCGGTCTATATCTATATTGAACAACATGGAGGCCGCGTATCTAGTAATTGTGGCGGTCTGTATCTATATTGAACAACATGGAGGCCGCGTATCTAGTAATTGTGGCGGTCTATATCTATATTGAACAACATGGAGGCCGCGTATCTAGTAATTGTGGCGGTCTATATCTATATTGAACAACTGAACAACGTCATACGAAATAATGAAAAACATCATAAGAAATAAGTCCACCAATTTCGATGTCGTCGAACATAATGCCGGTCCTTAAGGGGACATGTACCATGTCACATGACGAGTCCGTTGATTTGATTGGTCAAACGACTGAATTACTACAATAAAACCCAAAAGTAGACACGCACGCACGCACGCACGCACGCACGCACGCACGCACGCACACACGGGTATGATATGTGTGATTTAATAATCTGCCTTCGGGTTGTGGTTCCTCCATAAATTTAGTAATGCAAATTCACTTGGAATATTTTTGCAAAATATAATTGCAGCAGGTCCGCTTCTGATTGACTGTTCGCTTCGTAGGCCGCAATTACACACTCAGTAGGATTGCGACAAAAGTCCGTGTTCACGTCTAATTCACGGTAACATCGCTTCAGTTCTGGTTATTAGTCCGTGGGATATGTCGGCCCTGTGTAGGGTAAACATCGGTGGAAATGTTTGATTGGTGGTAACTGGCAGAACGGCACATTTCGATACATTGAAATCCATTTGCAACGTGTTTGCCGAGTAGTGGAGTTTGTTGAAGTCAAACTAAAATGCCATGTGATCACCCGGAGTTTTCATAAACCGGTAAACAATAATGAATCTGGCGAACAGGCGAATTAATAGTTATTATAGTTAATATATAGCTGTGAGCGTATCCAGTTTGAATATGCGGTTGACATGACACATTTACCTAGTAGAAACGTTGACAGCGGTGACGATAATGGTAGTGAGAACTGTGCTGACAAAACCAATGTGTTAACAATGGCAATGGATTAGACAGAACTGGCCGATGCTCTATACATTGGATCTTGCTTGGTAGCCTGCCACTAGTTGAGGCTGGTCTATGTATGAGAACCAATAAGCGGGAGCGATAACAATATCACTACCGGTTCGCGGGCTCCCTTCACCAATTTTCGTAGATGACCTGGATTGCAAGGAACATAATATATGCACTGGTGACAGGTGTCTAAGCCAGGTGTGTAGGTATAGTGAGGTACCTCATTGTTTGTACATACCTTGCGATATTTGAAGATCGCACTCTACACAGGGGATAGGATTTTTTTTAATGACCAGTCTGACCATTTGGGTTGTTTTCAGCTGACCGTGGTGGAGACGTCACTTAGTGCATATATATTTTAACTATATAATATTATATAATATTATTATTATTACACTGTGCCTCGCAATCTCGGCAATCCGACGTTTTGACGTCCAAAGTACATGAACCAACATGTTGGTTGTAACTAAACTATAAGTGTATATTTTCTCACGGTGTACACATAATCAATGTCAGCTACAAATGGTATGAATTGGTAGCCTGAATGGATTGTGATTTCCCTTGACTGCCGGTTCGTTTAGTTTCAGCCACGAGAGCGTTGTGTTTTCTGAGAGCGTTGATGGTATCAGCGTTGATTAACACCTAGGTGCCATTTAATTATGGGTCTACGGGTCACAGTGCCCGCAGAATTGAGAATGATTAGTTTAGCAATGACAATGCACTTGGAACACGTTTAAATAGATAATAATTGCCACAGAAGCGCTTATGATTGACTACTCGCTCAGGTACTATTCCTGTTTTGTGCTTGAGGGCTTTAGGTCATTTTATATTCACCGTCAAGATCTGTAACAGCGAATGTTGACGGTGTACTCTTTGTTAGCGCTGCGTATATAATGTGATAAGACGCAGATACGTTCAGAGCTATCAAGCTAATAAATCAACTACCGTGGGTACTAGACGTGTTAACACGTTGGTGTTCACGCAGTCAGTTTTACGGAAACGCGAAGGCAACTAGTCAAGCCGTTGAACAACGTCGAGCAGGTGTTTTGGCATCGAATCGTCAAGCTTGAGAAAACATTTTTGAATGTCTTGAGATCTTGGAAGACGGGACCAGACACGCGTTCGCCAACACCAGATAGTTCTTAAACGTACAGGTAGGTACAAGGCATTGGTGTGTAGGCATAATCGTAAGACACGTACAATAACACGCCCAATAGTTTGGAACAGAGGGATCAAAATAAATATCATATGTTTGAACTTAGCGACATCTACACGTGAAACAAATTAGAGTTACCCCCACGAGGAACCATAAACAGGTCCCGTGTGTTCATTACCGAGCGCAGTGTTGCCACCACGATTTTTTATAAATCCATAATAATTTTTGGGTCACGTGTTTTGGTTCGCACAGAAAACCTTAAATCCACAAAACGACGATGCTTGACCGCAAGGTGGGTCGAATAGGGCTCACTGATGCGCCAAAAAAATCGATGATTCGACTGAGGGCACACCAGTCTTACCTTAACGTCTCCCCATATAGACACGCATGAGACAATCAAAGCGCTCCTTGGCTAGAGCAGCAGTTAGCACCCGACGTCGCGCCGTCTTCCCTCTGCACAAAAGCACATCATTTGTATATACCCTCTACAAAAACTTGATGACGTCAGAACCAAAACAGCGCGGTGCACCGTGGGCCTTATCGGGGGTCGGATAAGTAACGGTTCCGCCGGTTTTGCGCGTAAACAAAGGCAAAGAAGATGTCGTTATTTCATTGACACGTTGCTATTAATCTGATTATTATAGCGAAAACTAACTGCAGCGTGCCGCAATGTCATGCTGCTAGTAAACAATACAAGCGCTTAAGTTTGCATGTGTTGCCACGAGATGAGCAACGCAGGAAACGGTGGATTGGGCTCGTGACATTAGAAACAAAAATCTTCGCGTGAACTCGAACGTAACAGCCGAAGGACTCACGTTGAAAACACCCCTACTATATTTCCATGGATACCAGAATGGCCGAGTATGATCAACGAGTACAACGAAAAATTGGCCGAAGAATGTTCATCAAAATGTCCGAGCGATCATCTGAATAGATCTGAATAGTGACATAGTCGAAAACGCCAGCTCTTCTGACGTTCGATACTCCGGCGTTGACCCCAGCTGTACGGCGACTCTGGAGGCGAACTACACGGAATCGTCGCCCATGGCTACGTCTGATTTTTCCAACGTAAGTACTTAATCCATCTGTGGTTGAAAATAAATCAAAAGAAAACCGATCCCTTGCTTTGGCTGTTTCACGATTAAATTGAAATAGCAAGTTGACTTATTATGATATCAACACATCACAACATGTTGAGTGTGTTGTGATTTGTTGACATGCTTATATATCAAGCATGTAGTGTATACAGTAAATATATAATTAAAAAAATAGGTAGATACTGGTTAAATGGTTGGGTTTCTCTCTTAATCTAACCATAAACAATTGTTCTGGTACACTTGTACTGGATCTATACTTTAATACGACTGAATTACTACAATAAAACCCAAAAGTAGACACGCACGCACGCACGCACGCACGCACGCACGCACGCACGCACGCACGCACGTATGTAAATATGTCTAATACTTTCAACTGGCCCACGTATGCCCTATTTTCAGGCCCAAATATGGGTTGATAAAGACCAAGACATCTGGTCATGTATTATGTACAACTTTAGATTTATTATCTATTTCATAATGCACTGTCTTTTTCAGGAACACGTGCCAGTCTGCAGTGAACCAATGGAATGTGATGGAGGGATTGCTGAGGCAAGCTCACAAAGTGCCGTCGTTGACGAGCTACCTGTCGAAGATCCATCCCAAACCAACACTGTTGATTTTCCATCCACTTCACATCATATCGTGCACCATGCAATGAAGCAAGCACACTTAACCCGGCATACACAGCGCCAACTGTAGCACGGTTCAACAGAAGTTCTCCAACATGCCCGGGTGCAAATAAGTTGTGTCCCTTCACATGTCAGCAGTGGGTGGCGTCATAGCGGCAAATGTCAGCAGTGGGTAGCGTCATAGGGTCACTCGAGGCTGTTTCACTGGCATCAAGAACTGCTACTTGACGTCTCACAAGGTATTCAACAATAGACGTGTATGAATACTGAAATGGCACAACATCCATGGTTCTGCGATGTTCTTCATGCTTTGTAGTTGCTCCTGTAGAATTCGCATTGTAGTCTCACGGTCAGAGTCCAAAAACAAATGTTTGCATGTCATTACAGTTCCTTCACTCTGCAAAGACAAACATGCAAAAGTAAAATGACACCCTATGGACAATTATAGCTAGTATAGTTTATATGCAATGTAAGGATTCTCATCTTTGTTGTACACAGTTACTGTTGTAAATTACACTGTATTTTATGTTTAACAATGACCATTAAAGGCATTATATATAGTTGAATGGGTCAGACAAAGAACATATGGATGTCTGTCTGTTTGTGCGGAAGTGGCTTTGTATAGACTAATATAGTAGAGTACTAATATAGTACACTAGAAGGTACAATTGTTAAGAGGTTCTGTAATATCACAGACCTGTAGAGAAAAGTCAGTGGCTGCTAAAATGGCTGATAAGCCATAGCAAATGACAAATAAATAAAATTAATCTGCCACATAATCGAGTTTAACCCATTGACATATATAACTGATATTATAAAATTTAGTACAAGCACAAATACCATAATGATTCATAGTAACGCAAACGTATTAAGATATATATTATGTAAGGCTTGTGTCTGTACCTGTTCTCACTATATTATATAGCCTGCTCTAAAATAGTGAACACACACGCACACGCACACGCACACACACACACACGCACACAGATATGTTCACATACATTCGGCATATCGATATTCTATTTAATCGATCGAGTGTCAACAAATCGTTGGTAAAGTTGTTTTTGAGTGACATATTTACAATTATACCAAGACGAACACCCGACTACCGGTACAATCCAGTTAGGGTGCCTCAATTTATGCAACGCATTAAATGTCAACGAAATGACGGGGTCGTTGCTAACTTTTCCTGGGTTTATTATTATGAACGGTTGCATGCATTTTCGTCCGATATTTTCAAAATGCATTAAAAAGTGCATTAAACTAATTTAATTCCGTTCCCCGTTGACTTGTGAAAGCCGAAAGCACGCGGCTAGAGTACTAATAGTCTCGCTGTTGTTGAACTTTACCTTCGCAACGAGCACTGAACGTCTCTCTGGCTCTGCAGTTGTGGTCGTGAGGCCTCGGCACGCAATCCAACGCTTGAGCGCTTCTGTTGCGTTCTTGTCGACCAATTTCTCCCATAAAATCGCACCCTTGATGTAATTTTCGCGAAACAAAACTAACGCCTCTGTCATGGTGTTGTGGGCTAACCCACTTACCAAGGCACGGATTACAGCTCAGGCGGCAACGCGGGACCCATAATTATGCCCACGGTGCACCGCGCACCCATTTGTTTTGAATTCTGACGTCATCATGCAAAGGGTCTATTATGTATAATTAAACTGTTACTGCTCATTGAAAGTGGACACGTTTGATAAGTGTAAAGATTTCTGGTCGAAATTAGATGGCGGAAATTGTTTTGCCCCCCCCCCAAAAAAAAACAAGTCCTGCTTTATATACCGAGTGCCAATAACTGCTTAAATAAAATCAACTAAACGTCCATATGCCAACAATATTATGATAATCATATTTGTATTGCGTCTGTTGAAGACGACACGCACGTGACCTCAGCCGATGACCGGAAGATGTATTTCTGCGCCTGCGGGCAAACGCGGCGTCGTCACCTTCCGGTCGAACTCACACATGGCGTTCGTCGGAGAAGATCATACAAGATGGAGGAGACACGTGGTCCAGCCTACCGCAACCGAAGACGACCCTGTGAACGACCGTCTCAGTCGCACCACCTACTCGCTGAGCGCCAAGGCCTACCCGAGTCTGCCGCCAGCATCGCCCCGCACGCATAGACGTCCGGTCCCCAACCACCTGCCGGCCTTCCGTCGTGTTCCTCGCAGGTGAGAACCACGTACCCAGCACGAATCCAGGACACAACCCCCCTCTGACAAAAGCCCGTCCGGACATAACCCCCCAGACATAACCCCTTCCACCAAACACACATACACACTTACTTTTGGTAATTTTTGGGATTTTATAACTGTTGGGTTAGTTTTTATGATTCCCACCACTCTTCTTTCGAATTCCAGATGATGAAATATGGGAATTCGTACCCCTAAGGAAAATGTGCATACGATTGGAGATAAATGACATAGAACGTTATTGAAAGTTTTATTAGAAAGAGGTGTCATACTGACATCATCAACATGATAAGTATGCTCAACAAAAGTACTTTTTTAAGATACATATCAACTTTTTCGAAAAACGTCCAACCATTGCCCACACATGCATATGCGCTGTGTACCACCTCAGGCACACTTGACATTTAATTTTTACAATGTCATCGCATGTGATACAGTACCAGCCTTCACTACTGTCATTCTCAATTCTTTCTGTTTGCAGTATTCTGTTTGGTTCACGTCGCTTGTTTCGGTTCGCTTGTTTCGGTTCGCTTGTTTGCAGGACTTTCTCTCAAATGGGTTTTCTTAGTCGTTTTTCATTGATTGTGAGGGTGCGGTGCAGGCACACTTTGTTGTGAAGGGGCGGTGCAGGCACACTTTGTTGTGAGGGGGCGGTGCAGGCACACTTTGTTGTGAGGGGGCAGTGCAGGCACACTTTGTTGTGAGGGGGCGGTGCAGGCACACTTTGTTGTGAGGGTGCGGTGCAGGCACACTTTGTTGTGAGGGGGCGGTGCAGGCACACTCTGTTGTGAGGGGGCGGTGCAGGCACACTTTGTTGTGAGGGGGCGGTGCAGGCACACTTTGTTGTGAGGTGGCGGTGCAGGCACACTTTGTTGTGAAGGGGCGGTGCAGGCACACTTTGTTGTGAGGGGGCGGTGCAGGCACACTTTGTTGTGAGGGGCGGTGCAGGCACACTTTCCAGTATTCCTCCGTCCGTATGACTAGGTGATAGATTCTCAACGATAGATTCGAAATGCCCAGCATCTTCTCCTATGGGTGTGTACTGGACACAAATAGGGGCTCATTCCTGAAGACGGTATCGTCATGGGTGTTTGAAACATTGATAGATCTTTTGAGGACTTTGTTTGTTGCCATTATTTCAACTTCTCCTACCAGTGCGGTTGGACTTGACATCAAATTAATGCGTTCTGCTAGTGAGGAGAATTGAAACATGGGCCTTTGAGGCATGTCAGCATATAGTGCCTCACCTTCACAACCGATATATTCATCAACGTGTTCACGCATGAACTGAATGGTTGTGGCCCTCGAGGCGACGGCTTGAACACTTTCATTGACTTGTAGCATAGGACCGTTAAGAAAGCAAGTGGAATCTCTCACGGCTGTTTGACGGGCAGCACTCGTGCTGATAGCTGCACTGCGGAAACAACCGAGTGTATCGGGTATAGTAGGGATTACAACTCGAGGTGTTGGACATTTCGGGCCCATCACAGGTTGAGGGCCTACGAAAAGTTGACTGGGGTCCACTTGAAGACTTAGGGCCAACTGGAGACTCGGGATCAACTAGGGATTCAGTGCTAACTGGAAACTCGGTGTCAATTGGAGACTGTGGGCCGATTGGAGACTTGGGATCAACTGGAGATTCAATGTCAATCCAAGCAGTACGCTTGACCACTTACACCTGCTGTTACTGTGTGTTGGCTTACTTTAGTTACATGGGGCAACGTTGAACAGTGTTTAAAGTTGCCCCACAGCACATTAATGCGTTATTGCCACATGCGATCACTTTATTGTTAAAATAAAATACGCACACAACTTCATAGATTTATAACCCACGTCGTGGACACGTTTAAGAACCTGACAGAAATGCACATACCTGTGTGTAATTTGTGTTGTAACAATTTAACATTTTTGTATTGACTGCCATTAAGAAATTCCCTCCGGATTACTAAACATTTATGTTAAAGCAGGATTGCACCAATATAATCTTAAATACATTATACAATTACCGCCAACAAAAAAAAATTAAAAAAAGACTTTTTTATTTAGAGAAATTGTTCAGCAAAGTTTCCCCACTGTTCAAAGTAACCCCGGTTTGTAGTACTTGCATCCCCTCTTCCAGCCCAGGTATAGCTTGCACAACATCTCGCCAGTTGCGTGTATCTACGGCACTGTGTGTGTGTGTGTGTGTGTGTGTGTGTGTGTGTGTGTGTGTGTGTGTGTGTGTGTGTGTGTGTGTGTGTGTGTGTGTGTGTGTGTGTGTGTGTGTGTGTGTGTGTGTGTGTGTGTGTGTGTGTGTGTGTGTGTGTGTGTGTGTGTGTGTGTGTGTGTGTGTGTGTGTGTGTGTGTGTGTGTGTGTGTGTGTGTGTGTGTGTGTGTGTATTTATTTATTATATTATGTTATATTATATTGCAATTATTATTCTTACATATTAGAATCAGCCGTTTAGTAGAAATTGAGGAAGGAAAATCTTCGTTACTAAAATTTACGGGTATGTCAAACGTATTTGGTCTGCTTAATGAATGCGTCAAGCATCAAACGCTTCCTAAAGGTAACGTCTATTCTGTTTCCAGATATGTTGATGAGATTATTACGCGGTTGACTTCGGCATCAACTGAAACATGGAGACGGATGCACGCGTTGACGCCAAGGGGCGAGAGGCTCGGCGGACCGGGCACTGGGGCAGCGGTCAAACAGCGACACGACGTCACGCCAAGACCTCGGAAATCCGAGTGGATCTTCTACTGAGCACAAAACGGGGAAACAGTTACCATATCACAACATGGCACAGCATGAGACCCGATAGTGGCATTAAGCGTAAACTAGTTAGGTTTAAACATAGTTATCGACCGCATTTAATGTGACGATTCCCTCCAGTTTTTGCCTTCACCTATGATTATTGCAAATGAGAACTCGTTGCGTGACATATAACACTATGTACCACAGCACCAATCTATCACATAATAGTCCCGAGAAAACTGCCTTTGTTTGTCGTAACGGTCTTACGGTTTTACACATGTGTACCACTGGCGGATCTGACTGGGGTTCGATCGAATCCCCCTTTGTGATCGAACCCCTGCCCTGTATGGTCGAACCCCCTAGTTTGACCTTGTAATCGAACCAACTTGTTGGAACTGCCCGCTGATGGAAGCATGGTTTGGTTATTCCGAGTGGTGTTTATGGTGTTTTGTTTTTGGAAAGATGACGGGAGAGCAAATGTCCCAGAACACGTTATTGAGTTTTGGAATCAGACAGTCATAGACACAGAAACAAAGTACGCGTTTCGAGGCGGTGCAAAGGTCCAGGATGTCTTGGAAACATTTACTGTTAAATTATGGGCAACTGAAATAGTAAGATGTATCTAGTTTACACAATGCACACATCTAACAATCATATTGCTTTATTCGATGTTATAATCTCGATTAGAGTCGTTGGCGCTCTCCGCGATCATTTGTATTGACAAAGGTCAAAACTTGCCAACATTTTCGTCGGTGTGTCATAGAAATAGTGTCCTCTGTGACAATACCTCTGGTATTGTCGCTCTTTACCCAGTGAGCAGAAAAGTCAACGGTGTGTAACAAATGGTCGATATAACATATTTTCAACAACTTTCAATGGATTCATGAGAATCTTAGTGAAACGCATTTTTAAAACGTCATACAATTTAACGATGGATTCTCTTGTATGATTGATGGATTTTCCTTATTTCTTAATCTTGATGAAATATTTTTAATGGAATTTTTAAATATGCATTTGATGCAACTGAGTACCTGTAATTCACACTCTGAACTGAGGACTTCCCATATACACTTGCAACTAAAGACCTTGTAACACAAACTCTCAACTGAAGACTTCCCATACACACTTGAAACTGTGGACCCCTAAATATGCTCCCAAGCAAATACTTCACCAGGGACATTTGGGAACGAGGATCACTGCAGTCACTCCCCAACTGATGACTTGATCATACACACTTGCAAGGGAGAAACCAAACATGCTGCTTACTGAAGACTTCTTGGATTGATTTCATATGGTGTGCCTTTTGAAAAATTACGTTTACTGTACGTTTGAATGTGGGTATACATACATTGACCTAGGAACATCAGAGATGCGATCTCATATAAAAACAAAGAATGTAGATAGCACTTGGTTGTCAAATCATTTGGTGATTGAATATGCTTTACCCCAGGCTATACTATTTTGCTCTATATCTGCATTGTTACTGATGCATGAAATCAATGACGTTACACTGTGTATAACCTTCATGTGTATACATCCATCTACTTCCTATGCACAAGACTGACCATTTTTATGCTTTGCTGTTGCTGCCCATCAACTATTTTGTCATGTATGAGCCACACAGAAATATACTTGAAACTTTAAATAAAATTTATTTTGGTACAATCTACGAACTCAATTCTTGTTAGAAAATGCAAGTATGAATCACCATAGCACAACTGATGCACACAACGGTCATTAATTGAAATACATACATGCTTATCCACTGCATAAATGACTTGGCTACATACGTATCACATACTATAAGAAGCATATATAAGTCTTCCTACTATTTCTTTTGCGGCCTTCTGCAAAAACCTTTTTCACCTTAATTTTTCTTCTTCATCTGAATACAATTGTATACAAGATCAGCACTGCAATGCTGATTCCAGTTCCACTGCCTCCGCACAAGCCTTCTTTCTTGGCACTTTCATCATTGTCATGAATCTGTTCAAGTGTTTCTCTCTTGCTCACTTCTCGTGTGACCAGGACCTTTTTCTCACACTGCCGTGTCCTATATAACATACTTTTCACACATCCACGATTGTACTGGAACATGATTGTGTTCCTATCTATAATTATTGATAATACATTCTAAGGCTTGTCTAAGGGAAACGTTTGAAGACTTTGTTTTTGCAAAACAGTTGAAGTTTATGATTATTTATGAAATATTAAATTCATTTCTTATATCTATTAAAAAATATGGAAGTGTACCTGAATTAATAGCATTCACATTACACCATCAGTGAGCGATTATACTGTGACACCAACGGATTACGAACTATTTTCACGTTCTACCCCTCCGCATTTTAAAATGGAACGGTCCTGAGCTCACTCCTTAGAGAGAAGAGAGAGGGGAGGGAGGGAGGGAGGGAGGGAGAGAATGAGGGAGCGAGGGAGAGAGGGAAAGAGGGAGGGAACTGACATTAATGTGATCGTCCGCGTTATAATGGATAAAGCGATGTTTACACATTTTTATTTTTCAGCTGTGGCCAGGTATTTAACTGTAACCCTCACGATAAACAGCTGAGTGTGCTAACCACTCTGCCACCAAGATCTCTGCCATGACACATCACCAAGATCTCTGCCATGACACATCACCAAGATCTCTGCTATGACACATCATCGAGATATGTGATATGACACATCACCAATATATCTGCTATGACACATTGCCAAGATCTCTGTTATGGCACATCACCAAGACAAACACACACAGTTTTCTGTTCGGTTTTATGGACGAAAAACATACAACCAGTAAGCATGGGAAAGTACCAAAAATATAACAATTTGAAAATACAACTTTTTTTAATATATTAAATAAAAATAAATAAACATTACCGGTTTTCTTTGACTTTTGCCTATTTCTTGGACGTTTCATTCCAGGGCTCTCCGGTATGCAGTCCGTGTCTGAAACCAAAAGGAATAGCGTTGTCAAATAAAAAACTGAGTTTATCGAAAATACGAACACTTTTTTCCTCAATCAGTCATTACCTTATAAGTAAACTTATAAGTAAACTTAAACAACTTCATTACACTGGCAATATTGCATTTCTGTTAGATTACATGTTGTGAATTATTAATGCATAATTGTTTTTTTTAAACTAGATCTGTCAACACATGCATGGATACTTAGCAATAGTTTTACACATTTTAAAAGCATAATATCATCAAATTCCATTCCATCAAATGTAGCAGGACATGTTACAGCTGATTGTTCCTGTGTGTCATCCTCCTCTTTCGTCGAGGTGTCTGTAGCAGGACATGTTACAGCTGATTCGTCCTGTGTGTCATCCTCCTCTTTCGTCGAGGTGTCTGTAGCAGGACATGTTACAGCTGATTCGTCCTGTGTGTCATCCTCCTCTTTCGTCGAGGTGTCTGTAGCAGGACATGTTACAGCTGATTCGTCCTGTGTGTCATCCTCCTCTTTCGTCGAGGTGTCTGTAGCAGGACATGTTACAGCTAATTCGTAACATTCGTGTGGTCAGTCACAGTCTTGTTATATGCTAAACATTGGAAATAATAATTATACATTACTGCAGGAATGTGGGGTATCTGCCTCATTAATGATGTTCAGTTGATAAGTTAATGTCTGCATTTTATTACTTTTAGGTGCATGGGAGAAAAGTGTCTCGACGAGTCATACATCTCTGCAGCTATGAAGACTGTGATTCTGGGTCGCTTTAATTCCGCTGGAGATACAAAAAAACAAGATCTACTGCTTGCTGCTGGCATAAAAGCCTGTGAGATAAAAAGGCGAAGACAAGTCAAAGAAATCTCAACCATCAGGAGAGCCTACCAATATTCCTACGCGATAAGCACAGGCACAGAAGCATCTTACGTGTGCCGAGAAGCATATGCCAGTCTGCATGGTGTGGGCACTTTTCGGATTAGAAGAATAGCAAAAGCTGTTGGTGACGGTGTGGTGCCTCAGGACAAACGAGGATGCCACAACAATAGACCCCGTGCTATAAGCGACGAGACAAAAATTAAGATTGATGTGCATATTCGTCAGTACCCTTACGAAGTATCACATTACGGCCGGAACAGGACGAAGAAACGATATCTTCGACCTGGCCTCAGTGTGAGGAAGATGTACGTAATGTTTGTGGAAAAAGAATTTCCCGAGGCATACAAACAGATAGCACAAGACAATCTACAGCCTGAGAAGATAGATTGTGTAGTCAGTTATGAATACTACTTTAGGTATTTCAAGGAAAATTTCAACTATGGCTTTGGACAACGAAGAACAGACGTCTGTGGAAAGTGTGAAGGGATAAAAGTGAAAATCAGGTGCGAAAAAAACAGAGACATTAGAAAGCGATTACAAACGGAACTTAAACTACATAAAGTGAAGGCTGAAGCGTTCTATCAACACCTGCGTCAGTGCACAGGAAAGGCAAAGCAGAGTGAGGGGCATGAAACAATATGTTTCGACTTTGAGCAGAACTTTCCATTTCCTCATCTGCCTGTTGGTGAAATGTTTTATAAGCGTCAACTCTGGTTTTACAACTTCAGTGTACATTCATGCAAAACTGGTCAATCCGTCATGTACACATGGCCCGAGCCAACAGCAAGGAGAGGGTGCAGTAGATCTTGTTTTTTTGTATCTCCAGCTCCAGCAGAATCACAGTCTTCATAGCTGCAGAGATGTATGACTCGTCGAGACACTTTTCTCCCATGCACCTAAAAGTAATAAAATGCAGACATTAACTTAGCAAATGAACATAAATAATGAGGCATTAACCCCACATTCCTGCAGTACTGTATAATTATTATTTCCAATGCAGATGTACATCGGCTTTATATATTATAGACTATTTTTTTTACATATTTATTTAATGAATGAATTAATTATCCGCTCAGTAACTCTGTCAAAAATTCATCGCACTAACCCCAAAAGCCGTCAGATTTATAATCATGACCGTGCCTGTGGTTGCGGCTAAGCTTATATATACCTATCCTATGGCTATGACTTGTCTATTATATAATTATTATACAGTTATACACAGATGTCTACGTCCATGATTATCGCGGTCTATGTTTATTACTATGTCTATGCCTATGTGTATGAGAACGAGTTGGACTGAGGCTGAGTCCGATCCGATGTGATTTACCTGCACTTGTTTCCCGTTTTTCGTGGTGGTATCACCTTTTTTCCGTGAATTGGTGTATGCCTTGCCCTCTGCACGTAGTTTGCGTCTTTTGTTCCGTCCCCATTCACCTTCATTCCTTCTTCTTTTCCCAACTAAAATGATTCCAAAACTTAGAGACCTTAGTTATGAAGAACGCCTGAAAGAATGTGGTTTAACAACTCTAGAGACAAGGAGGTTAAGAGGAGATCAGATTGAAGTTTTTAAGATATTGAATGGGTATGAAAATATTGATAGAAATATGTTTTTCTCACTCAAGAAGGATAGCAGAACTAGAGGACATGAGGTAAAATTAGTAAAGGATCAATGTAGATTGGACATCAGGAAGCACTCGTTCTCACAGAGGACAATAAATGAATGGAACAAATTGTCTACAGATTGTGTAAATGCTAGCAGCGTGAATATGTTTAAAAACAAGGTTAACACATATTATCAAGAGGGCGGGTTATAAGTAGGTGAACATTGTTGGACTCTCGATAAGCCAATGGCTTCCTTGTCCATTTGCCATCTGGGCCTTTGGCTTGGATGGCAAATCTTGTTAAATCTTGTTAAACTACTTCATCTCCATCCATTGCGCGTTAGATCACAGTGCGATAAAATGGCGGATCGTTTACATTCGCAGAATAACTTTATGTGTCGCCGTCTAGCGGATTCCGCAGTATGACTTCAACAACAGCCCAACTCCACGGATTTGGGCTGTTGTTGAAGTCAGACGTTTTTTGCGGACGTCACCACTGCGGCGTCTACAATGGAATAGGGCAGTTTTTCATATCAGACGATAGCTACTAGGCAGCTGGTCACTGTGGCGTATCTAACTCAATACCCCCAAAATGGTGGAGTTGGGCTGTTGTTGAATTCAGGTATTCAATTATTTCCTCATATA
Organism: Lamellibrachia satsuma; assembly: GCA_033239005.1. Classification (NCBI taxonomy): domain Eukaryota; kingdom Metazoa; phylum Annelida; class Polychaeta; order Sabellida; family Siboglinidae; genus Lamellibrachia; species Lamellibrachia satsuma. The sequence goes on along the minus strand of BSQZ01000038.1, from coordinate 4,322,124 downwards.
TGCTCAGACAGACGATAAGATATACAAACTCTGTTTTTGCTTTGATTTGTAACGATTTACTCAAAAAGAGCTATCGAATTGGCATGAATATTGTTATAACAATAATATTTACGCGTTTTGGTTCCAATCATAACGACACACATTAGGTCTATTTCAGATTAAGACAATGTACTATGCAGTAGACAACTCGTTTAGCTCTACGTACGCTACCACACTTGTGCAGCAATACGTTTGTAAATGTATACTAATTACTAAATCATCATTAAAAGTTTAATGTTATGAGTGTATATTACCACTTACATTTTCAACTTTCTATAGAATAACCTTGCTTTTTGTGTTGTGTATTATAAGTTTGGCTCTGTGCAACAAACGACAGCGTGGCTGTTTGGCCTAGTTCCAAGCTGCAATGCTAACCACTCATTTGAGAACTTGCGGGATCTGATTGAATTCTACCAAATCGACATGCAGTGGAGTTCGAATTCAACAGGTGAAAGAAAACATGATCTAATGTTTCCAGACCGTCCCAGTCTCTCCAGGCGGGATTTGAACGAAAGAGTATTTTCCAAAGTGGATTGCGACAAGACCACAATAATAAGGGGTCATCCATAAAATACGTCACGCTTGGGGGTCTATAGTCAAGCGTGACGAAGCGTCACATGGGGTGGGGGTCTCTGGGTAAGCGTACCGTGATAATTTTTGTTATGTTGGCTCGTCGAGCTGTTGATATCAAACCAGCAAAGTACTGTTGTTTTTTTACAGCCATGCAATGAATATAATAATGAGTATTGATGTAGGCATCCTAGGGGGATCTTTGTCAAAACGAACGTAATTTTAAGGGAAGTGTACATGCCAGCGTTACGAAGCACGACAAGGGGGTGGAGAGTCTCAAAATTTTCCACAAATAGTGTGACGTACTTTATGGATGGCCCCTAACTTCATTGATGATGTCTATAATATAACCTTGACACAATGAAAACATTTGTCATTGCCACCTAAACTGAAATAGTATGCTTGATTCACAATGTAATTTGTTTAATAACTGGCCATTGTATTTGGTTGCTGGACATACCTTTGTATATTATAGTTTTCCCCCATAATTAGTGCAGAACATAATGCATTATCTAGTCTCATTTACCGAATTACAGGTGCATAAGGAATATATTGATCGTATCCGTGCGAGTTCGCTGGATGTTAATTAACAAAGGAAAATATTTCCATTGCGCTTACACTGTAACCTGTTTTGATATTTCAGGCCTGTGAGCCAGATATTTATCCAAACAGGCATGTGTTGTTGTGCATAGCATGCACCCTACCTTTCACATCCGACGAGAATGAACGCGCAAACAGTGTGTGGAAACTGCTGAAAACATGTCTCCGTACAGCAATGTCAACATAAAGACTTGCTTGCCTAACACTAATGAAAATCCACTACAGCAGGCCTGTTGATTATGACCATGTCGTCAGAAAATTGGATGAACTTCACCATAGAAGCCTCTAGTAGATGCCTGAATAGTTGTGTAGCGACTAGTGACCAACGACACACAATCTATCATTGCCTACTTTTCATTGATTTTATTTATGTGAATAAAAAATATACATATAGGAATGGTCTGTTATTACATTAGGTCAACGATGGTTTATCGCAGTTTTGCTTTTTATTATAAAAATAACCTTTTTTGAACATAAACCATATTAAATGATGACATACCAAAATAAATATTACTCAGTAGAGAACATTTGAAATGTCAAACGACCCGCCCTAATCAATAACAGTTTGTTGAAGCATTATGCGGCTTGCATAAATCACTATACAGTGGCTCATTATAATTTCAATATTTTGCGAACCCTCTCAGTCGAACTCCCCTTCCAAAATCTTAGATCCACCCCGGTGTTCTGTATTAGACAAACGTTAATTAATATTAGTGTTGTATATTTAATATAGACCCAGCTCGGTCTTTATGTTTTAAGGCCTATATTCTGTTTGGTCTGGCTAAAACTTATAGAAGACATAATAGTATTACTGTTGCTTCAATATGAGGTGCGTCATCTCACTGGAGCCGTGGATGTGTATTTTGCAAACTTCCCAACCACTCAGCATTATGACATGAAATGGTGAGTGGCGCCACTGGTGGAGAGTTTTGTATTTTGGGCTTATGTGCTGCCCTTTGGTGAATCACCCGAATTATTCGTTTATATATTATTATAATTTTTTATTACGATGGCTTGTTGTTATTTTTGGTTACAGGGGTCGGGAATTTTCTTTAAGGGATCATGCCTCAGTTAGACTTCCTGGTATGTTACACGAATGTAGGCCACAGTAATTTTAGATATGTGTTATTAAAAAAAAATCATATCATCTGACATCTCAAGTCTCAAGTAGTTATACTCCAAACAGCCCAATCTTGAGCTAACGCAGGAGTTTGGACCAACGGCTTTTAGTGTCTCTTCCGAAAGACACGGGCAAAGTGGGGTGAACGAAATTGCCCAAGCTTCGAAACGGCGGAGGTGGAAACGAACCACCGTCCTCTCGATCGACAGGCGGGTGCTCTAACCATTAGACCACCGCTCCCCACATAGCTCCATTTGAACCAGGCACATTGGCAAGTTTGCTGGTAGAACATTTTGGCAATGTAACTGTGGATTTTTAGATGATTTCAATAGGCGGAAGGATTTTTGGCAATTTTTTCGCAACAAGGCACGTGTGCGTAGTAATTCATTCAGAAATTGGTAAAAAACATTGACAGATATGGCACGTTCAGGCATTTTAAATGAGTTACAAGTACGATACTTTGACTAAACTCGATCAGCATGTCAATGAGATGATGGCAACGGCAGGTAAGAAGTTTAAGAATTTTTGATGGTCTCGTTTTCTTATAATCGTGCAAAACGTTAACACGGTCGCCAATGGGAAACGTAACAGGAGGCTGAACCCTTAAGTGCACACCCTACTCGTCGAAACCCATCATCGGCACTTGGAAAATACCATACAGTCAGAAGGACGCGTATCGATGTGACATCGAGCGTTTCGTTTTTTGTGGTCGATGTGCTTCGACGAGTGGGTCGTCACACGTCGTTGGTTCTTGCTCTGATGGTGCATGTTGTCAGCGTACGGGCATAGCACCGAAGCTGTCGTTAGCTTAGAATCGAGTTGTTATGAAAGCTAAAACTACGAGCACGTCAATATTCAAACGACGCTGGCAAGTCTGCAAAATGAGGAATGTGTTTCTTGCTATTGTTGCCGTCGCTAGTTTTCTGTTAGGTGAGTGTTTGACCGACGGTGATCCCGCGCTCAGTCGGTTGGAATTCCATTTCCTGCGAGTAGTCATTGTTATTTGGAAGGCGTTGCCGTTGTATGCAATGACTGTTTAGTGTTGCTACAACTGTCATTCGCGTAGTAAACCGTCACGATCTGTACTACCTTCCAGAGTCGACTAGGCCGCAGTCTCCACAAACTGAAGCCAGTCCTCATCACTCCATAAATACCTTCAGATCGTGTATATAGATTTTAATATAGTTTTTAACCTAAAAACACGCATTGTTGCCCCAATAGCGGTGCAATGTCTTATAATTGGCCCTGACCGGAACTACCAACGGACACAGACGCCGCAGGTCTTACGACACTCCTAAGGAGCCCAGTCGGGCAGTCCTTCACAGGAAGAAGAATCAGTGATCTCGGCCCCTAGTGATCTCGGTCTGGTCTCTGGTGATCTTGGCCACGTGTTGCAATACATAATTAAGAGTTTTTATGCAATGATGCGTATGGGTGGTCGTTATGTCACAAGTCACATATGTCCTAGACGATATTTCATAAATTTGAAACGTTATGTCACAAAATGCTTGGACGGTTTGTCACAAATTTATTTAAAGTTTTTATTTTGTTGTTCACGCACTGAACATAAATCGGTGATTATTTGTTGTAATGTTGGCCGGGACTCTGCCGTATATCTGCGCATTTTAGACGTTACTTGTTATTGTCCATTGTCGAGTGCTATAGATAGTACTCGCGCTGTATAATTCGTTGAAATCAAATAGCGTGACTTGTATGTTAGGCAAACCTAGTTTCATTATTATTTTAACTAGATTTAACAAGATTTGCCATCCAAGCCAAAGGCCCAGATGGCAAGTGGACAAGGAAGCCATTGGCTTATTGAGAGTCCAACAATGTTCATCTACTTATAACCCGCCCTCCTGAGATATGTGTCAACCTTGTTTTTAAACATATTCATGCTGCTAGCAGTTACACAATCTGTAGACAAATTGTTCCATTCATTTATTGTCCTCTATGAGAACGAGTGCTTCCTGATGTCCAATCTACATTGATCCTTTACTAATTTTACCTCATGTCCTCTAGTTCTGCTATCCTTCTTGAGTGAGAAAAACTATAGTTCACTATGTTTGCAGTCTCCATCCTTCATGTTAATTTGTGTTACATATACATGATGTGTGATTCGTATATTGTATGACATTTTATGGACATGTTTTGGTAGTAATTAATTCAACCAAAAAAAAAAATCTGGCAAATATGAAAGCAACATTTTATTTATTAAGCACATGCTTGCTTTTTGCTAAAATTTTTGCATAATTAAAATCCTTATCTGCCACCACACATATAATTCCAACATGTAACCTTCTAATGGAACACACTAATATAAAACGCTAAAGGAACATACAAAGACTAATGGATCACAAAATAATGTATCACACTAATATAAAAAGACTAATGAAACGTACTAATAACAAAGACTAATGGAGCACACTAACATAACAGAATAATGGAACACACTAATAATTATTAGTGTGTTCCATATCAGTCAGAAGTGTAGTATTATGTGTGTCTTACTTATATCTACATTCTTTGAAAATTTTATAATGATATCTTGAAAATTAACTGAATTAATGTCTTTTTTCTGATTTTTATTGTCGGTCAAACCTTGGGACATGTGCGAAAGTTACACGTACAGCAATTTTCAGATCACTCTATAATATTTAATATTTATCTAAGGACCGTGAAATTAAATAGTCAAATTTTGTGAACAATTTGCTAAGATTAGTGTACAATTTCAGTGCCATATTTGTATTCGTTATGTATTTATGGTTGGCTAAATAGTGCTATTTAGCAGGTTTCTGTGAGGTTATTTTCAGGTCATGTACCGATTTGGCCTACAGAATTGTCATAGTTATAATGAACTGATGTGTTTAATTATGCACACACACAGTTATGCAGAGAATTGATATTGATGTTTTTTTAGAGTACCTAAGTGGGAATGCGTATATTTGTTGCTTTAAAGATGGCTTTCGTTTATGCGTTAAAATAGATGGGCAAAGTATTTCCCAATAAATAGTTTTAAAAAATCATAACTAAATAACCACTGAAGCGATTTTGCTCAAATAAAGTTTATTTTATTTCTAAATGAAGTCTCTATCTAATAAGCCCATTTTAAATATAATTTGACAAGTTAATTTTTTATAGTTGGGATACCTACTAATATCAAAGACTGATACATATACAAACAATAAAGAAAATGTCATATTAGCATAATGCACTAATGTTAAATGTGGATAATGTATGCACTACTACAGAACATGTCTACATAGAACAGATGTTTCTAAGTACTAATAATTACAATCTTTTCTTGACACATTGAAGAAAGTAATAATTTGAAACTTAAACATTCATATCGGTGTCCCTATGTAAATAATAAAATCTTCATGATGAGCCATCTGTTTTGCTTACTGTGTAGAGCGGTCATCTGGTGATGGTCATCCGTAGCCATCGTTCCACCTATTAAAAATAGCAGACACCTGGCAGTGATTCATTCGTCCATGCACACACACCCTGTATACAAGTTGAATGATATTGACAGTGAAAATGACATGATATTGACAAAGAAATGAAAAGTGATGTAGAGTGAGTCATAATTAGGTTCAAAGAAGATAATAGTAGATGCTTACTTTGACATGCATCACGCAACAACCTCCCTGTACAACATGGTGAAAAATGCTGTTATATATATATCCTTTGTCCATTTATGTATATTATAGTAAACAACATTTTTGCAACTGTACACATTCATCAAAGCCACCAATCGCCCATCTGCAGATGATAGCCAATCTATCTATTAGTCAAAGTGAAGCCATGTTTATTTAGAAACCGCTAATGTTCAAAGTTCTGTCTCATAGAATGGAAATACAATGCATCACATTTACAACCGCGGTCGCTATGAGCCAGGATTCAGTCGGTTGGAAACGTTGTGTAGATCAAAGACCATGGAAGCTTTCCTTCATTACAAACATATTATGTCCGTTATAATTCATATTTCTCTGTACACTCTGTATTTTAAAATTAATTTAACACACAAATTTTGGCTGAACAGTTTATAGGCAGAAAACGAGGCATTCCGATGACATATTGAGTGAATTATACAACTATATTTATTATAAACACAATTTTATACAGCGACCATAGATACCGAACAATAAGTACATACTACAACTATAATTATTTCAAAGGCATAAACACTCTTATTTATGTATCGCAACACGAGGCCGAGATCACTAGAGACCAGGCCGAGATCACCACCGAAAGGCCGAGATCACTGGCAACGGTACTACTGCTAGTCCTAGTGTCCAGTAGTGAGGTCAAGCTCAGACTCAGTTAGACTTCCTGGTGTGTTACAGACGAATGTAGAGCACAGTCATTTTAGAATATTATTTGACATAATTGCAACTATTTGAGCTAACAGATGGATGGTTCAGCTCACTTCACTGAAAACTGCGTTGCTATTGAATTCAGTGACGATCGTTTTGGCCCATGCGAAATTCTAAGAATAGTCGTTTTGACCCACCACTGATTTGATAAAAAATTATGATTGCGCACAAAACCATATGCACACGCTAATATGATAATAATTCTTAATACATCTGAATGTTTCTCAAGATTCAAAAACACTAATTTAGCATTTTTTAACGTTTCCCAGTTACAACACACAATTAAGTTACAAAAAGTCAAGTCGAAAATAAAGAACGTAATAACGTCCATGGATGGCCACTTTCCATGATTCGGCCAATGTGAGCGAAAACACGGACCGAAACATCCGACACCCAAAAATTATATGCATGTGTTTTGGTCGTTGTTCTTGGCTTAATCGTGGATATTACAGGTAATTTGGATGGAATTATTAGTTTGTTTTAACACATTTCATAGAATTTTTTTAATTTGTAAGCCCGACAATATAATGAGGGTTAATTTTTTTTTAATATGTGAATAAAATCGGCTGCTAACCTGCCCCATGTTGTGTGTGTTATGAAATTGTCAGTGTCAGGCTGATTTAAATTTGATATGTCTTCTGCAGAGTTTCACTTCTCTCTACCACCCTCACATCATGAAAAGCGACAGATCAATCGGTTTTTGTTGAACGTTTCTTGGCACTGATTTATGTTGACATAAAATTGTAAAAGTTCATGAATGTGGATTTTTATAATTGATGTAGTAACTTTCTCCTGATCATTAACTAGATCCTAATCATTCATATAGAATGGAGTACACAAATAACGATCCTGATAACTGGGCCTGGCTATTGTTCACATTCATGGTTCTGGGTGAGAGTTAATAGAAACTAATCATGTGCACCTAATATCAAGAATATCACACCAGTGGTTTATTCATGTGTTCTAAAAGCGGGATATTCTGATAGGCACATGCACATTTCTATGAAATCGGGTAACCTACACTGCCGTGTGACACATTAAGCACTGCCAGCATACGCAGAACCAACACCAGGTTTCAATCAAATGGGATGTTGTGTCAGAAAGAGGACTTATTTAGTAAACAACTTATGCAGTTTGCATCAACAAAATATGTAAATTGAGTTTTGATGCAAATAGCTTGGCTATATTGGAAAGAATAGGGGTAGGTGTATACAAATATATTTTCATTTGGCAAGCGAACATTGCCAGACTATGGCACCAATGATGTAGGGTTATCTAACTATTTGGCGTGGCCCAGGAAATTAAGATATTGTTTCCATTTAAGCATTGTGCATCAAAATATTTTCCAAAAAAATTCATGGTATTTATAATTGAACTGGTGTGATTGTAATTAATTTGAAAAATTAGAAGTAATTGTAATTTATATTTTGATTTTGTGTAATTGACTCTGTCACATTGTACATACAGAGTGGCAGTACATACAGAGTGGCAGTACATACAGGGTGGCAGTACATACAGGGTGGCAGTACATACAGAGTGGCAGTACATACAGAGTGACAGTACATACAGAGTGGCAGTCATTGTCCTGTCCAACAGTGTCCATTTAATGTCAATAAATTGTTGGATTGTCAGTTTACCAACCTACATAGTATTCAGATTGTTGAGCACAACTACAGTAAGGGCGGCGAGCCACTGTAGAGCTTCACTGTGTCCACTCAAATGGGGGGACCATGCTGAACATGTACACAATAATAGGTACACGCAGATACATACATACGTACATGCCCTAATTAGCGTACACTCCCATTTTAATTAGCAGGATCCATAATTATTGTAATTTGACTAGTTTGGAACAACTTAAGAATGTCGCCATCTGGTGTTAAACAGGTGGCACCACTTTTCTGTTGTTCTACACTAATCACCAAATGACACCACTAGTGATAAACAGTTGCCATATTGTCTAAAGAAAAAAATTTGGTATGTACTTATAAGAACACATTCCTTGACATTTTTCCATGACTGTTTTTTTTTTCAAGCATACTGTATGCACATTAGGTTGTATATGGTATATATATATTTGTTTGTGTCTGTATATGTATACATGTGTCATATTATGTGTGTTCTAAGATATATCTGCACATTAAGTATCTAGTATTCGCTTGCCAAATTAAAGTTTATTTGTATACACCTATAGTTGTAGCAATTTAAATTATTTCATTGATGTGCTAACAGCAACTTGTTAATGTAATGTTTATACATGTGCCCAATTATTCCTTTTTAACATATGGTTTTGATATTTCAGCTGCTGTCTACACTAATGCCACAGATACTTTCAAAAGGTAGGGGCATATTTGCAAGTTTTTAATATTGATATATGCATGATTGTAGTTGTTTGTTTACCAAGTTTTTTTCAAACAAACTTCCCCAAATCCACAACCTTTGGTACTTTTCTGTGAGCAAATGTTAAGTCAGTAAATTTTATTTCATGTCTCCGTCCTTTGCTCTATAATTCCATATACCTGTACAACAACAGTGTCAGTCAGCAAATACCAGGCCACGATCTGGGCGACCACCAGTTACCACACGTCAACAAGATCAACTTATCCCAATCAGTCATCTGCGGGACAAGTTTTATTCCACAAGCCAAATAACTCATTTAATACCTGGTCAGGTCACAACAACCAGCAACTCAATTGCTAGAAGAAGACTGCGCAATAGTTACCTGGCTGCAAGGAGACCATACAGGGGTCTGGCTGCAAGGAGACCATACAGGGGTCTGGCTGCAAGGAGACCATACAGTGGTCTGGCTGCAAGGAGACCATACAGGGGTCCGGTCCTCAGCTGTGTCTACCGCCGAAACAGATTGTGTGGTGCCAGCAGCATCTTCGGTGAACCCACCAGCGCCAAGTCTATGGGAAGAACTTCATAGGTGCACGTGTTAACAGGCCAGGAACCAACTCCCAGACAAGAACTTAATGATCATACGCAGATACTCCAGAAATCGTGATATATGATAATAAACAGTTGTATTAATAGTTTGGAGTGCATTAACAAATAATGTTATTGGCTACTCTTCAGTAAAAGCTAATTATATTAGTGGCAAAGAAGCCCCAAGCAATTTGACATTTCTGTTGGCAATGTCCGTACGGAGTTGGCATGTGACATCAGTCTGGCCAAACGAACATCAACAAACATTGTCATTCCATAGCAACGCAGAACATCAACACACATTGTCATTCCGTAGCAACGCAGAACATCAACACACATTGTCATTCCACAGCAACGCAGAACATCTGCGTACATTAAAAGCATATATATTGCAGTGGGGCAAAAAACAATGAATTTGGGTGTGACATCAGTTTCATTATTTGAAACACTATTAAAACCCTACAGCATATAAAGATTTTAAATAATAGCTAGCAAGACCGAGAGGCACTTTGTGCACAGTGCTATGACAAAATCACAGAGGGCAAGCCAATACAAAGGTGAGACAGCTCTACTCAAAAGTTAGATGGACACAGTTGTTAAAAAATTGCATATATCAAGATATTTCGGCAGTAAAGTCATACAGTGTCCATATATTTCCCGACATACCTAATCAAACCACTGAGTAATGCAAAGACAAAGTAGGCCGCTGGTCCAACTTCCAAGCCTAGGCTAGGGCTAGGCTAGGTGAGACAACTGTGTCTATTAGCTTGTACAAACTAAACATGGTATTTAAAAACAGTTTGATAAATAAATATGCGTGGTACTGCCAAGACAACACTATTATAAATGCATTTACATTATTTTTGAAGTTTTTTTGATCCCGGGCATTTGTTTACTGCAGTGTGAATCTGAAGGCTTCGGCCAATAAATCAGACCTGGTTTAACCCAACCCACTGTCGCTACTAACTTCATTTTTGTGACTGTGACCGTGTTGTTGACTCGTACATGTACAGAATGACTTGAACTGATAGTTGCACTGTCAGAATCGCCGTTGCTCGACATTTTGTGTAATCTAAATCTTGCTAAAAGTTAAGTGCCTATGAACTGGCATAGGCGAGTTTAGCTTGTTTGGCCAAAATGATGTCACACGGCCTGACATGTACCGGCAAAAATCCACAAACTGGTTTCAGAACGTGCCTTCGGGAATTTAGGTATATCCTCCATTTTATGAGTAAGTTAATGTAACTTTTTACAATTTCATGACTGAATCAGAAAAGGGGATACATTTCTATCCAGAACGAGTGAAAACAAGTAAATGTATGCGACCTTTGCATCTGATCTTTAAGCCAGCAGCACACTAGTCAATTTTTCGTCAAGGAACTGCAGATTTGTCATCAGGGTAAAATTTGTCAGGCCAGATAGTTCTCAGCACACTAGCCGATATTTTTTTGCGGCTAGCATGACTACTGGTGAGTTTGGAATGCATGCAAGCCCCACAAATTTGTCTGGGTCAGCAGCACACTAACTGACAAGGCTGTCAGGACGTCTAGAGATCTAGCAGTAGTGCTGTCAGATATTATCTGACAAGCCCTGATCTTGTCAGAAATTCGCAGCACACTAACCGATTATTTGTCCACCAACGAAAAATCAGCTGGTGGGCTTCATCCAGGCACTGCTGGACAAGTGGGACCGATTCCCTCAGCAGACCATATGGCGCTTGGGGCAAAGCATGTGACACAGATGTGTTGCCTGCATCACAGCCAACTTTTGTCACATTATTGAAGTTTGACCTTGCCAAAAAATCGCCTTGTAAGACTAATGGAAAAGGCTATTTTTACTACTGTCACATGTCACATTCCTGTTACAAAAAATGCCAAGCTTTCCATATCAGTACAATTATGTGCAACAGTGCATTAAACATTTTTTATTTTCTATCTTTGAAAATGGTCGATAGGTGTTTCTACTCCAATCACTAATAACACTTTCGGGGTTATTGCATTGATGTGCGCAATAATTTTTTTGCTTTATCATTGTGAAACGTAAACTGTGATTGTCCATGATTCACTTCGATGGTACTTTCCATGTCATTGCAGTGATGTGCACGTTGTTGTATTATTTTTGTGACACAACTATCTTCCAATGTTAGTGTAGCGGTAAGTTTCTTTTGATGCTGGGTTTATGTCGACCCGATATTGATGCGTTTTTCGCTCTTGTTTATCCAACAATGGAACCTGGTTCTCCGAAGACCCAGGTCTTGCAGTAATGTTACAACATGTTTCCATATTGTATCTTCTGCAAAAGTAATAGTAGTGTGACCACTGGCTTGGTAGTTGTGAATTAAGTTTATGCTGACAAACGTTTTAAAAATCAGCCAGCAGCATATATGTTGTGTGTGCTCTCCAAGAAGACTTGGGGTCAATTAAATATCAATTCCACATCATAAATACCCATTCCAATTATCAATTACATATCAAAATATCAATATTTGAACAGAGCAACCACATGAACACTCAGTAAAAAAAATAGCATCTATTTTAGAGTGCAAGTTTATCTAATTTCTGCATTTTATGGCACGCAATGGCAAACTAATATGATATATGCAGCATATTATATTTTACGAATTATTTGTAGCAAATAATTTCAGTTAAAAAGTAGAAAAGTTAGAAAAGTAATTGAAACTATAAATTACATTTGCACCAATTCGAATTACTTGTAAAAAACAAAACTCCAATTACACATCCGAAATTGGAATTAGCATTTCAATTACAATGTAATTTACCCCAAATCTGTCTCCAAATACTTAAAACTCCATCCTCAACTGATTTAGCCTATCACAAATCCGGTTTTTGATGTCCAAATATGTAATGTGTGAATACCGGTAGTTTATGTAACACCTGCAGTCATTTTCTTAAAAAAAATTAAAATAATCAAAAGAAATTACTTTAGTCATTAGATCTGATAAGGTTCAAGATAGTGGATCTCCAAAATGGTAAACACTGTGGGTCAATGTCGCTCGTGGGCGTGACTTCCATCTTCTCGCCGATCACATGACAAAGTTAAACAATTTCACCAAGGGTGAAATTCTTGAGTTTTCAGCGTTTCCAATTTCACTTCAGTTAATGTTTGACCAAACATTATCTAATTTAATAGTCTGATGTCTAATGAGACTGTCCACTGAGACTGTGCTGGCCACTGAGTCTGTGCTGGACACTGAGATTGTGCTGGCCACTGAGTCTGTGCTGGACACTGAGTCTCTGCTGGACACTGAGTCTGTGCTGGACACTGAGATTGTGCTGGCCACTGAGTCTGTGCTGGACACTGAGTCTGTGCTGGCCACTGAGACTGTTGCACCAAGCAACTAGACACCAACGAAGGGGAACATTTCTTATTTACCAGTCGCCAGTAAATCGTGTTTGTTTAAGTTAACAGCTCAGGTGTGGAGGAATGGGACTTGGACTATTTGTTAACAGCTCAGGTGTGGAGGAATGGGACTTGGACTGTTTGTTTTATTTGTATCCATCCATAAATTACAACTGAAAATAACAGGCTAATGCACTGTTAATAGTATGCTTTGTAATGGAAAAGCTTATTTTTAGCTAGGATAATTGTGCCATTTTAGATTAAGAACACTAGAAAACATTGCGCAACAGTACTTATTAGATATGCAATATGTCAGGCACCAAGTTGTCGGGTAGTTATTGATTGGGCTGATGGTGTGTCTTTGTTGTGTGCATGTCTTGGCTAAATTGTGGTTTTGATCGAGTTTTTCTGTAGCAAATTTGCAATGTTTAATTATAGACACTCGTGCTTTGTGACACGATGAATGTATGTTAAATTGATGAGCATGATATTAATGCACAAATCATGTCCAAGCAGACAATGAACTCTTCAGCACTATTAATGATTTTATGTTCAAACTGCATCAAAGCTACAACTGTGTTTGGTAAAACAAATTTACTTAACTGTGACTCAGCTATATGCATATACATTACACACGCATGTACACACGTGCACGCACGCACACACACCCACACACAGAGTCCACGGTCCCTGGACAAACTCAAGATAAAGTGCATAAGAAAAGTTTAAAATGTTGTACTGCAACGTCTTGACATCATGAAACAAGCAGCAGAGGGCAAAATAATTAAAGTACAATATAGTACAATGTCACAACGTCTAAGAACAAACTGCACTATAGTGCATATGTTGTGTTGCTGTGTCACAACGTCTAAGAACAAACTGCACTATAGTGCAAAACTGCACATATGGTGTTACTGTGTCATGACATCTGATAACAAACTGCACTATTGTGTGCACGTTATGTTGCAGAAACACGCTGTCTGAGCACAGACAGACACCTGAAGAGCTCTTGCTGAGAGAGCAAATTAGAAATTTGGAGCTACGCATTGGGGACTTAGAGAAACAGTGAGTATTCAGCAATGTTAGTATTGTTACAGTAAAGATATGTGCCCTTGTTTTGTAACCGTCTCCAGTGCGGGGTTGTTTTAGCCAGCAAACAAGTGTACATAAGCAACTTTGCACTGGTCTAACGTAAGTTACTTTAGATAGTTCCACTATAATCCTATTTTCCTTCCAAAATAGCCTTTGTTTCTTTTTCTCCTGCTCTTCTTCATGTTTTCCGCAGTCTTTCCCCAGGTCTCCTTCCACTGGAGGACCACCGTAAGGCAGACCTTGCGTGCGTGCGTGCGTGCGTGCGAGACACAGACAGCAGTTGGTGTACACTCAGGTTCTAAATGATATTATCATGACCAACATATTTTGGTAAACGTTGTCCTTGAAACACTAACAACACAGCAAAGTTGTTTGTCACGCAGCTGTCTTCATAGCAACCCTTGTCCACGGCTAATGCAAGAGTGTTTCGTTATGTTGGTTGGTTTATAGAATGAGACAGCCAGTCCTAGGAGTCTATGACAGGTTACATATTTATTATACCTGGTTGGCTACTGATATTGGACGGTCAGTGAGACATGACCCCCATCCCCATGTCCACTTGCCGACTGCAGTTTGGTGCTTTGGGTGTTGTCTTGTTTAATCTTAATGTCTTGTGTGAGGGACTCAATGTCCATAGCTGCAACAACCTGCATGTGCTAGCAAAGACTAGATCATCTAACATGTTCTCTCTGTTTTTGCAGAAAGAAGCACTTCCCAGAAATAAAATTTCTATCGTATAAAGACAGAAAACGGATACTTGTAAGTTCTCTGCATTCATCACACGGGTCGTTTCATAAATGTACAAATGTCATAGATTACCGATTCTGTATATCACATGGGTCTCATTTGGCTTTGTATTCAACACCAGATATCTATTTATGTCACTGATTACATGCAAATGTACAAACACAAAATTTTCTCTCAGCACTGAGGTCATCATCGTTCCAACAGACAGCCAGAGGAGAAGAAGAAAAGACAATGTAACCTCACAAGTGTACCATTAACTATTCCTGTCATGATCATCTGTGACTTTGGTAAACATTTTGGAAATGATAACAATAATTATATTAAATAAAAATTGTGAAAATAAAAGAGTTTGAATTCCCAGACAGTAAAGAAATACAATTTGTGAATTATTCTGCATCAGGAATCAGTTTGTGATTACAGTTGTCATCATCCAACAGTGACCATAACAACTAAATTTTTCTTTCAGATAACGGGTGGGGCGGGCTTTGTCGGATCAGTTTGTGATTACAGTTGTCATCATCCAACAGTGACCATAACAACTGGAATTTTTCTTTCAGATAACGGGCGGGGCGGGCTTTGTCGGATCAGTTTGTGATTACAGTTGTCATCATCCAACAGTGACCATAACAACTGGAATTTTTCTTTCAGATAACGGGCGGGTCGGGCTTTGTCGGATCAGTTTGTGATTACAGTTGTCATCATCCAACAGTGACCATAACAACTGGAATTTTTCTTTCAGATAACGGGCGGGCGGGCTTTGTCGGATCAGTTTGTGATTACAGTTGTCATCATCCAACAGTGACCATAACAACTGGAATTTTTCTTTCAGATAACGGGCGGGCGGGCTTTGTCGGATCAGTTTGTGATTACAGTTGTCATCATCCAACAGTGACCATAACAACTGGAATTTTCTTTCAGATAACGGGCGGGCGGGCTTTGTCGGATCAGTTTGTGATTACAGTTGTCATCATCCAACAGTGACCATAACAACTGGAATTTTTCTTTCAGATAACGGGCGGGGCGGGCTTTGTCGGATCAGTTTGTGATTACAGTTGTCATCATCCAACAGTGACCATAACAACTGGAATTTTTCTTTCAGATAACGGGCGGGGCGGGCTTTGTCGGATCAGTTTGTGATTACAGTTGTCATCATCCAACAGTGACCATAACAACTAAATTTTTCTTTCAGATAACGGGCGGGGCAGGCTTTGTCGGATCAGTTTGTGATTACAGTTGTCATCATCCAACAGTGACCATAACAACTGGAATTTTTCTTTCAGATAACGGGCGGGGCGGGCTTTGTCGGATCAGTTTGTGATTACAGTTGTCATCATCCAACAGTGACCATAACAACTAAATTTTTCTTTCAGATAACGGGCGGGGCAGGCTTTGTCGGATCAGTTTGTGATTACAGTTGTCATCATCCAACAGTGACCATAACAACTAAATTTTTCTTTCAGATAACGGGCGGGGCGGGCTTTGTCGGATCAGTTTGTGATTACAGTTGTCATCATCCAACAGTGACCATAACAACTGGAATTTTTCTTTCAGATAACGGGCGGGGCGGGCTTTGTCGGATCACACTTGGTTGACCGGTTGATGATTGATGGGCATGAGGTGACAGTGGCAGACAACTTCTTCACTGGACGTAAACGCAATGTCGAGCACTGGTTAGGTCATGAGAACTTTGAGCTGCTCAATCATGACGTGGTCAATCCCCTGTACATTGAGGGTGAGTAAGATTCTCAGTTTACCCGTAAGTGAATCCATTACAACCAGGGCTGCAGGTTAACACCGTCCTGGTGCCAATGACCAGTACTTTTGCAGTCGGGCCAGTTGCGTCCATCAGGTTTCCAGTCCATGTGGCCGGTGGTTTTTAGAACTGTGTTGTAATTCTGACCAGTTTTTGTATTTTCATCCATAACAAATGTTTCAATAAATCTCATCCAGAATTCTAGTATTGCCACTGAACTACTCCGATCGGCAATGTTTTTGTCCGAACTGCACCAGCAACTAGCAAAACGGGATAATATAACCTTGACCTGACGACAACAAAATGGGATAACATAACCTTGACCTGATGACAACAAAATGGGATGACATAACCTTGACCTGATGACAACAAAATGAGATGACATAACCTTCACCTAACAACAACAAAATGGGATAACATAACCTTCACCTGACGACAACAAAACGGGATAACATAACCTTCACCTGACGACAACAAAACGGGATAACCTAAACACTGCATCGATCAGTGATTAATAGTGACCACACCTGACACAGATAATTTTTTATTTTGGTGTGGATGAAAATAAAAGTGTTTATTATGGTTCCCGTGACTTTTATTTGAATTTTTTTCCCCGAGCACATTATCAGGGCGGATAGAATATTGGTCATTTGATAGATTTTGAAACTGACCAGCCCGATCAGGCTGGCG
The DNA here is from genome assembly GCA_033239005.1 of Lamellibrachia satsuma. NCBI lineage: Eukaryota > Metazoa > Annelida > Polychaeta > Sabellida > Siboglinidae > Lamellibrachia > Lamellibrachia satsuma. The sequence continues at coordinate 4,304,846 of BSQZ01000038.1, read as the reverse complement.
GACAAAAATCTTAGTTTTCACCCCTGATTACAACACAACTTTAATCAGAGGCATGCTATTTGTTTCACTTGTCACTAATAACTTATTTTATTAATATAGCATTTTTAAAGCGCCATATATCTGGGTCCAACCGATTCATAGGCGCGTAGTCATTGTGAAAATATACAAGAAATTGTAAGAATCATAACTGTATATATAGTTAAAAAATTTAATAACTAGATTATAAGGTTAATATTAATAAATAAATAAAAGCTTTAGCGATTATAATAACTAATAGCATAGTGGTTAAAACACCGGACTCTCAATTGAGAGAACCCGGGTTCGAATCCTGTTGCTGCTGTTTTGAAACTTTGGCAATTTCGTTCACCCCACATTGCCTCAGTTCACTCAGCTGTAAATGAGTACCTGGCTACAGACAGTTCACTCAGCTGTAAATGAGTGCCTGGCTACAGACAGTTCACTCAGCTGTATAAATGAGTACCTGGCTACAGACAGTTCACTCAGCTGTGTAAATGAGTACCTGGCTACAGACAGTTCACTCAGCTGTATAAATGAGTACCTGGCTACAGACAGTTCACTCAGCTGTATAAATGAGTACCTGGCTACAGACAGTGGTGGATATGGGGATGAATAGTCTGCACAGTAATTGCAGCATGGCTGAATGCTTCCCAGAGAAGACGAGATGGCGTTGGAATGAACAGGTCTGCCAGGGGGTGAAGTGTAAACTGCTTTGAACAGTTCCAAGGACTGGATACCGCGCTATATAAGAACATACCTTTACATTTACCTCTAATGAAAGAATACTGCACTGTATGTGAAATGTGTAAATTTGAGCATTAGTAAATTTTGTTTGTAATGATGTCTCTCCCTGTCCACAGTGGATGAGATCTACCACTTGGCGTCACCAGCGTCACCAAAGAACTACATGTACAACCCAATCAAAACCATCAAGACAAACACAATGGGAACAATTAACATGCTGGGTAAGGCCTTGCAACGTTACACATTTCTATGTCAGTTTTTACCCAGATTAAACAATATAGACTTACATCATGCTATAGATGATTTCTTGGTATTCTACCAATGTATGTCATTTAAAGTTTTACTCTCCATTTTCCACAGAATGATGTTATAAATCTTGAGATCTTGTTGACCTTTGTGATAACATTATCACCACATGTTCCAGGGCTAGCAAAGCGTGTGAGGGCGAAATTGCTGATGGCTTCAACTTCCGAAGTATATGGCGGTATGTTTTCTGTTTTCTTCAAGCCATTTTCCACACCTGGTGCATATGTAGACAAGGCAGTGGCATTATGTTATGTTTGCAGGTGATGTAGCAGAATATAAAATGCATGTAGGTAACATTCATCAAGACTAATTTATTAATTGATTTGATTAATTTAGGTTTTCAGATTGTCTGCGCATTTCAGTTGTAACTAGAATTATGTAATGTTTAACCAAACACCTCTCCCGTCACATTAATTAGACTCTATCCCTTCAGCAATACCGTTCTTAATGACGCCAAACAATCATTGTATTTGATTAAAGTTGTAAGTATAACCAGTTGTAATCAATTACAATGTAACATGTCATTGTATTGTATTCAATTGTATAATTCTTACAGTTGCCTAGCAAACACGTTGCTAATAACTATGAAGGTATAATCTCCTAACTTTTCATGTACTTTTATTAAAATATGTCATAAAAGATGTCTACATTGGTGACAAATACCTGCGTTCTCTTGTGTTTTTCCTGTAGATCCGGAAGTGCACCCCCAAACTGAGGATTATTGGGGCCACGTTAACCCTATAGGCCCCAGGGCCTGTTACGACGAAGGCAAGCGGGTGGCAGAGACGATATGTTATGCCTATCAAAAACAGGTCAGTCTGTCTTTATAATAGAGACTTTTGTCATGTTGAATGGTTATTTACAAAAAAGTACTTTTTTTATCTCTTGAACCCCTGAAACTGAACTGAAAATGTTAATTGTTTTCACAGAATAACATATTGTTTTTGCGTGGTAATTTGTAATGGTAGTCACTGAAATAGTGATGTGAAATCCATCAAAAATACTTTTACAGATTGTGGCAAATGAATATTTTTGGGATGTGGTGTTGGCTGGAAAGCAATGTTAACATACATGTACTTAAAGTCATGAATTATGTGATTACGTTATTTCATATCCTTGATACTTTGTAAACACATGTATTACACTGTAACTTGATACTTTGTAAACACATGTATTACACTATAACTTGATACTTTGTAAACACTTGTATTACACTGTAACTTGATACTTTGTAAACACATATATTACACTATAACTCATAGTTTTAATAAGCACCTGGTTTTATGTGTGTGAAAACAAGTTCTGAAAACAAACCATAACAATAATTTTGTAGAAATAAAATAACGCGTGCTCTCTGGCTTCAGGACCGTGTGAATGTACGTGTGGCGCGTATATTCAACACGTTCGGACCTCGCATGCACATGAATGATGGCCGTGTGGTCAGCAACTTCATTATTCAGGCCCTGCAGAGTGATCCAATTACAGTGAGTCTGTTATTAGTATTCTGTCATGTGACATTTGTTTAGTCGTCATGTTTAGTCGTCATGTTCAGCTGTTTTGCAGACTGCTGAAATCTAAACTACCCTTGTCTCACAAGGCATGTGTAGTAAAGGTATCTGAAATCTCAACTACCCTTGTCTCACAAGGCATGTGTAGTAAAGGTATCTGAAATCTCAACTACCCTTGTCTCACAAGGCATGTGTAGTAAAGGTATCTGAAATCTCAACTACCCTTGTCTCACAAGGCATGTGTAGTAAAGGTATCTGAAATCTCAACTACCCTTGTCTCACAAGGCATGTGTAGTAAAGGTATCTGAAATCTCAACTACCCTTGTCTCACAAGGCATGTCTAGTAAAGGTATCTGAAATCTCAACTACCCTTGTCTCACAAGGCATGTCTAGTAAAGGTATCTGAAATCTCAACTACCCTTGTCTCACAAGGCATGTGTAGTAAAGGTATCTGAAATCTCAACTACCCTTGTCTCACAAGGCATGTCTAGTAAAGGCATCTGAAATCTCAACTACCCTTGTCTCACAAGGCATGTGTAGTAAAGGCATCTGAAATCTCAACTACCCTTGTCTCACAAGGCATGTGTAGTAAAGGTATCTGAAATCTCAACTACCCTTGTCTCACAAGGCATGTCTAGTAAAGGTATCTGAAATCTCAACTACCCTTGTCTCACAAGGCATGTCTAGTAAAGGTATCTGAAATCTCAACTACCCTTGTCTCACAAGGCATGTCTAGTAAAGGTATCTGAAATCTCAACTACCCTTGTCTCACAAGGCATGTCTAGTAAAGGTATCTGAATCTGAATCTCCCAGTTATTATATGCCTTTCTAAAGTCACCTCCTAAAGAGTATTGCCCAATGGTTATTCATATGATACAGTAGTAAGTTACAAATAAATGTGGTGCTGAAATACTGAATCTGTTTTGGAAATATGTTCTGTCATGTCATAGTAGAGCAGATTTTAGATGTTTGATTATCTATCATATTTGAATTTCTATTTCTGAATTACATTGTTCACAATCGATTGCCTGTTATGATGATATTTCAGAAGCTTTTTAGGGACAGGTTTAGCTTAAAATTGCAGGAGAAAAGTGTTGAAAGTGAGTGTGAGAGAGGGAGGGAGGGAAAAACGGAGAGGGAGAGAGAGACAGAGAGGAAGGGAGAAGAAAGGGAGGGAGGGAGGGAGACATGGTGAGAAGGAGATAGGGAGGGAGAGAGGGAGGGAGAGAGAGACATGGTGAGAAAGATGGGGGAGAGAGGGAGGGAGAGAGACACAGAGAGGAAGAGAGGGAGGGAGAGAGACATGGAGAGGAAGAGAGGGAGGGAGAGAGACATGGAGAAGATGGTGAGAAAGATGGGGGAGAGAGGGAGGGAGAGGAAGAGAGGGAGGGAGAGAGACATCGAGAGGAAGAGAGGGAGAGAGAGAGAAATACGATGAGAAAGAGAGAGAGGGAGGGAGAGAGACACATAGAGGAAAACAGAGAGAGGGAGAAAAAGAAAAGGGGGAGAAAGAGAGGGCAAGTAAGGAGTAAGGTAATGGGTGAAATGTAGAAAGAAAGAAAATGAGAGGGAGGGAGAGAGACATGGAGAGGAAGAGAGGGAGGGAGAGAGACATGGAGAGGAAGAGAGGGAGGGAGAGAGACATGGAGAAGAAGACAGGAAATAGATAGAAAGAGTTGTGGGAAAGAAATTACATATTAGCCAGATGTATGGTGGTTGAAAGAGATAGGAAGAAGGAGAGATGGTAGGTAAGTAGGAGAAGCAAAATGAGAGCCAGTAAGTGAGGAGAGAATAAAGAAAGAGGAGAACCGTTGAACTACACTGGACTACAGCCTGTGTTGTACTTACTTACTCCCCTTGCATGAGGCAGAGAACAATCAGTGCCACCCATCTCCACCCATCAACCTTTCCTCTTTCCAGATGGGTTCCAATATCATGCCTGCTTTGGTGTTCTTGTTGGCGACATTCTAAAGACTTGGCCCAAATATCTCCATCCACCTATGTTGTAGCAGACACAACAATCATGATATGTTAATGTACACTTAGCACACAGTTGTCAGGGATTCAACATCAGGTTGTTGCCCATAGATGTACGGCGATGGCATGCAGACAAGGTCGTTCCAGTACGTCAGTGACCTTGTCAGCGGCCTCATTGCTCTCATGAACAGCAACTACAGCCAGCCCGTGAACATAGGCAACCCTGACGAACACACCATCAAAGACTTTGCCATCATCATCAACCAACTAGTTGGTAAGTAATCATCTTTTTGATAGCATGTTCAGTAGATAGCACAGGACGTGCAGAGTCTTGAATGTTTTAAATGGTTTTAAATTGGATCTTTTGGATTATTTTATAAAGAAAGGTCTTAAAAAGGTCTTAAATTTGATTTCACCAAACTTGGGCCTTGACAAACGACTCCGCATCGCTTGGGGAAATGCTCTTTAATAAAATTGTACAGTTTGATAATAAAATAAACAAATGGCTCCTAGAGTGTGTTTGAATTAAATTATTTTGTATTAAATTTGTCATGGATAAATGTCTTATATTGGACTTATAGGGTCTTAAAAATAGATTAAATCTGACCAGCCCAAAGCGAGACATGCACCATGTGGCAGGTAACATGGTGCGTGGGTGAGGACCAGTACTGGTTGATTTCAAGTGTACAGTGAGCCTCGTATGAAATCAACGCTGCTTATGGGTGGTACTAGGTAATCTGATATGCAGTTGAAGAGATGGGAAAGTGCAATACTGTCATCTTTTTTAATCACATAAACTAGCTACATCTCACATATTAGATTACCTTGCAACATCCTGTCAATGTAAATGAAGGCAGTGATTGTAGATGTAGATCGATTAAGGGATGGGGCCTTAGCGGCTGTTTTGTTGGTTTCATAGGGGCTTAGCAGCTGTTATGTTGGTTTCATGGGGTGTTAGCGGCTGTTTTGTTGGTTTCATGGGGGCTTAGCAGCTTTTGTTGGTTTCATGGGGCCTTAGCAGCTGTTTCGTTACTGTTAGCAACTGTTTCATTGGTTTCATGGGGCCTTAGCAACTGTTTCGTTGGTTTCATGGGGCCTTAGCAACTGTTTCGTTGGTTTCATGGGGCCTTAACAGCTGTTTTGTTGTTTTCAGGGGGACTTAACAGCTGTTTCTTTGGTTTCATTATGACTTAGCAGCTGTTTTGTTGGTTTCATGGGGCATTAGCAACTGTTTTGTTGGTTTCATGGGGACTTAGCAGCTGTTTTGTTGGTTTCATGGTGCCTTAGCAGCTGTTTTGTTGGTTTCATGGGGGCTTAGCAGCTGTTTCGTTGGTTTCATGGGGCCTTAGCAACTGTTTCGTTGGTTTCGTGGGGGCTTAGCAACTGTTTCGTTGGTTTCATGGGGCCTTAGCAACTGTTTCGTTGGTTTCGTGGGGGCTTAGCAGCTGTTTCGTTGGTTTCATGGGGCCTTAGCAGCTGTTTCATTGGTTTCATCGTTTTTAGTGTATTTAAAGAAAACATACATTGTTTATTGTGCGATCACGGTTGATAATTACAAGCAGTGGTCTGCAGTATGATGGCACAGGTCAATGTAATTAAGAGTTTTGTAAGGTGGTAATCAGGGGTGAGATTTAGCAAGTCACGGAAGGTAGCCAGTCGGGCTACCAACCTTGCAGAGTGAAGTAGCCTGACAGCTTCTTAGGTAGCCCACTTGCTAATCAATACATTGAAGATAGAAAGTAAATACTTTGAAGATAGAATGTATGAACGACATCAACAACAAATAAAAACATCAAAAACAAACAGTTCATTTTCAAGGCAGGATCAGTGCAGTGTAATACATAATACTGAATAAAATACAGTATGCAATTGTACACATGTGACAGATTGTTTTGTTTTCATAACATGGTCCACCAACAGTCTACGCAGTGTCACGCGCACCATGTGGATATATAAAAAATTGGCGCCACACGGTTAACATGACCGGTTATTATTTAAGTGTAGAATGACCATTCAGCTACATGTTGAGCATAGATGTGCTTGATTAAAAATACAATGATTGAATGTTCCCTAATGATATCGCTTCGGCTATGGTTTAACAACATTTCTTGCAATGTCAAACGTGTCATTAACACACGATTTATGGTTAACATAAATGCAATATAACAAGAAGAACACTTCTGAGATGTTTATTAACATTCCATTTATTTTTGCTGCATCTAAAATACTGCAGCTCCATAAATATTTCGAGTCACCATGCGGGCTACTGTAGTCAAAAATTCAAAAAAGTCGCCATGTTATTTTTGGGCACCATTGGCGACCGGGCGACCACTAAATCTCACCCCTTGGCAATATTACTTGTCCCATATGATTATATATCTTGCATAGAATATCAAACTATCAGTCCGGCATCTGATATGGCTATGCTCAACAACAACATCATTAATCTGCTGTGTGCGTGCGTGCGTATATATGATGTAACACAGTATTATGTGTGTATTCCACTGTATAGGAATTGTTTCAAAACGAGTGGTTTTTTGTTCAGGTAACCATAGTAAGATAGAGTTGCGACCAGCCATGCAGGACGACCCTCGACGACGCAAACCTGACATTACCCGGGCCAAGACGTACCTCGGCTGGGAACCAAAGGTAAGCTGCACCATCTTTAGTCCTTAGGCCCACACCAGATGTTTTACTTATCTGTAAAAGCTGGCAAAATGCAATTTTTTTAAAGGTCCATGTCTAGGGATTTCATATGATAACCATTGCACAGTGGCAGCATAGAAATTCAAGATGGTGTCCGAACTGGCTGACATTTTGATGCTAGTCTGTATCATGGATGCAAATTCCAGTTAATTACTTAACGTAGCCAAATAAAGTATCAAAATACTGTTATTTTTAATCTAATGATATGTATGTTGAGGGGTTCAGTATACAATTTTTTAGGATAAGTTTCTGTGTTCAGAATGTCAGGAATAAGTGTCCATGAGTGGCAGTCTGATTTCTGTGTTCAGAATGTCAGGAATATATGTGTACATAAGTGACAGTCTGATTTCTGTGTTCAGAATGTCAGGAATATATGTATACATAAGTGGCAGTCTGATTTCTGTGTTCAGAATGTCAGGAATATATGTGTACATAAGTGGCAGTCTGATTTCTGTGTTCAGAATTTCAGGAATATATGTGTACATAAGTGGCAGTCTGATTTCTGTGTTCAGAATGTCAGGAAAATATGTGTACATAAGTGGCAGTCTGATTTCTGTGTTCAGAATGTCAGGAATATATGTGTACATAAGTGGCAGTCTGATTTCTGTGTTCAGAATGTCAGGAATATATGTGTACATAAATGGCAGTTTGATGTATGTGTTCAGAATGTCAGGAATATATGTGTACATAAGTGGCAGTCTGATGTATGTGTTCAGAATGTCAGGAATATATGTGTACATAAGTGGCAGTCTGATGTATGTGTTCAGAATGTCAGGAATAAGTGTACATGAGTGGCAGTCTAGTCTGATGTATGTGTTCAGAATGTCAGGAATATGTGTACATGAGTGGCAGTCTGATGTATGTGTTCAGAATGTCAGGGATATTGCATATTTGACATTTGATGTCCATTACTATTTCCTCTATGCCCACCATCAGAACTGGACAGTCCAGGATGTGGGCTGGAGAGTTTCATTGCTTAATGTATTTATTTACTTGGGTTCACATGGACTGACAATGGTTTATAGTAACCAAGCCTTCGCAATTTTATTACCCTTTTAGTAGTAAATTTCAGCATAAACCACAGTAATTAGACTACTATTACATTTTACTGTCAACAGCACAAGCCAGTTACCCATTTGCACTACTAAATATGCTTCTTAAATAGGTTGAAAACTTGCCCTGAGAAACTCAGGCAAATGTACACCCATAGGCTGTAAGATATTATATTAATTTTATACATACATAATTGACTATAACCACACAGCGTATTATAGAGATATGATAGAAGACCGTTGTCAGAAACTATATCTTATGTGCACAATTTGTTGCAAGCAAAAGCAACATTTATGTTATATTTTGTACTATAAAACTCACCAAGAACCAAGATATCTAACTGAAATGTTATTGCTGCTGTTTACCTACCACATTGCTTTGTCACTGCAGACGTGCACCATGAACCAAACACTGCAGACGTGCACCATGAACCTAACCCTGCAGACATGCACCATGAACCTAACACTGCAGACATGCACCATGAACCAAACACTGCAGACATGCACCATGAACCTAACACTGCAGACATGCACCATGAACCTAACACTGCAGACATGCACCATGAACCAAACACTGCAGACGTGCACCATGAACCTAACACTGCAGACATGCACCATGAACCTAACACTGCAGACATGCACCATGAACCTAACACTGCAGACATGCACCATGAACCTAACACTGCAGACATGCACCATGAACCTAACACTGCAGACATGCACCATGAACCAAACACTGCAGACGTGCACCATGAACCAAACACTGCAGACGTGCACCATGAACCAAACACTGCAGACATGCACCATGAACCAAACACTGCAGACGTGCACCATGAACCAAACACTGCAGACGTGCACCATGAACCTAACACTGCAGACATGCACCATGAACCAAACACTGCAGACGTTCACCATGAACCTAACACTGCAGACGTGCACCATGAACCTAACACTGCAGACATGCACCATGAACCAAACACTGCAGACATGCACCATGAACCAAACACTGCAGATGTGCACCCTGAACCTAACACTGCAGACATGCACCATGAACCTAACACTGCAGACATACACCATGAACCTAACACTGCAGACGTACACCATGAACCTAACACTGCAGACATGCACCATGAACCAAACACTGCAGACATGCACCATGAACCTAACACTGCAGACATGCACCATGAACCTAACACTGCAGACATGCACCATGAACCTAACACTGCAGACGTACACCATGAACCTAACACTGCAGACGTGCACCATGAACCTAACACTGCAGACATGCACCATGAACCAAACACTGCAGACATGCACCATGAACCAAACACTGCAGACATGCACCATGAACCTAACACTGCAGACATGCACCATGAACCTAACACTGCAGACGTGCACCATGAACCTAACACTGCAGACGTGCACCATGAACCTAACACTGCAGACATGCACCATGAACCAAACACTGCAGACATGCACCATGAACCAAACACTGCAGATGTGCACCCTGAACCTAACACTGCAGACATGCACCATGAACCTAACACTGCAGACATACACCATGAACCTAACACTGCAGACGTACACCATGAACCTAACACTGCAGACATGCACCATGAACCAAACACTGCAGACATGCACCATGAACCTAACACTGCAGACATGCACCATGAACCTAACACTGCAGACATGCACCATGAACCTAACACTGCAGACTTACACCATGAACCTAACACTGCAGACATGCACCATGAACCTAACACTGCAGACATGCACCATGAACCTAACACTGCAGACATGCACCATGAACCAAACACTGCAGACGTGCACCATGAACCAAACACTGCAGACGTGCACCATGAACCTAACACTGCAGACACGCATCATGAACCTAACACTGCAGATATGCACTATGAACCAAACACTGCAGACATGCACCATGAACCAAACACTGCAGACATGCACCATGAACCTAACACTGCAGACATGCACCATGAACCTAACACTGCAGACATGCACCATGAACCTAACACTGCAGACATGCACCATGAACCTAACACTGCAGACGTGCACCATGAACCTAACACTGCAGACGTGCACCATGAACCTAACACTGCAGACGTGCACCATGAACCAAACACTGCAGACATGCACCATGAACCAAACACTGCAGACACGCATCATGAACCTAACACTGCAGATATGCACTATGAACCAAACACTGCAGACATGCACTATGAACCAAACACTGCAGACATGCACCATGAACTAAACACTGCAGACATGCACCATGAACCTAACACTGCAGACATGCACCATGAACCTAACACTGCAGACATGCACCATGAACCAAACACTGCAGACGTGCACCATGAACTTAACACTGCAGACATGCATCATGAACCTAACACTGCAGACGTACACCATGAACCTAACACTGCAGACATGCACTATGAACCTAACACTGCAGACATGCACTATGAACCAAACACTGCAGACATGCACCATGAACCTAACACTGCAGACCCGCATCATGAACCTAACACTGCAGATATGCACTATGAACCAAACACTGCAGACATGCACCATGAACCAAACACTGCAGACATGCACCATGAACCTAACACTGCAGACATGCACCATGAACCTAATACTGCAGATATGCACTATGAACCAAACACTGCAGACATGCACTATGAACCAAACACTGCAGACGTGCACCATGAACCTAACACTGCAGACACGCATCATGAACCTAACACTGCAGATATGCACTATGAACCAAACACTGCAGATATGCACTATGAACCAAACACTGCAGACATGCACCATGAACCTAACACTGCAGACATGCACCATGAACCTAACACTGCAGACACGCATCATGAACCTAACACTGCAGATATGCACTATGAACCAAACACTGCAGACATGCACCATGAACCAAACACTGCAGACATGCACCATGAACCTAACACTACAGACGTGCACCATGAACCTAACACTACAGACGTGCACCATGAACCAAACACTACAGACATGCACCATGAACCAAACACTGCAGACGTGCACCATGAACCTAACACTGCAGACGTGCACCATGACCCAAACACTGCAGACATGCATCATGAACCAAACACTGCAGACATGCATCATGAACCTAACACTGCAGACATGCACCATGAACCAAACACTGCAGACATGCACCATGAACCAAACACTGCAGACATGCACCATGAACCAAACACTGCAGACATGCACCATGAATCTAACACTGCAGACATGCACCATGAATCTAACACTGCAGACATGCACCATGAACCAAACACTGCAGACATGCACCATGAACCTAACACTGCAGACATGCACCATGAACCAAACGCTGCAGACGTGTACCATGAACCAAACACTGCAGACATGCACCATGAACCTAACACTGCAGATGTGCACCCTGAACCTAACACTGCAGACGTGCACTATGAACTAAATACAGCAAACACACACCATGAACCAAACACTGCAGACATGCACCATAAACTAAATACTGCAAACACGCACCATGAATCAAACACTGCAAACACACACCATGAATCAAACGCTGCAAACATACACCATGAATCAAACGCTGCAGACATACACCATGAATCAAACGCTGCAGACATACACCATGAATCAAATGCTGCAAACATACACCATTAATCAAACGCTGCAGACACACACCATGAATCAAACGCTGCAGACATACACCATGAATCAAACGCTGCAAACATACACCATGAATCAAACGCTGCAGACACACACCATGAATCAAACGCTGCAGACATACACCATGAATCAAACGCTGCAGACACACACCATGAATCAAACGCTGCAGACATACACCATGAATCAAACGCTGCAGACACACACCATGAATCAAACGCTGCAGACATACACCATGAATCAAACGCTGCAAACATACACCATGAATCAAATGCTGCAGACACACACCATGAATCAAATGCTGCAGACATACACCATGAATCAAACGCTTCAAACATACACCATGAATCAAATGCTGCAGACACACACCATGAAACAAGTCCAAACATATATGATGTGACTACAACACGTATTGTTATTATTATTAGTAAAATTTTTGCTATGTATCCATCACCAACCCATTCATAGGCGTATACAAACTAAGTGTATAAAATTGTAGTTAAAATATATAAAATAAAGTATTCGATTAATCTTGATTAATAAATAAATGTATGATAAATAAATATAATTACTAATTACAGTAAATAAATTAATAAAATACATGTTCATGAAATGTAATAATGCACAGTTGAAGTATGCACACTTAAATAGATGATAGATAGGTTTTCATTAAGTGATTCAATTTGATCAGTGTATCTGCTTGTCGTGTGTTACTCTAGCAGTGTTTGTTGCTGTGTGTTGCAGGTTGGGATGCTGTGTGTTGTGTTACTCTGACAGTGTGTATTGCTGTGTGTTGCAGATTGGGATGCTGTGTGTTGTGTTACTCTGACAGTGTGTATTGCTGTGTGTTGCAGATTGGGATGCTGTGTGTTGTGTTACTCTGACAGTGTGTATTGCTGTGTGTTGCAGGTTGGAATGCTGTGTGTTGTGTTACTCTGACAGTGTGTATTGCTGTGTGTTGCAGATTGGGATGCTGTGTGTTGTGTTACTCTGACAGTGTATATTGCTGTGTGTTGCAGATTGGGATGCTGTGTGTTGTGTTACTCTGACAGTGTGTATTGCTGTGTGTTGCAGGTTGGGATGCTGTGTGTTGTGTTACTCTGACAGTGTGTATTGCTGTGTGTTGCAGGTTGGGATGCTGTGTGTTGTGTTACTCTGACAGTGTGTATTGCTGTGTGTTGCAGGTTGGGATGCTGTGTGTTGTGTTACTCTGACAGTGTGTATTGCTGTGTGTTGCAGATTGGGATGCTGTGTGTTGTGTTACTCTGACAGTGTGTATTGCTGTGTGTTGCAGGTTGGGATGCTGTGTGTTGTGTTACTCTGACAGTGTGTATTGCTGTGTGTTGCAGATTGGGATGCTGTGTGTTGTGTTACTCTGACAGTGTTTATTGCTGTGTGTTGCAGATTGGGATGCTGTGTGTTGTGTTACTCTGACAGTGTGTATTGCTGTGTGTTGCAGATTGGGATGCTGGAGGGAATCAATAGGACTGTGGAGTACTTCAGAAATGAACTGAAGCGACGAAAGCACGATGAACGCAATGTATTCCTACCAGAGATTTAAATCGGTCACCTTTTGATAACATTCTTACCCAGAAGGTGGCTGTTCTCACTCCAGTGAACAAAGGCTGGCGTTACATGTCAAATGGATACTTTGGCGTTACGTGTCAAATGGATATTTTAGTGGTGTAGCTACAAGAGCACGAGATAGTTGTTGAAGTCAGTTAATTATATATCTATTTATGTCTCCATATATGACATCACAGTTGGTACAATCACAAACCAGTTAATTTGAAAAACTATGCACTTTTTATTAAACCAACTGCGAATATTACTTAAACTATTCACACACTACATATTATGACATCAACGAACCAGGTTCGTGATAGGCTAAATCAGTTTGGGATGGAGCTTTAAATGACACAACTACGGCATGTGCATAATTTGTAAAAAAAAAATTCATTCACTAAACTGTGATTATTAATATTGAAGCCGTGTGTTGATTGATGTTCAGAAGTCTGAAATTAATGTGGTGGTAAAATATATGCGGTGGTTATTTGTGGTAAAATTATATATTTTAATAACTTACTAATCTCTGTATTTTAGTCTTAGCATTTTAGTCAGATGCTGTGTAACACTCCTCAACAGGGTTGTTAACTGGAGTTTATTATTGTTATAAACATTAAATATACATTGTGATTCAAATTTACAACACCTCCCAGAATTCATGTGAAATTTTAGAGCCTATTTATAAGTACATTATATTCTACTCCCCCTCAGAAGGGAACGGTCATGTCACACAAACCATGCTTTAAAGTTGTTTGTTTGTTTTACGTGTCCACACACTCGGACAAACACTTTTTCAACGTTACTGAAAAACTTTATGTAATGTTACAACTTTTTTCAACATTTGAATTTTGCTGAACATTTTTGATCAGGTGGATCTGGGGCACTGTTCATCAGTGTATGTTGAACCATGGTTAACAGGCAGGACAAGATCCGTTGTTGATAAGGTGGATCTGGGGCACTGTTCATCACTGAATGTTGAAACACGGTTAACAGGCAGGACAAGATCCGTTGTTGATAAGGTGGATCTGGGGCACTGTTCATCACTGCATGTTGAACCACGGTTAACAGGCAGGACAAGATCCGTTGTTGATAAGGTGGATCTGGGGCACTGTTCATCACTGCATGTTGAACCACGGTTAACAGGCAGGACAAGATCCGTTGTTGATAAGGTGGATCTGGGGCACTGTTCATCACTGCCTGTTGAACCACGGTTAACAGGCAGGACAAGATCCGTTGTTGATAAGGTGGATCTGGGGCACTGCTCATCACTGCATGTTGAACCACGGTTAACAGGCAGGACAAGATCCGTTGTTGATAAGGTGGATCTGGGGCACTGTTCATCACTGCATGTTGAACCACGGTTAACAGGCAGGACAAGATCCGTTGTTGATAAGGTGGATCTGGGGCACTGTTCATCACTGCCTGTTGAACCACGGTTAACAGGCAGGACAAGATCCGTTGTTGATAAGGTGGATCTGGGGCACTGTTCATCACTGCCTGTTGAACCACGGTTAACAGGCAGGACAAGATCCGTTGTTGATAAGGTGGATCTGGGGCACTCTTCATCACTGCCTGTTGAACCACGGTTAACAGGCAGGACAAGATCCGTTGTTGATAAGGTGGATCTGGGGCACTGCTCATCACTGCCAGAGGATGAAACAGTATCTTCATTTCACAATTGAGTTTGTAAGTCTGCCTGGGAAATTGAGAAAGATATACCAAAGCAGTAGTAAAACATCTACAAGGATGTAAATATTGTATGAAAACCCAGAGTTTGTCTCTCTCTACTGTTGAATTTGCCGTCTCATAACAGTATTATGATGTGAGCGGTTGCTTTGTATTTTTTTGCTAGGTTTTGTCTTGTTTTTGTTGTATTTTTTAAAAACTTTTGTAGCTCAGTGTATACTCTTTGGTTTGTGCTCTGTATTTTGACTTACACGCTGTGTTTAGGGTGGCTTTGTTCATTTGATGATATGATATTTGGATGGGCACACTGTTTGTATAGGCATAAAATGGAAAAGGGTGATAGGCTATTGGCTGTATATTGACAACTATGCAGCATAATATTCTTGCGTTTTGAGATATGGCCATATAAATAAGTTGATTGCCAAATAATGGTTAATTGCAAAACATATGTAACTGGTGATGTTTAGTCCAAAATGTACAGAGACTAACCAGTGCTTAACTAACCAAAGTTTTTTTTATGATATTTCCAAATTCATTATACAATTACATATACTTTTAAGTTTGTTAGAATATAGTTTCAATTTGACAAACTGTGTATTTGACCAATTTGTAGCTGTCTAGTGAAATGCCCGAATTCGTGGTGCCACCCGGTAAATCAACTGGTGAAAGTGCCTCCATCTGGTGAAAGAGCAGAACATTACTGATCTGATTCCTTTTAGCATTTTTTTCTAGAATTATAACGCAGCGTTAGCCAGCGGGGAAAACAGGGGTGATCTAGCAGTTGTGATAAGATATTATTTACATTCCAAGAAATCTCATTGCGCGTTTACAGTGGGTATGATTGAGGGTTGTATGACAATTTTAAATGCACGCATGTGACTTTAACGTGAGACTGGCGTTTTTATTTTACAAGTTTGCCAAGATATTCATCAAAGTCTGGTATAGAATCGCACGGATTAACTGGTTTATTTACGTTTCAACAGTAGTTGGACATACACGTCTGGTGATTAAAACTGGTATAACTTGAACATTTGTGACTTCAAATTATTTGTTCGCAATAAGTTATAGTTTCAATCCGCATGCACATAATATTATTATTCATACTGCACGACGCCAGTAAACCGTCGTACAACTGTATGATCGTGATATGCTGCACGATTCTGATTCTGAGCTCTGGTTCCTGATGATTTAGGCGCTGTAGGCGTTTTATTTCTACTGTTATTGTCGGTGCAAATAAAAATTAATTAGCCGTCAAGCCGAGTGAGGGTGTTTCACACCACACACCTAACGGTAAGCATGAATGGGTGTTGGGCGGTTTGAAACGTGTACGTACAACTAGGGACTATCAGAAATGCGTTACTGGACCGCAAAGATATCGTCTTCAACGCCTCGCTCAACGGGGCTCCGAACGGAGACACCGGCGTTGCACAGCTGGCTGGGCCTGGTAGCCGCGAGTGTCTACTTGACGACAGACTGCAGCTTAAGGATGTTGACAAATGCGAAAAGAAGATCAGCATCACATCAAATTAGAAGTTTGAATAGCAAATGTTTTGCACACCATTTAAAGAATCGTCACCTTTTATATTTTGCCACCGATGTTAATATATGTATGTAGGTATAGCCTACATATGTAGGTATAGCCAACATATGGCGTTTGGTTGATCGTAAAAGAACAACTATAATCGAATTTAAATTGCGTCATTGCATATAAAGAGATCTGTATAATAGGGAAGTCAGATCACAAGTTTCCCACGGGTCTACGACAAAAACCCGACATGCCGCTTGAGAAAACCAAATCTTCTTTCACCCAATGTCGGAAGCAATTGATTACTCTGTGCCAGCTTTCTATCAGACCATGGTCATTGGAAGCTCGGTTGTCACCGAGGTAGCGCGTCGTTCCACTCGAGCTGAAGAGTCGTTGCTATTGTGCAATGAATCGAGTTTTTGGTAGCTGTAGTTTGGTGTGTAATCTTGGTTTCTTTCGTGCTATCGAAACCTTCTAAAACCAGTCTAAAAACAGCAGTGCACATAATGTTTGTTTGATATAAGTTTGTAGTATGTACATTGATAGGTGCGTTGTGTGTCTGCTAGCACAGCACAAACATGAGCGTTCTTGTACAAATGTACAAATATTCATAACATATTTTGTTTTATTAATTACTAGCTCTGCATGTACATGGGCACAGTGTTAACATGTGCAATTGTCCTAGTCTTGGGTGTGAATGAATTGCAATTATCGCTGTAATGTTCATGTTTACCATATGTTTACCACATGTTCACCATATGTTTACCACATGTTTACCATATGTTCACCATATGTTCACCATATGTTTACCACATGTTTACCATATGTTCACCACATGTTTACCACATGTTCACCACATGTTTACCACATGTTCACATATCAACACTTAGAGAACTCTTCCTGTGGGATTTTGTCTTGTGGGATCATATCCCGGATTCAGGCCTAACCCACACGCGTGGTTCAGTTCAGTGATGTTTGTCGCGAGAGCGTAGACCCACAAGACACTCTTATTACAAGTCGTAGCCGGAGCGGTCCGACCCGAGTTCTCTCGAATCACTCGAGCATCAAGTCGTCGTCAGCCTTGTTATTATTACTAATATTTCCCACGGTCGTCTCGGTGAGCACCACGGGTGTCGGGGGCACGTCTCAGTACACGTACACCCATGATTATGTAAGTTAGCCTTATCAAAGCGGGTGAGCCGCAGTTGTGAGAAGGTCGCCAAATCAATGCCAGATGCGCATTCACAACGAATGAACTACACGGAACAAGACAAACATTCCCGTAAAAAGCGCCAGTCTTAAATGTCGTTCGCATGTGAAACAGGACCACAGTTGCATCAAGCAGCGCCGCGCGGTGAACTGTTACACAATTACTATTGCTTTAAATCGCATCAAATACGTAATACAGTGGGACTTCTGGAAATTCACAACTTGGTGGAAAACATTTATTATTACGACACCATGGAGTTGTTAGAACACCATAGAGTTGTTAGAACACCATGGAGTTGTTAGAACACCATAGAGTTGTTAGAACACCATAGAGTTGTTAGAACACAACATAGTTGTTAGAACACCATGAAGTTGTTAGAACACCATAGAGTTGTTAGAACACCATAGAGTTGTTAGAACACAACATAGTTGTTAGAACACCATGAAGTTGTTAGAACACCATGGATTTGTTAGAACACAGTAGAGTTGTTAGAACACCATAGAGTTGTTAGAACACAACAGAGTTGTTAGAACACCATGGAGTTGTTAGAACACAGTAGAGTTGTTAGAGCACCATAGAGTTGTTAGAACACAACATAGTTGTTAGAACACCATATAGTTGTTAGAACACAACAGAGTTGTTTGAACACAACAGAGTTGTTAGAACACCATGGAATTGTTAGAACACCATGGAGTTCTTAGAACACCATGGAGTTCTTAGAACACCATGGAGTTGCTAGAACACCATATAGTTGTTAGAACACAACATAGTTGTTAGAACACCATGGAGTTGTTAGAACACCATAGAGTTGTTTGAACACAACATAGTTGTTAGAACACCATAGAGTTGTTAGAACACAATGGAGTTGTTAGAACACAACATAGTTGTTAGAACACCATAGAGTTGTTAAAACACAACAGAGTTGTTAGAACACCATAGAGTTGTTAGAACACAACAGAGTTGTTAGAACACCATAGAGTTGTTATAACACAACAGAGTTGTTAGAACACCATAGAGTTCTTAGAACACAGTAGAGTTGTTAGAACACCATATAGTTGTTAGAACACAACATAGTTGTTAGAACACCATGGAGTTGTTAGAAAACACAAAACTTTAACATGTACTGGTGGTTATTATTGCATAGATGCGTTATGACATTGTTGCATCTATATATTTTTCAATCTGGAAAATAAAATCAACATTAAAGGATATGTTAAGGTAGTTGGAGGCGGGTGTGTGAGACACTCGTTCAGACACGCATCCAGACACTCGTAGTGTCTGGATGCGTGTCTGGATGAGTGTTTGGACACTCATCCTGATGACTTTGGACTTGATTCCTAGGTATGGACAAAGACCTAATACTTGACATGGACTGGCATGCTGTTAATTTGCGCAACGCATGGACTGGGACACGAAGAAAAACACTTTCAACAGCTCTGGATGACTGTTCAAACTCGGTCAGAAACATTACCCCGCTCAATACTGTGATAGTTTCAAACCTGGCATGCGTCGTTCGGAAAAAAAAGCGTTCAATATCCACACAACAATTTAACATTCGTCGCTCAGAGCGAGTTACACTTTATCCCCGGCTGTTCTGTTCACGCAAACTCGTTTAAACAGTCGAGTGAAATGAGGCAAGTGGGGTGAACGAAATTGCCTAATTTTCAAAGCGTTAACAGGTGTATTCGAACCAGGTGCTCTCGTTTGACAGTCCGGTGCTTTAACTACCGAGCCACTGCGCCCCACTCGGGGCCTACTACCCTCGCGCGTATCAAGGCTTTCTGTGCGTCGACGACGTAGTCAACAATAGAACCAGTCCAATCGGGGTTATTTCTGTCAGATTTCTTTCGTCAATAGAACTGCTTATCGTGGTATTCATATAACGTGAATGCAGGCGCGCTTCTATTCATTCCGCTTTTGCCCGACCTGACCCCCTATTAGTGGCACCTATGGCGGGTCAGCACGGGTAATTATCGTTGACCGGGAACGTAAACAGTCATTATAGAAGCAAGTTGTGAACATTACTTAAGAAGTAGAAAAAAAAACGACACCACATATATTATTATTGACATTTATATTTGGCTATACAACCGGGACAAACTACTGTCCATAGTTTAATTAATTTAAAGAAATAAAGACTTTTTGAAAATGTGTATTTATGTGAGTGTCTAGTGTTTCGGTTCGAGTGAAAAGTACTCCTACCTTACCCTCTGATATAAGAGTATCTACACTTCTATATACATTTTAGATCTGGTCCCAGTGCAATAAAGTTACACCCCAGTTTACTGGCGACAGACGCACCGCGACAGACGCCACTGTGTCACCTCTCTGGACCGGAACGGACAGATTTAATCTTGTGTGTGTCATAACGAGAAACCAAGCACCAGTCTAAACCGGATCGGACCTGCCCTGTCATAATAAACCTGGCGACGATGCGAGGCGCGCTGTCACTGGCACTGGTTCTGTTTGGTTGTGACAGTCGTGTTAAATTCGCTGCTGTCCAAATTCGCAAAAAAATCTCGACAACATCCTTTTAAAGGGAATCGCCGAATTCAGATAAAATGACGACAGAACTGCTAGAACAGGTACGTGTCTTGGTTATAGGAGTTTTTTGTGTATATCTACTTAGAGACAAGTTATTGGAAATGTTACTAGGCTAGGTGGGTGCACGACAGCAGTTGTACTACCAAACATAGGCTGTACTGGTGGCGAGGCACATGGACATCGATCTAGTCGGTCGCTGCATCTTGTCTAGAGCAAGTCAGTTTTCAACCTCAGCGCTTTGACATCGTGGGGAGACTGGTGGTGGTTGTCACACTTTTGGTTTTTTCCTTTTTTCTTATTTGTAATATACAAACAGTTCACGACATTATGTTGCTGCTAAACATAACTTTAATATATAGTATTAAAGTTATTCTAAATATGATGGGAAATATTGCAATATGTTAATGTTCATTAATAACATGCACGCGCACGCGCACGCACACGCACACGCACACGCACACGCACACGCACACACACACACACACAAACACACACACAATGTTCAGATATAAGCCTAATACCACGTCACTGGGTTATTGTTGGTGCAGGTTGTCACATGTGACAAGCAATCCCAAATGTTATGTGACAACCTGCCCCAATTTAGAAAACATGAAATAAAACGATATGTCTTGAATTTACATGTGTAGTGCGAATTGTTTTGTTGTTAGCCCTTTGAGAGCTCACAATCGATCCTATTCCACAGACAATCTCTTCAAACACAACTCACAACTACCCGGTGCTGTATCATAAGCATCAACATCTCAACAAATAGCATTACTCACGGCATAAAAAAGAGAACACGTCGATAACGCGCCAACATGCATGCACGAAACTGAAAACTACAAATGGCGGATTTATGTCAACCAGCCGCTCACGCCACTGTGACCTCAGTGGTAATCCCGCACGCACCCACCATCTGGCGGAAAAATATAGGCACTGTGACAACCAACCCATGTGACAACCAAACCCGGTCTCCCCTAGCGTCGTCATATCTTTGGGCTGCAGCAACTACGCCGAGACTGGCTCCATCTGGTGTATGCAATACATACTAACCAAATCAGCTCACACAAAACAGCTCGGCTGTTGAACAAATACATCGTGTCGTCGCTAACTGCGAACACTAACAGCAGAGGGAGGTATTGGCAGTATAATTATTGGCAGTATAATAATAATTAAATCAGAGCTGTCAAGTTGTGTCGATAAACATGCGTGAGATCATTGGCAGATCGAAACAATGAAATTGTGTCTAGCTTCCCAACAGGACACCAGGTGGCAGCCCTTCTAGTCAGTAAAATTTCTACCGGGGAGAGCGCTTTATGCAGGGGAAAGCATTTATCAATTGACAAATATTTCATTATGTGTGCCGTATCGGTTTATGTAAATGCGAGACAAAATATGTTCAAATGTTCTGAAATATTTAAAGTAACAGCATGTTGATATCTCGTAAGGCCCTCTACGTAATACGCACCAGTCTTCTATGACCCTATTATCAATCTCATATGAGAACTCAACTGGTCATCAACGGGCGCTGGGTGGCTGCACTGTCTAAACTGATTTTGAAACGAAAAGTGACACGACAGATGTCTAGTATTTAAATCCACCCCGCGCACGTCCTGCTTAAATGCTCAGAAGACGCAGAGGTTCGGCACGCTCACGTTTTGCTAGTCGGAGTCTCTTAGAATGTGCCTCGTTGTACGCTTATATAGCCTGTTAGGCTTTCTTAGGCCTTTATTGGTCGTTCTGCGCTATCGGCGCATGCACGGAAATAGTATATGTCAAAACGTGCAGGGAAATAAACTTGTTTATATTAATTCTTCATTGAAACGGCCAATATGTGTGACATGTACAGATAGCCGCGTGAGACCGGGATATGGAAGCCAGATGCGTGAGACTTCGTAGCATTGTTAAATGGTTTAGCATTATACTGGTAACGCACGCACGCACGCACGCACGCACGCACGCACGCACACACGCACGCACGCACGCACACACACACACACACACACACACACACACACACACACACACACATACACACACGCACGCACGCACGCCCACACACACACACACACACACTCGTTACTGTGGTTTATGGACCTGCTGCAGCCCGTCCATATATTGGACCCTTCCGTGACGTTCCGTCCGGAGAAATCTGAGGAGTTCTTCCGCAACTACACGTCCAACAACGTGTACCACGAGCGGGTACGTAATACGTACTACGAGATGCACTCGAGACAGACGCTCAGCTACGCCAAGCAGAGGGTGAGTCGGACGATGATTATGTGATAACAAGTTATGAATACATGGCATTATGTTTTGTCAAATCGTTCGTATTGGTGCCAGTAACATCATTGTTGTCATTAACACCACTGGTGTAAATGACACCGCTGGTGCCACAAACACAATAGTTGTTACTAAAACAGTTGCTACAACTAACACCAATAATACCACTAACACCACTGATATCACTAACACCACAGATGTCATTAACACAGCTGACGTCACTAAAGTAGTCAGGCATCCGAGATTCGGTGGTGTCTATCTTAGATTTTCTCACTTTTTAAAATGCTCCCAAGGGTGAAAACTCCACACGCCCGGATAACATTACATAGATGCAACAGGTAAACGATCAACAATAAGAAAAACTATATCAGGCGAAAAGGGGTTCGGTTAAACATTGCACTTTGGCTGCCAGACTAAAGTTGCAAAGTCGAGGTTTTTTCCGCAATACAACACCCACTACAATGTGATATTTTAAACAATACAACACTCACTACAATGTGATATTGTAAACATGTGATGATCCTTCCGTAGCGAAGAACAGCTTTAACGTAAACAAAGGTTACTCGTTCCGTAGGTGCACTCTAAAGAACAAGAAGTACAAATATAAAGTAATGTGCCGCAAATGCGATTACACAGTATACTTGTACAAGTATATATTGCATATACATATATTAGTGTGTGTTTATGATCAGTATATATTATACACACCTATACTCCAACCATATTTAAGCTACACTCATCATAATTAATGCAAAAATAGTTCAAAACGAACAGAACATGGGCAGTGACTTCTAGTAAGATAAATGTGCCTCTGTCATGGGAGCCACCCATTTATATCAAATTATGTTTGGCCTCTCTTATTTTTCTTTAAATAAGTGTGTGTTTTCATAAGTAGGGGAAGGCAGTGTTAAACGAACCATTTTCATTCTTTTTGATTTCTATGGCGTAATCATGTTCATCAGTCAAAATTGTTTTACTCACGTAAACTATGATTATTAATAGAGCATTTTATACCAAGATAATATATATAGCATGCAAAGATAATTATATCTAGTTGATTCAAATAGGGTTGGTAAGCTGGCTCAACTAACACTTGGTGTAAGGTAAGTTGAGCCACAGTGTAGCGTAAATTGTGTAAATGCTTTATTTGTATAATTTACGTAGACCATGTACAACTCAGCCAACAACTCAGCCAACAACTCAGCCAACAACTCAGCCAACAACTCAGCCAACAACTCAGCCGACACATCTACCCAACACGTCTCTGACAAGTCTACATGCTTAACTAATAAGTCAAAACACCTAATTAATATCGAGTTAATCGCAACCAGTGTAACTAACTGTTATTTTGTTGTCGTAGCTATTCGATGTCTCAATTTGCTCGGAAAAAATAATTCCCTGATGTATTTTGGGGTAAAGAACATTCATCTTCGTTCTTTACCCGCTGCTCAACTAACCCTCCCTTGGGTCTTGGGTGGCTCAACTAGCCCCGTTTCGATAATTAAGCTTGTTTAATTAACTTATCATTAATGCGTGAAGTGATGTAAATAATCTTCTTCTCTGTGCATAGTTAAACCATTTGTAAGTGCACAGAAAATAAAGTCTGGTCACGTTCGTTGATAGTTTCATGTTCTGACCGTTGACAAAAGTAACATATTATACGTCAATGGTGTTCTAATGTCATGTTCAATCACTGAGTTGTACCATGTAACTGTCGCCTCTGTTGTTTCCTGGGAAACATGGGTGGCTCAACTAACCCAGCGGCTCAACTACCACTGCCTTCCGCTACAAGTGTACCTGGAGTGTGTCTAGCAGTGTGCTCCTTCTCACACAACGCGCAATGTCATGTCACTTATAAATCTACGGTGGTGATAGATTCGTAGCAAAAGGGAGCTGATGTAACGAATTCACACGTGTTCAGTTTCGTGTCTGGTCATCGGGAGTAAGGACAGATTTATGGACTGAGAAGTTGTCAATGTCAGTTATAATGTGTTGTGAAATATAGAATGTGTGTCGTTGCTCTGTCCTAGTTCTTGTGAAATATAGACTGTGTGTCGCCACTCTGTCCTAGTTCTTGTGAAATATAGACTGGGTATCGATATCCTGTCCTTGTTCTTGTGAAATATAGACTGTGTGTCGTTACTCTGTTCTAGTTCTTGTGAAATATAGACTGTGTGTCGCCACTCTGTCCTAGTTCTTGTGAAATATAGACTGTGTGTCGTTACTCTGTCCTAGTTCTTGTGAAATATAGACTGTGTGTCGCCACTCTGTCCTAGTTCTTGTGAAATATAGACTGGGTATCGATATACTGTCCTTGTTCTTGTGAAATATAGACTGTGTGTCGTTACTCTGTTCTAAGACTGTGTGTCGCTACTCTGTCCTAGTTCTTGTGAAATATAGACTGTGTGTCGCCACTCTGTCCTAGTTCTTGTGAAATACTTGCTGATGCAGTTATTAATATGAACTACTAAAACAATAGTTTGGTTGATACTCGTGAGGGGCTGTCCATAAAATACTTCACGCTCAGGAGGGTGGGGTGTCCGGGTAAGCGTTACGGAGCGTTACATGAGGGTGGGGTGTCCGGGTAAGCGTTACGGAGCGTTACATGAGGGTTGGGTGTCAGGGTAAGCGTTACGGAGCGTTACATGAGGGTGGGGTGTCAGGGTAAGCGTTACGGAGCGTTACATGAGGGTGGGGTGTCCGGGTAAGCGTTACGGAGCGTTACATGAGGGTGGGGTGTCCGGGTAAGCGTTACGGAGCGTTACACGTGGTTGGGGCTTCGTGGTGATTGTTACGTTCGTTATTAAAATGTTTTTAGTACGCCAAGCTGTCAGTGTCACACTGATAGCATTGATTCCTAAGCTAGTTTTGTGGTACAGTTTAACTGAATTCCAACATAAAAGGAATGCGGATTCTACCGTGCATTAGTGAAGTCTGTATTGACGAGCGAATAATCTGCAAACATTATGAAAAAGCTCTTAAATATACCAGCCTGTTGAATCCCAACCCCTGGAAAAAAACGTCACTGAGAATATGCATACATGGATGATGTTGAATTGGAGTGGCTTGGTGTGGAGAACTTAGACATTCATTGTACTCACCAAACAGTCTGGGGCACCAATAATCCCCATTGCGAAGCACTATGAATCCTTGGGAGGATGTCTAGTGTGTGGTAGGCGCACAAGTAGAGGTGTTTGTGTTTTAGTGTTTCATGACTCCAATTCATGAGTGTATCAGTTCAGAGAAGAACTCCCAAGAACTTCACTACATGCATCATTACACATATTGAACCTACGTAAGCAAGGGCATTTGAAGTATTATTAGTTACTTATACTCTTAATTATTTTGAGTGCAGTATTTTCGGAGTGTACATATTGATATAGTAAGCGCGATATTTGGGCTGCGGCGACTTGTATGGATTGTAGACAGGTTTTTTAAACAAATCTACTAATCTCAATGACGTTATGGCAGCCTGGGCGTGCACTCCATTACCCAAGCAGGCAATAGTCCTATATTACCACTACCAACACCACACAGAGGAGTTGTACTCTAAACCCCCATATATCAGTCTTATCAGTGTCGTGTCACGTACTTTCTGTTTGTTATTTGACCAGCTCGAGTACTGGACCAAGTTTGACCACGGCGAACGGACGATAATGGAGGCGCTGGACGTACTCAACTCGGTCGTGGACGAGAGTGACCCGGATGTTAGTATATCTCTCCCTCTCCTCCTCTCTCGCTCTAGCTCTCTCCCTCCCTCCCTCCGTCCCTCCCGCCCGAACGAACGCCTGCCCGAACGAACGCCCGCCTCTCTCAGTCTCTCCCTCCTCATCTCTCTCACTCTCTCTCTTTCTCTGTCTTTCTTTCTCTTAGTCTCTCTCTCCTTCCCTCCCTTCCCACTCTCTCTCCATCCACAGTCACTCTCTCTTTCTCTCCCCATCGGTCTCACATTCACTCTCTCTCTCTCTCTCTCTCTCTCTCTCTCTCTCTCTCTCACTCTAAGACTCTCTCGTTCTTTCTCTCCGTCTCTCAATGTCTCTCTCTTGTTACTTCCATCTTTCCGTCTCTCATTGTCTGCCTCCCCGTTCCTACCTCCTTCCCTCCCTCCCTCTCTGTGTCTCCCTCTCTCGCTCTCTGCGCATTTTAAACCCAAAACGCTCCTCTTAGTCTTGTATACCATTCACGGAAACGTCAGTGACACAGAATTTGTAATCTGGATAACTAAAACGGATTTCGGGGTATCATCGATTCATCAATATATGTGCAAACTACTTGCGTAAATGTTAGATATTATATTGTTATAAAAGTCTGTGCTTAACAAATACCAGATTGTCTCACGTAACGTGTTGACCACTATGCTTGCATCCTAGTGTAATTGTACAGGTGAACATTCCCAACTCGGTGCACGCCTACCAAACGGCCGAGAGGATCCGGGAGGTGCACCCAGGTCTAGACTGGTTCCATCTTGTTGGTCTCATTCATGACCTTGGCAAGGTCATGGTGCAGTTTGGAGAGCCGCAGGTGAGGCGACTTTAATAAAAATAATTATTATTATTACAATTATCATAATAGACAGTATTCACGACGTGATGTGACGCTAATCTTGTTTGGCACCTTAGATAGCGCGGACCAAATCTAGGTAAATGTATAAAAACAAAATGCACAGACAATTAGTAATAATAGCTAGGCAGAGATAAAAAGCAAGTTATCTCCTTTAAGGCCATATCAACCAGTATCGCATGGACATTTATTAATTTCATCCGTACCCCAAAACATGACGTCTTGCAAGGGTACATAGGCACTTAAGGCTATGCATACAAAAACATATTATACACATTTATAAACGAGGTTAAGGCATATAGATTATACATGTACCTCGGTAAAATGTTAATGCCTGTTGTAAAACATAGTCTTCGTGTTTTGTGTGTTCTGAACTGTTGAAGTGAAGCTATTCGAAGATGTAAAATCGTTAACTGCGGGTAGCAATGGGGTAACCTTGGCATTGACAGTGGTCGGTCACCGGGGATACGTTCCCTCTCGGGTGTCGCTTCTCAGATCACATCGTGTTCGGCCGAGAGAGCTTCACCGAGAGTCCGGATTACAACGACCCAGTGTACAGGTCGGTGGAGCAACTAGGGGTGTAGCAACAGACCAAACTATCGATGCATCGCAACAGTCGTTGTGACGAAGGAATACTAACGATAATCAATTGGACTATCGACAGTTATCGTCGATAGTACATTGCACTATCGATAGTAATGATAGTTGGCAAAACAATTGTGTCAATGTAACGATATAAATAAACAATACTATCGCGATAGTTATGAAACTTTCACAATATTATTGCAATAATTATACAACTATCGCCGCGATGCTATCGCAATAGTATACATATCCCTGGTAGTTCAAACACAGACTCGGTGTTGACGTCACGGTTTTACACTCGTAGGCTTTGCATAGGCCACTACTTCATAGTTGCCTCTATCGACGTACGTAGTATAAAAAAGCGCCGTGAAGCGTGATAGATAAAAGCATTGTGTAACATAATATTTGTTTCCTTGTTATACGTCTAAATCACATTAAAACGTGCACATCAGAGAAGACCTGAACATCTGTATTAGTGTAATTATATTTCGAATATGGTAATGTGGACAGACACAGAGTGATAGAAAGACATGTGACTGTGCTCGTTGGTTGTTTAATAAGAAGAATACTGTATGTTAAAGCTATCTATTACATAAAGTTATCAACAAGTGTTTATAAATGTGACGTGTCAACCGGTCGTACTGTGAATATAAGTAGATCATCTACGAGGAAACACTCTACTTTTAAACACATCGAATTACAATTTCTGTATAGAGCGTAGCATGTGAGTGTCTCCAGTCTAATAGAACGTAGTATGTGAGTGTCTCCAGTCATCACTGCATGCTGTTTCCTATCGTGTAGCTACCTATCCACGGTATACAGAAAATCGATGCACAAACGATATTCGTGAAAATGTCCATCACGTTGGTAGATAATAATGAAGTACCGATTTTAGTCTAATCATAACTACTGAGATTTACTTACTCAACTTTTCGGCGACCATAAGTATCCTCCAGTCATTGAGACGACGAGGATACACCCTCAGCCACGTACTGGACGTCCTGACTGCCACGTCAACTGGCGAGCAGAAGAAGAACTAGTCGTCTCAGAATTCAGTTCCCGATGAACACTACCGACGGTATCCGAACCGTTGAGTAAGTAAATCTCAATATTTGTGATTAGAAAAAAATCGTTACAGCAAAAGGCTAGTTTTGCACGGCTTACATTGAATGGTCGAGTTGGTTGCAGCACGAAGCTTGGCGTGTACGAGGAGAACTGTGGCTTACAACGCGTCGTAATGTCGTGGGGGCATGATGGTATGATTCATTTTCTTTGTGGTCCAATTGGTAAAACACACAGGAATTAGGGCCTTCTCAGAACTCCGCACGCATTATTACTTGTGTTATTAGACATTATTACTTGTGTTATTAGACATTATTACTTGTGTTATTAGACATTATTACTTGTGTTATTTGACATTATTACTTGTGTTATTAGACATTATTACTTGTATTATGAGCCAGTGTAATGGAACTATAAAACTAGATATACTGACACCTATATTTATAAGCGTATGCATTCTATGACAGTCGTGGATTCCATCCCGGATCAAAACACGTGCATGGCTCGTTTATTTAGCACATTATCGCACTGACTTGTATCATTAATAGAAACAGAAAAGTCGATATATGTTCTTGGAGTTTCACATATATGGTCAACTATTTTACTGGTTGCCTATAGCTTTCCTACTTCACCTCAACCCTTGACTGGGATGTTCGACGGGAGCCACAACGGACGGTTCCCCTCAAGTCCTTGCCAGCCTGGTCTGACGTCTCGTCAATTGCGCGTGGCAGGGGCTGATACTGATCTATTTATTCGCGTTGCCATCAGGGCTTGTGATATTAACAGAGCAACTTCGTTAAACCCTCTCAGACATGTGGTGTCCACCAAATTTGTATAACTCATAATAATGACGTCAGTAGCTATTATGTAATGACACGTCGTACTTGTGACGTTTGTAGAATACCTGTACCGCGTCTTGCGTAACCACGCCACCTGCCGCCTACCAGAAGAGGCGCTGTACGTTATCCGTTACCACTCGTTCTACCCGTATCACACTTCCGGCGACTACACTTATCTGTGCGACAACAGCGACGCCGACAAACTGGAGTGGCTCAAGGGATTCAAGTAAGTGTTTGATGGTCTAACATACATTCATTCTACGAACACGGCACATGTTTTCTCAGATGTTTCATGGCAAGTATACCATGGACAAGGTAGACGGTAAGAAAGTAGATGTTAAGAATAATGCTTAGACCCATAGATGTGTCTGTGGTGTTTTCTTTTATCGCAATTCTACATGATGTTGTTAATTAAAATTCACGGAGTGTGCCATTGTCAACGTTCCTATTTCGAGAACATATAATTTTTGAGCAGTTTTTATGTGACCATATCCTCGCTGGACAATTCCTTCGCGGCTTCATCTCTTTTTGCAACCAGCGGTCAATGTTTCACGTATCACAACTCATTTTCCAACAGCCACACGAACGTGATCCTCTCCAGGGGTAAGAACTATGAAATAGTGTCATGTGCCAATATGGCAATCAAAACCCATTACATGCTTCCAACGATATCAACAGTACTAGAGAAAATTATATTTATTCAGTTATCTTCATACTTTAATGATTGTAAACTTCTTTTTCAAAATCAGTACGGTTTTAGACCTAAACACTGAACTGAACATGCTGCGCTTGAACTAGTAGATAAAATGAATGACCCGATATAATTGTTACTCCAATTACAATAATGAAATACCAATTAATATATTTCTCAAAGTTCTTTGATACTATTGACGATTCTATTTTATTAAATAAATTAAGGTATGCTGGTATGGATGGTACTACCAACAGAAATCGGAGTACCACAAGGTTCAATTCTTGGACCTTTATTGTTTATTATTTACACAAATGATTTCCCACAAATCACTAAAATGTTCAGCTTCGTTGTGTATGCTGAAGATAAACTTTCTAGTACGTTAAAACATTCTAGCGATAACGTTCAGAATAAATGTATAGAATCATTAACACATTACGAACTCCTTAAAATTATTGAATGATTAAGCATTAATAAACTATCACTAAATAAAAACAAATATATATGGTCTTAAAATATAAAATATCAACATTGTCCGAGTGGATGAATTTAGTTTCTTACGACTAACACTTGACAAAAATCCAAACTTGGAAAAACACACAGAAAACTTTTCAAATAAAATGTAATATTCCAAGGCGAATGTAACATTAAATAGACTAAATATGTATCATCTATATTAATAAAATTATGTTATGCAATTCTTTAATATTACCACATATTAATTATTATGGCATGGGAATATAAATGGAATAGAATAACGAAAATAAAACGGGCAGTTCGAATAGTAACCTTGCGCAGGTACAATTCACACACAGAACCAGTTTAGAACAATTGAAATGCTGAAAATAGGATCAGTTAAAGTTACAAGAACTTAGAGATTTTACTATAAATATAGTCACAGTAATTTGTCAGTCTACTTATTAATGTGGCGACTTATCTCAAATTATGACATCGCTGTCATAATACTCGCAGTACAAAATATACATACATCTAGAATGAAACATGAATTTGCAATTCTTAGATACCACATGCTACATGTTATAAATGAAATGTCAGTATTAGTTGTAGAAAAGATATTCACTCACAGTTTACGGGGCTTTGCATGCCATTAAAAAAAATTCCTCTTACAAAGATATAAAACGTGTGTACAATATCAAATTGCTATACATGTCAGCAAAATCACCATAAATAATAATATATGCATATTATATGGATGGATACATACTGTATGCACTCGTGTTTTACAAATAGCAAACATCGCATACATTTGAGTATACTATAACTATGCATTAAATTATTCAGATCTGTATTACAGACACACATATTGATATACACAGTTTAGGAATAGCCATAATTATAAAGAGATACACTTTGTATAAAACAAGAAAACAAACAGGCCAAAGATAATTTGTATAAATGAGTGTCTTCTACGACAGCGACATATTTGTTTAAATAGAAGTCACTGGCCCTTTATTTCTGTTTTGTGTATTATTTTTGTATTAACTTGTATCATTTGTATTGTATTTATACACACACGAATATGTATGTTTAACCTCATTTGTGGGTCAAAATAAAATTTACTTCATCAAAGATGTTGAGTTCGTAGAACATCATTATCTTTTTCTATATCCGAGAACTGTGGTAGCAGTTTCCGTGCAGTTACATGCTTTGTTTACACTGAAATACTGGTAGTTATCGCACAATCTACTTGAGCTACATAGCTACATAGCTAAAGTATTCGTTCGGATAGTTCCGTAGTAAAGCTTTGCTAAGCAAATTGAAATTGAAGCCTATGAATTATATTCCCGATAATATATGAATTAAGCTCTGGTATTTATTCTTTGCAGCAAATTCGACCTGTATTCAAAAGCAGACTCGATGCCCGATACCGAAGAACTACGATCGTATTACCAGGGCCTCATCGACAAGTATATTCCTGGCAAACTCAAGTGGTAATTGACAAGTCCTGAGTAAACAGGTCAGCACTCGGCCATGAAGAATAATATTCACAAAGACCGCGGCAGGACTGTTATCAAAGACAATATTGTACAACCGGACTCTGGCTCATTACGAAGTTGGGAAGATATTAATTGGAAAGTTTGCCTTTCTGCAGCAACTGTTTTAATTAGGAAGCTACGAAGTTTGGATTGTACGTGCGACCACGAAGAGTTTTACAGTAGAGCGTGTAAATACACGTATTATATACGTGCACATACCATAGTTGATGTTTCAGGTAAGCATGTTAACCCTGTATGTTTTATTACACAGGTGGGACGGAATAGTACCTGCATACGGTAATGAACTACTGAACTGTAGGATCATGCTGTTTCTCCACAGAGATGGGTTTATACACCATATGCACGCACGTACACACGCACGCACGCACGCACGCACGCACGCACACACGCACACACACACAAACACACACACACACACACACACACACACACACACACACACACACACACACACACACACACACACACATAACCTCAACAACCACCCACCACCAATGCCAAAGCTGAAGAATCGTTTAAAGTGCTGCCATATGTGGTTGCCGTGATTAACCCAATTAAATATAAATAATAATAATTTTATTTCTTTTGCAATCATTTTCGCTTCATGTCATCCACTTAATGTGGTAACTTGATCCCGCTGAGGTTCGAGTCTTTCTCTGTGCTGTTTTTCAGAGTTTTATTTAATAAAAGTACAGGAAAATGTGTGGTGCCACCTGGTGTTAACCATACTAGCCCCTTTTCCATCTTCTTCCTGTTCCTTTATATTATCGCCCAGTGAAGTGCATGTTCTGTTTGAGGTAACATCCTCTGGCTAAGTTGCCATCATTAGTAGTTTCACCCCTAATCATGGATAGTGACACAAATTAACAATTTCAAAACTGGCGGTAGTCATTTTATTTCGGATACATTATTTTTTGTTAAACATACATTTTGGGAAACATCAAACATGTCTTACTAGGCACGTGGCATAGGAAATTAATCATTCTAATTAATTATTTTGTGAATGCATTGCATACAGTGGTATAACTATCATGCATCAACATATAAAACATGTATCATATGCATCAATATAAAAAGCGCATGTAGACACCTTGTATTTATATTGGTTACATTTGATAGACAACCTGAATCATGTCGCATGGTCGACAGCCACATTCATGGTACGATATTCTTAACAACGGCTGACAACTACAATCGGCATCCGAACCCTAATAAAGTCCCGCTTACACGAGGGAATTACGCCACGATCGTTCGGGCGACACCGCGTGGCATAACACAGAGCAGCTATATCATGTGTGCGTTTACAATTAAAGACAATCTAGACACTGCGAGATGCGACTTAATTGGCAGCAATCCCGACTTAAGGTTTGATGAAAGTCCCGACGAATGCAGCACGTATTAGTTGCGTCGGCCGCTGATTGGCCACAACGTCACACTGTCCACCGACAGTCGGTCGAATTGGACCCAGCCCATAATCCACAGACACAATCGTAGCCACAAATTGCATCGCGAATCGGACGGATTAGGGTTTACACGAGTGATTATTTGTCCGATTGGTCGGGCAAAATAAAGTGTCGCCCGACCAATGGGACAATTAATCGCTATGGGTCTATGATCAGCACATGTGCATCACGTCATTAAGACTTCTTGCATTTACGTCTGCGGAATTTCGTAGAACATATGTTGAGACATTTGTTTAAGTTTCGTTTGCATTCCTCGCGTTTAAAACCACTTCTGTCGCGGAAGCACCTATGTATACAACAGATATTGAAATTCTTCAAGCAGGTTCGATTGCACAAGGCGTGTTTAGCTGATACTTTGGCGCAGGAGCAGAACTGAGCGTCCAGCAGCAACGCGCACAGGATGAGTGTCTGCAACAGATTGAGTCGTGTGAACAGTCATCACGGTTGAACCGGCAGATGAAGGAAGACACATTTGTTCGAGTGAGCTTCCCGAGGATGCGTTGATCACGTGGTGGAAGAAGGTGATCATGTAATCATTCTTTGTTCTTCTTTGTTCTAATAGTTTGGTGGAAAATTTCGTTGTTCCTTAGAAATATTTCAACATCTTATTTAATAATATTTATTGATCTCAACATTGGCATGATATTGACACTGCCTCGTGGTAACATAAATTATATAAATTATATCTTAAACATGATTACGGCAGCGCATTCGAACGTATGATCTCTTCGTTGGAGCACATATTGAAACATAAGATACTGATTAAAACAAACAAACAGACTCGTCTTAATTTCCATCCTCTTGATACATGTTACGTCAACAGAAAAACCATTCTGGGCATTTGTGCCTTCCGTTCAGTTTCCTATGTAACACGCCCACAGAAATGGCAAGCTTCTATCTTGGCAGCATAGGCGAATCTAACAACTGCAGTCATTACATTCCTCTAAAGCTGTTCTCTTAAAAAACATTTATGATGTAGAAAGGTCCTACTTACGATGTAATATTTCATTGTCAATCTGATATCATTGCAAACTTTACGAGATGAGACGACGGGCGCCCAAGAGCGTGGTTTAGGGCAGTTGGTTTGTGTCGTCCTACACATCATTCGGCACTGGTGGTAATAGTCATATGCAATCGATTAAGAACAAGTGTGCAAATAAACGTGGCTGGACGAATACTTGTACCTCCGCCAAGTGTCACACTCCATCCAACAATGAAAGTAAAGTACAAATGGCTTATGCATAAGTTTATTGGTTTATTATTGTATTGTTGTTGTTATTACATGTCAGAGTCGTCAGAAGCTCTTGTTTTTTCACCAGTGCAACGCCGGCTAACTCGGCTAGTATATATCTATATATCTATATATATATATATATATATATATATATATATATATATATATATATCTAATCTAAGCTTTATTTTCAAGGTACAAGTTGTAACAAGTTGTAGCAAGCCGTCTAAGGTCTCACATTGAATCAAGTTGTATGTCTAATGTATTACAATAAACTTACAAACAGTTTCATTCTACAGGGACTGCCCTTTTAAAAGTACATAATTATGTTACTCTAAATATGGACAAAGGTGAAGCAACATCGCTTACCTTGCTTGATTTGTCTGCTGCTTTTGATACTGTTGACCACAACGTACTCATTAAACGCTTGTCAATGTGGTATGTCATTTTTGGCATATCACTGAAATGATGTTCACCATACTTAACCGATTTATGCCAAAGAATGAAGATAGATAATTGCTTTCAGTGGTCCTACCCGCTTCACTTAGTGTTCTAAGGGGTTCTATTCTTGGACCATTGCTTTTTACTAGTTGCACTGCTCCATTCAGCTCAGTTATTCAAACTCACAACTTGGACCACCACCTATATGCAGATCTCAGCATGGAATTTAGAAGTCACATTAGATAATAATTGAAATTTTTAGACATTTTACTATTGTGATTCTCTTTATCATAATACTGCTCTCAAAGACATCTTGAAAATTCAACGCGTACAACATTGTTTGGCAAGGGTAGCTACCAGGTCTCCTCGTTTCTCTCACTCGGTAACACTTCTTAAATCATTGCATTGGCTCCATGTCCGATATCGCATTATTTTTAAGATCTGTACAATTACTCATCAAGCACTTTCCCAATGTTTTTAGCGCAATATATGTATTTTACATATTATTATTAATATTCTCGGCTCAATGAACGTGTTCTCCATTCTGCTGGGACTTCTCCGGTTTTATTTTAATTTCTTCTCTTTGTTTTCCTTTGTTCAACCTGTCCAATAGTCTATGCCTCGTCGAGTGTGTTCCCCCTGGCGATGTAGGTTGTCTTTCTCATCGTTTGTGTTCCCCTGGCAATGTAGGTTGTCTTTCTCATCGTGTGTGTTCCCCTGGCAATGTAGGTTGTCTTTCTCGTCGTGTGTGTTCCCCTGGCGATGTAGGTTGTCTTTCTCATCTTTTGTGTTCCACTGGCAATGTAGGTTGTCTTTCTCATCTTGTGTGTTCCCCTGGCAATGTAGGTTGTCTTTCTCGTCGTGTGTGTTCCCTGGCAATGTAGGTTGTCTTTCTCGTCGTGTGTGTTCCCTGGCAATGTAGGTTGTCTTTCTCGTCCCTGGCAATGTAGGTTGTCTTTCTCGTCGTGTGTTCCCTGGCAATGTAGGTTGTCTTTCTCGTCGTGTGTGTTCCCCTGGCAATGTAGGTTTTCTTTCTTGTCGTGTGTGTTCCCCTGGCAATGTAGGTTGTCTTTCTCGTCGTGTGTGTTCCCCTGGCAATGTAGGTTGTTTTTCTCGTCGTGTGTGTTCCCCTGGCAATGTAGGTTGTCTTTCTCATCGTGTGTGTTCCCCTGGCAATGTAGGTTGTCTTTCTCATCGTGTGTGTTCCCCTGGCAATGTAGGTTGTCTTTCTCATCGTGCGTGTTCCCATGGCAATGTAGGTTGTCTTTCTCATTGTGTGTGTTCCCCTGGCAATGTAGGTTGTCTTTCTCATCGTGTATGTTCCCCTAGCAATGTAGGTTGTCTTTCTCATCGTACAATTTTGAGTACATCTTTATCTCGTATTGCATTTGGCTATTCCCTTATTCCTACTCCGTAGCATCATCGGATATTCCCTCATTCCTACTCCGTAGCATCATTTCAAAGATTTCCAACCATTTGGTATCTCTTTTTCTTAATGTCCATGTTTCTGCTCTGCAGCATAGCGTAATATACCCATAATATATTTTATCTACTTTTTCCTTCAGACTTTACACATTGCTTTGTTAGTAGCATTTTATTATTGGTGAATTCGACATTCCCATTGATTAAATACCATGTTGGCAGCGTTAGTGTTAAAAAATGTGTTGATTTTGTTTTTGATACTCGTTATTATTGTCGGCTGTAGTTAGTATTTGATTCAAGCTGGATAGGGCTGTATCAAATCACATGTAAGTTATACCGCATCTCGTATTATTCAATATGTGTCAATATTTTAAGTGAAATTGGCTACAACCACCAAATACGGCAAAGTCACATACAGCGTCACCAGTCATTACACAGCATAGATTTACCTCGTATTATCTTTTGTTTAGAACCAGCGGATGTCAGGTTTTCACTTTGTACCTCAGTTGTGTACATAATTGATGGTTGTGGTCTCTTTCCACTCAAAATGTTGACTCCTTTGAATACGACGAGACGCGAATTAACTTAAATTTGATTTCAAGGTGCGTTGCAAATTCTGAAAAAACTTAACTTCCAAGTTTCCCTTCCATTGGAAATTCGGATTCATAGGTAATTTCTACCATTGAAACGACCCTCAGCCCTTCTGACAAATACAACAGACATATCACATCATGCATGCGATTTGAAGCGGCATTGACGATTTCTAATAATGTAACAATGGCCTTTGTGCGGCCACGATATCGCCTCGTGCAAAATAGTTTATGTTTGTGTCAGTCTGTCTGTCTGTCTGTCTGTCTGTCTGTCTGTTCCCTCAAACCTCCGCCAGTTTCGCATATATGGGGCTGATATAGGCATACCATGGGGCCAATTGGAATAAAAAAAACAGTTCTCCCGGGGTGGGGATATTACGAAGGAATGTATCTATGTATATGTATATATGTATATATATATATATATATATATATATATATATATATATATATATATATATATATATATATATATATATATATATATATATATATATATATATATATATATATATATATATATATATATATATCCATACATATTAACTATGTGTGTGTGTGTGTTTGTGCGTGTGTTTGTGTGTGTGTGTTTGTGTGTGTATGTGTGTGTGCGTGTGTGAGTGCGTGCGTGCGTGTGTGCTTGTGTGTGTGTAGTCAAATCATCGACATCTCAGCATCAACGCCGATATTTCTAGCACTAGAAGTGGGAATGACGTCACAGTAATTAATGGTGATCACAGAAATGATATATTTCGTCTGGTTCTTACATGACGCCAAGACGAGCACGAACGTTTTTTCCTTATTTACTCTAAGTTAATCTGCGTTTATGCACAACACAACACTCGATCTTACGCACCGACGACAGTCTACTGTTTTCGGCAGTCATCAAGGACATGAGACAATCAAGACCGTCACTTCAAATGCAGTAATCTGGTCAAGTGGAGGTTGTTGTGCTAAAACATACATAGCTTACGCAAATGCATGTATTCATGATCCCAGGCCCTGCATAATCATTCTGCACAATGGTATTTTACTTCAGGTATGCAGGTATATATGTTAATGATTTTCGAGCCATTTGTTTAGATTACCAATGTATTTTATTCTAGCTTTGTGTCGTTCGATTTTTACTTCAATAACTTGTTTTTCAATACTGCTATTTTTTAATACATGCCCTATAATTTGCAAATGTCTTCTTCTTGTCGTTTTCAGTGATTACGTTTGTTATCCTGCTCTTTATTGTCCTGCTGTTTGTTGTCCTGCTGTTTGTTGTTCTACTCTTTGTTGTCCTGCTCTTTGTTGTCCTACTCTTTGTTGTCATGCTCTTTGTTGTCCTACTCTTTGTTGTCCTGCTCTTTGTTGTCCTGGTCTTTGTTTTCCTGCTCTTTGTTGTCCTGCTCTTTGTTGTCCTACTCTTTGTTGTCCTGCTCTTTGTTGTCCTACTCTTCGTAGAACCTCTTTATTTGTAATGTGATATGTTCAAAAAACGAGTTGTATTCACCTGAGGAACCACGAAAATGTTGCTCCTAATATAATATTATATTATCTTCCTTTCACGTATTAATTGTTCAGGCATCAATCCCATATAATAATATTGACCATACGTTGATAAGAGTACTTAGCTTAGACGTGTGCACACTATGACGTAATATTTGCTGATGTGAACGTGTGACGCTGACGCATCAGATACCAGACAGTGCATGCATACAACATGTCAGCCCCATACTTACTTACAAAACTGACGGAGGTGTGGGGGAATAGACATAAAAACAGACAGACAGACAGACAGACACATACCCTATCACGGTCTACACTCCATCGTCGTGACTGGAAGCCAGACACGTTGAATTACAAAACAAACACGCGCGATCGTCTGGCCCGGCCAAACACAAATACCGGGCAGGTTTCATCAGCACACAAATGAACTAGTATGCAGATGTACGGTGCAAC
The DNA here is from genome assembly GCA_033239005.1 of Lamellibrachia satsuma. Lineage (NCBI taxonomy): Eukaryota > Metazoa > Annelida > Polychaeta > Sabellida > Siboglinidae > Lamellibrachia > Lamellibrachia satsuma. The sequence continues at coordinate 4,265,167 of BSQZ01000038.1, read as the reverse complement.
GCTATTTGTAATTCGGCTGGTCATGAGATAGTGACTGCAAAGACGTGGGACTAAGTAAATCCCGGTACCTACCGCTGTTTAGAAAACCATGTCAAACTATGCATAAAAGTATTGAAAAACCGGACGGCAGGACATAATAAAGAACCGGCGAGAACACGACTCATTTTGCATGAAGCCCATGGCATGACATCGTCTGAAAGACTCATCGTTTTCCCGTTTTTCCGCGATTCTACAAAACCCCGTTTTCTCGAGGCTGGTTGTGCCACCTATAGGTGAATACGGAACCAAACAATAACGTAATCGGGTAAAATGTAAAAGCTCAGCAGAGGAATGTTCTTCAACGCGGGCAGCGCCTTGGGTGGGGGTGGCACTTATCTCTATGGAGTAGTGCCAATGGCAGGTAGCCCCTCACCTTTGATGTATTATGGTGATTACCAGTTTGATTGGTTGTGTGCATACACTGTTGTTTTATTGGGTATATCAATAACTGGTTATAGTCGACTTGTATGTACAATTATTATGTTTACTGGTGAACTTGTGATGCATACAACCTGGCATTAAAATATGCCCTTTACCAACCTTTACATATGTATCCGCCTCCCTTATTCCTACATCAAACTTGAAACTAGTCCAGCGTCTCTCTACGCATTCGACACAAGAGGAAACATAAATAAACAAATATATATATATATATATATATATATATATATATATATATATATATATATATATATATATATATATATATATATATATATATATATATATATATATATATAATATATATATATATATATATATATATATATATATATATATATATATATATATATATATATATATATGTGTGTGTGTGTGTGTATGTATATCTGGCAAGGCTTAATTTCAATTGTTAATTGAATTCACTCAAGTAAGTTAACATAATTAACTAATATTACCAGAAATGCTAGTTTAGTTAATAAGATTCCGATTTTTTCATTTTTTAAAAACAGTTTTCTAAATAACGGTAGGTACCGCGATATAAGTACACACAAATGGAGGAAACCCTGGGTGAACAAAATACTGTATCTGAGGATAAGACATAGTGATCAAAGGCGAAGAAGAATAGAAGACACACATACAGCCCTACACAGCCTGCATATCGACATGATTGCTGTCGGGTTTATAGCTACAGACGATAACAAGACGTGTAACCCATCACACACACACAAATGTAACCCATCACAGACACAAATGTAACCCATCACAGGCACAAATGTAACCCATCACAGACACAAATGTAACCCATCACAGACACACATGCTGGCAACATCGTATTTAAAAATTGGGAATGTTTACTTCACCAAAAATAAAATGCTACCTACAAAATATTATTTTGTGCATTACGCTATGCTGCAGAGATCTGAACATTAAGAAAATGAGATATCAAATTATTGGAAAGCTTCGGTGGGTTGATGTAGAGTACGTTGCAGGGAATAAACAAATGTAACACGATATGAAGATAATAATTATCAGGACATTTAAAGCTGACAATACAATATAAGGAAGGATACAGGGGAACACGCACGCACGCTCGCACGCACGCACGCACGCACGCACACACACACACACACACACACACACAGCACGTAGGGGAGAGTCTATGGACAGGCTGAACGAAGGACGACGACGTGAAGAAGTGAAGATAAAGCCAGAAGTCTGGGAAGAATGGTGAACACGTTAACGGAGCCAAGGACTTAAGGGAGACCGGGACTAGTCGAAAAAACAGCATATGTAAAGATTAAGGTTCGAATTGTTACTCAATCGAAACGTTTTAATGCCAACGAAACTGCAAATATCTCCGCATATAGCAAGTGCAAATGCTTAATGCAATATACATTTGCGTAAAGTGTTGCAATATTGTTGTAAGTTGTTGTATGTAAGTTGTAATATATGTCTTACCATTGCGTCATAATGTAACATACCAATATACAAAATTAATGGTTTTGAACTGTTTTAACACATATCTAGGAAAACAAGCTCATGAAATTTAATAAATTTAATAGTCCCTACCTACAATATTTATACAAAAACAGTAAACATTTATCAGGATAGTTCATTTTCATGTTGAAATGGTTATTTTGACATATCCAAACTTGTTTTTACCTTTGTAGAAATTGTCTTCGTATACATCGTATGTCAAAATAACTATTTCAACATACCTATCTAAAAGTAATAGGCAGATCCCAGATAGGAACATCGTGCAAACACTTTTATGAACATAATCATGTTAATTACAAAACGTTTACTAATCGCCATCCGAATCAAAATGGACGACATTTTCCCATCATTTGCCTCCCCCGAGAAACAATTTCGCATGATACTGCTAACTTACAATTTGTTCGGGGAAATGCAATAATTTTTTTTTACCTTTTCAAAGGATACACGTCATATGATACGTAGCTATACTCGATTGATGAACATACTGTTACATTGCAAAATAATTTGCATTGGTAATTTTGTCTGTTACAACATGCCGGTGTAACAACTAACCCCGGTCTTCCTACTCACAGCTGAATTCATTTTATTGTATATTACATTTTAACTGTTGTGATTTGTCGAGCAGTGACTCGCACAGAACGTCCTAGTCTATTCGACTTGGCTTGCTACGGCACGGCACATCACGATACACAACATAATAACATAAGATAAGATACGTTTTATTACCAAGTAGCAAGTACAAGGAATTTGTAGTGTTGTGGCGTTAGCACAAACATACACTCATGCACCCAATCACACACGGAACTAAACATTACATATCACAATCGTAATACTAAAAACAGTTGAAAACAATCGAGAGTAATATACTAGGTTGCAAAATAAAAAAATAAAAAAATTTAAAGATTAAAAAAAATAAATAAATAAAAAAAATAAAAGCCGACATTGCAACTACCTACCAGAGGCAAGACATTTATGATGGCTCTCCGTTTAAAAATCTCAGCGCTTGAGGATAGAAACTATTGTTAAATCGCGTCGTTTTAGTTTTTATGCTACGGTAGCGCTTACCGGAGGGAAGGAGTTCAAAGAGATGGTTGGCTGGATGATATTCATCTTGTACAATGCGCTTGGATTTGCGCATACTGCGAGATAGATAAAGAGATCCGATGGACGGCATATTTAACCCGATTAGTTTAGAGGCGTACTTGACGACTGATTCAATTTGATTAATTTCATCTTGGCTGGCGCGACCAAACCAGACAATGATAGAAAATGACAAGACACTTTCAATAACTGCGCGGTAGAAACGTGTTAATATTGCTTGAGATAAGCCAAATCGTTTGAGGTGTCTAAGGAAGTACATGCGTTTTTGTGCTTTTTTAATGATGTCAATCGTGTTATTACACCAGGAAACATCTTTAGAAATAGTCGAACCCAAAAATTTTACAGAGTCGGCTTGTAAGACTTCAGTACCGTCAATGACAAGGGGGTGGATGAGTGTTTTCTTTTTGCGAAAATCAATGATCATTTCCTTCGTTTTGGATATGTTTAGTACCAGGTTGTTGTTCTTACACCAGCCGACCAGTCTTTGAACTTCCTCTCTATACACAGACTCGTTAGCATTGTTGACACAGCCAATTACAGTGGTGTCATCCGAGAACTTAACCACGCGAACAGATTGGTTACCAGATACACAGTCATTTGTAAAGAGAGTGAAAAGGAAAGGAGAAAGCACGCAGCCTTGTGGGGCACCAGTGTTAAGAATAACAGGTTTGGAGAGAGAGTTTTTGACCTTGACAGATTGAGGCCTGTGAAGAAGAAAGTTGAGAGTCCAATGACAGATGGCAGGATGCACATTCAGAGATACAAGTTTATCAAACAACTTCACAGGAATTATGGTGTTAAAGGCCGAGCTAAAGTCCACGAAAAGAATCCTCGCATAAGTGCTCGGTTGTTCCAGGTGATTCATAACATAATGTAAACCTAAGGCAACTGCATCGTCCACAGATCTGTTAGTTTGATAAGCAAACTGGTGAGGATCCAATAGATCGGCCGTGGAAGATTTCAGATAACGGAGCATAATATGTTCGAAAACTTTCATCGCAACTGAGGTAAGTGCCACTGGACGGTAATCGTTCATGGTAGAGACTTTAGCCTTCTTGGGAATAGGTATAATCACAGAAGTTTTAAAACACGTTGGAACTATGCACTGTTGTAAAGATGAATTGTAGATGTCAGCGAATACTGGAGCAAGCTGATCGGCACAATTCTTGAATGTATATGATGAGATGTTATCAGGACCCGAAGCCTTGGGCGTACTCAGTCGCTTGAACAATGTCCGCACGTCAGCAACGTTCACGTGAAAGGCGGCGACAGCGGAGTGTCTGTGGGTAGGGGGCGCTGTTCCGGCGATGTGTTTAACTTGTCAAATCTGCTGTACAAGTCGTTTAGTTGGTCGGGGAAGGATGGATCGGCGTTGTAAATGGCTGAAGCGCTTGGTTTATACTGTGTAATTTGATGTAACCCTTGCCATACAGATCTGGTGTTGTTGGAAGCAAATTGGTTTTCAAGTTTGCGTTTGTATTTGTACTTGGCTGAACTAATCGCCTTGCGCACTGCGTACTTGGCTCTCCGAAATTCTTCCCTGTTGCCGCTAACGAACGCTGAGTTTTTCATGGCTAGCTTCTGTGTAATGTTCCTGGTAAACCATGGTTTGTCGTTGCCATATACTGTAACTGACTTACTTTCGTGGCAGGTTTCTTCACACCAGCTGATGTAGGCAGTAACTGTGTCAATGTACGAGTCGAGGTCGTGGCAGGAATCTTTAAACATTTGCCAGTCCGTGCTGTCAAGGCAAGCTTTCAAAGCAATCGTTGAGTCAGCAGTCCGCTTTCTCACTGTCTTGGTGGTCGGTTTTATTGTTTTTAACTTCTGACGGTGTGTAGGAATCAATACGCCTGTAGCGTGATCTGACTCGCCCAACGGAGCCCTGGTGGTGGCCCGGTAAGCGTCCTTGAAGATGGTGTAGCAGTGGTCTAGAGTTTTATTGTTACGAGTGGAGCAATTAACATGCTGTTTGTATCGGGGTAGAACTTTCTTCAGATTAGTGTGATTGAAGTCACCCAGGATGATGATGACACTATCAGGGTATGTTGTTTCTGCTGCCAACACGCGGGTAGTCAACTGGTTAATTGCACTGGTTGCATTCGCGTCGGGCGGAATGTAAACACCCATTAAAACAACACTGGAGAATTCCCTCGGCGAGTAGAACGGTTTGCAATTAACTGTGAGTGATTCAAGTTCAGGAGAACAGGAAGAGGACACAATAGTTGAGTCATTGCACCACCGATGATTGACAAGGAAGCATATTCCACCACCCCTTTCTTTGCCCGAACGTTCGCTTGATCTGTCGGCTCTAAGCAGAGTGTGGCCCGGTGGGGTAACGGCAGCGTCAGGTGTCAGTTGGTCAAGCCATGTCTCAGTGAAGCACAAAATGGAAGAATCCTTGAATTCACGTTTGAAAGACAATAAGTGGAACAGTTCGTCTGTTTTGTTCTTGAGCGAGCGCACGTTACCGAGAACAATACCAGGAAGTGGTGGTCTAGAGCCGCGCCGACGAAATCTGCACAGTGCCCCGCCTCGTCTGCCCCGTTTGCCAGCGCGATGAAGCGTGGCGTGGTGGATTTCAGAAGTAGGTCGAGTAGAATTGATGACGGGAAAAACGTTCTCAGAGGCAAAGTTAGGTCGATAGTCCTTATGCACTGAGTCCAGAATATTCAGCAAATGTTCACGCTCATACCTGTGCATGGTAACATAACATGACGCCCACGGCAAGATACCACCTCTCTCTCTCTCTCTCTCTCTATATATATATATATATATATATATATATATATATATTATTATATATATATATATATATATATATATCTGCTACCCCAATATTCTATTAGCATTGCCATATCTCTCTCTCTCTCTCTCTCTCTCTCTCTCTCTCTCTCTCTATATATATATATATATATATATATATATATATATATATATATATATATATATATATATATATATATATATATATATATATATATATATATATATATATATATATATATATATATATATATGTACACACATATATATATATATCTGCTATTTTTCTGGAGACATATATATATATATATATATATATATATATATGTACACATATATATATATCTGCTATTTTTCTATATATATATATATATATATATATATATATATCTGCTACCCCAATATTCTATTAGCATTGCCATCTCTGTGCTTACCGGGGTCATTGCAAAGTAGTAATAACATCATAGTACTAAGACTTAATAGCAATGATAACACTACACTTATGTAGAGGTTGTTTGTTCTTCACTTTCATTGTTGGATGGAGTGTGACTATACAGACTTGGCTTAATTATTCGTCCATATGCATTTATTTGTACACTGGTTGTAGTCTCAATAGGGTTCATGTGACCAAGAAAAAACAATGTACATTTATCTGCCCTACGCCACGTAACACGTGCTTCTCGTAAATTGACTTTGAACTATTAGAAGTGTGATATTTATATTTTTAGGCCTTGTCAATAAAGCAGCTTTATACGAATGTAATGACTGCAGTCAATAAAGTATGCAAAGCTGCTAGATAATGGCTTATAGTTTCTACAGGCGTATTAAATTGGAAACTGAACACAAGGCACACATGCCCAGAAGGGTTTCTCCTTTGACGTAACATGTATCAAGAGGATGGCAATTAAGACGATATCCTTCTATGTTTGTTTCATTGTGTGCTTTAATCACTGTGACACTTTTTCTTATGTGCTGCAATCGAGAGTTAGTACGTTTGATTATGCACCGCCCTAATCATGTTTAAGAATTAATTTATGTTTTGTTTATCTCGACGCAATGTCATCGCGGTTCGAAATAATTCCTAGTTTTCAACTGTGCAATCAGTGTTGAGAATTATTGATGATGTATTGAAGAAGACTTTTATATTATTTCTAAAGAACAACGACATTTCCCAAACAATTAGAACAGAGAAGAACAATGAATGTTTACATGAACACCTTCTTCCACCACGTGATCAACGCATCTTCGGACAGCTCACGTGTGAAATATCACAATTACGACGGTACATAGCCACGTGTGGCTAGTTTTCCGTCTACAATATATGAATAGACTGCATGTTATTACGTTGGCGTGATAAAGAGAAAAAACATTGTAAAATAGAAAGCATAAGCATACCGTTCATGACTGGGTGCAACATATTGTTATTAATGCCAATGTTATACAAAAAAATGTATTCATATATTTTACATAACGGAAAAGTTGTGTGCTAGATTAGTGTCATCTACAGAAATACCACGGAGTTCCTCAAGAGTTTGAGTGGGAGTTGACAGCTCTACTGGTAAAACAGATGGTGTCTGATAGCCTTACAAATCATCACCACAATCACTCATATAATGTGTGCCTGGTTACCTTCAACGGTAAGACATCGTACATCTAAAGTCATTGGGCAGCTTGTATTTTGGGTCGATACTCTGGGTGATCCAATAAACTTGCGGATGTTGCACCGTACACCGTACACAGATACAACCAAGTATCCACCACAAGCCTTTGGTACGATCTGCACGAATGTAAGCAAATCTACAACTTCAGTCTTATGGAATACATTCTATGGAGACCTAAAGCAATTGATGCACTTTACAACTACATCAGAACGACTTTAGAAAATATGAATTACACACGGTAAGTGCGGCCAGTAGAACTAAGTCCACCATCTCTACACACGATAAGTGCGGGTAGTAGAACTAAATCCACCATGTCTACACACGATAAGTGCGGGCAGTAGAATTAAGTCCACCACCTCTACACATGATAAGTCCGGGCAGTAGAATTAAGTCCACCATTTCTACACACGATAAGCGCGGGCAGTAGAATTAAGTCCACCGTGTCTACACACATTAAGTGTAGGTAGTAGAACTACAGAGCTATTTCCACCGTGTTTACACACGGTAATAGTGGGTAGTAGAACTAAGTCTACCGTGTCTACTCACTGTAAGCATGGGTTATAGAACTAAGTCCACCATGTCTACACATAGTAAGTGTGGGTAGTAGAACTAAATCTACCGTGTCTACACACGATAAGTGCGGGCAGTAGAATTAAGTCCACCATGTTTACACACGGTAATTGTGGGTAGTAGGACTACGTCCACCGTGTTTACTCACTGTAAGTATGAGTGATAGAACTAAGTCCACCATGTCTACACACGGTAAGTGTGGTTAGTAGAACTAAGTCCACCGTGTCTATCTACACACGGTAAGTATGAGTAATAGAACTAAGTCCACCGAGTCTACACACGGTATGTCCGGGTAGTAGAACTAAGTCCACCTTGTCTACACACGGTAAGTGCGGGTGGTAGAACTAAGTCCATCCTGTCTACACACGGTAAGTGCGGGTAGTGTGGAGACCAGCTTTGTTGATTGCTGTTAGAGCGACATAGTAGCTGGTTGTCCTGTAGAGTCCAGTGAGGGTCATATCTGTTTGGTCAGTCTCCAGCCTATATATATATATATATATATATATATATATATATATATATATATATATATATATATATATATATATATATATATATATATATATATATATATATATATATATATATATATATATATATATATATATATATATACATACACATGTGTTTACACATGGTAAATGTGGGTGGAAGAACTTAGTCCACCGTGTTTACACACAGTAAGTGCGGGTAGCAGAACTAAGTCCACCGTGTCTACACATGGTAAATGTGGGTAGCAGAACTGAGTCCACCATGTCTACACACAGTAAATGTGGGTAGTAGAACTAAGTCCACCGTGTCCACACACGGTAACTGCGGGAATCAGAACTAAGTCCACCATGTCTACGCACGGTAAGTGTAGGTAGTAGAATTAAGTCCACCATGTCTACACACGGTAAGTGTAAGTAGTAGAACTAAGTCCACCATGTCTATACACGGTAAGTGCGGGTAGTAGAATTAAGTCCACCATGTCTAGACACGGTAAGTGCGGGTAGCAGACCTAAGTCCACCATGTCTACACACGGTAAGTGTAGGTAGTAGAACTAAGTCCACCATGTCTACACACGGTAAGTGCGGGTAGTGTGGGTACCAGCTTTGTTGATTGCTGTTAGAGCGACGTGGTAGCTGGTTGTCCGGTCGAGTCCAGTGAGGGTCATATCCGTCTGGTCTGTCTCCATCCAAGCACGATGTCGTTGCTGCCTTTCGTCGTACCTAGCACAGGAAAGGGGTTTAGAAGTTATCGTGTTATATTTGGTCATCAAAACATTATACGTATTTTTTTTGCATATTATATAACTACTGACGGCTAACTATATTTCAGCGAACACCATAATCCATTAATTTAATAGATATGTTCCTTAGGTTATTACACGTATCGACAAAGACGATGGGAGACATCGACGCGATGGGATTCACTCATAAATGCCCAGACTGCCCTCGAACTTTTCCTGCCAAGCTAGGTATGACGAAGCGTCTGTCAAGATGGTGTACGAAAGGCGATTTGAATCTTTCAGTTAAGGGTATCACACCGCCTGGTGAAGCACGCTAAACGTACAGAAGCCCAAGCCACACTCGGTACAGTTTCCCTTCGAGGCGAGTCACACGAGACAGTATTCAAATTCGTGTACCTCGGTTCTGGGGCGCAAGGCGACGGTGCACGCGCTGCAGATAAGAAACATCGTACATATGTCGCGGTCGGGAGATTCGCCTCGCTACGGTGTATATGGAAAGAAGCTGGATTTCCGCACAGCATGAAGGCACGCCTGTTTAAAATAGCGGTACAATCAACGATGACCCATGGCTGTGACACAGCTCACACAACACAGCTGTAGAACAAATACATCGTGTTGTCGCTGACTGCGAACACCAAGGCCATTATAGCTATTGGCAGTATAATTATAATTAAATCAGAGCTGCCAAGTTGTGTCGACAAACATGCGTGAGATCATGGGCAGATCGAAACAATGAAATTGTGTCTAGCTTCCCATCAGGACACCAGGTGGCAGCCCTTCTAGTCAGTAAAATTTCTACCAGGGACAGCGCTTTAAACACGGGAAAACATTTATCAATTGTCAAATATTTCATTATGTGTGCTGTATCGGTTTATGCAAATGCGAGACAAAATATGTTCAAGTGTTCTGAAACATTTAAAGTAACAGCATGTTGATCACTCGTAAGGCCCTCATTGTAATATGCACCAGTCTTCTATGACCCTATACAAAGTACACATAAATTTGGAAGACTTTAAATGAACGCAACAAGTGTCATTGAAATCAACTCTCGGAACAATTATCAATCTCATATGAGAACTCAACTGGTCATCAACGGGCGCTGGGTGGCTACACTGTCTATACTGATTTTGAAACGACCCATCCTGGGCACGTCCGGCTTAAATGCTCAGAAGACGCAGAGGTTCGGCATGCTCACGTTTTGCTAGTCGGGGTATCTTAGAATGTGCCTCGTTGTACGCTTATGTAGCCTTTTAGACTTTCTTAGGCCTTTATTGGTCGTTCCGCGCTATCGTCGCATCCACGGAAATAGTATATATCGACACGTGCAGGGAAATAAACTTGTTTATATTAATTATTCATTGAAACGGCCAATATGTGTGACATGTACAGATAGCCGCGTGAGACCGGGATATGGAAGCCAGATGCGTGAGACTTCGTAGCACTGTTAAATGGTTTAGCATTGTACTCGTAACGCACGCACGCACGCACGCACACACACACACACACACACACACTCATTACAGTGGTTTATGGACCTGCTGCAGCCCGTCCATATATTTGACCCTTCCGTGACGTTCCGTCCGGAGAAATCTGAGGAGTTCTTCCGCAACTACACGTCCAACAACGTGTACCACGAGCGGGTACGTAATACGTACTACGAGATGCACTCGAGACAGACGCTCAGCTACGCCAAGCAGAGGGTGAGTCGGATGATAATGTGATAACAAGTTATAAATTTACATAGCATTAAATTTTATGAAATTGTTCGAATTGGTGCCAGTAACACCATTGATGTCATTAACACCACTGGTGTAAATGACGTTACACGGGGGTGGGGTGTCTTGGCGATTGTTACGTTCGTTATTAAACATGTTTTTTTTTTGCACGTCAAGCTATCAGTGTCCGCCTGACAGCATTGACTCCTATGCTAGTTTTGCGGTAGAGTTCAAATGAATTCCAACAGAAAAGGAATGCGGACTCTACCGTGCATTAGTGAAGTCTGTGTTGGCGTGCGAATAATCTGCAAACTTTATGTGCCGGATAAAAGCTCTTAAATATACCAACCTGTTGAATCCCAACCCCTGAAAAAAACGTCACTGAGAATATGCATACATGGATGATGTTGAATTGGAGTGACTTGGTGAGGAGGACGTAGACATTCATTGTACTCACCAAACAGTCTGGGGGTATTTTTTAACTGAATTCTAACAGGAAAGGAATGCGGACTCTACCATGCATCAGTGAAGCCAATACCTGAAAGAGCGTCACCGAGACCTAACGTTCGTACATGGATGATCTTGAATTGCTTGGTGCGGAGGATGTAGACATTCATTGTACTCACCAAACAGTCTGGGGCACCAATAATCCCCATTGGGAAGCACTTTGAATCCTTGGGAGAATGTCTAGTGTGTGGTAGGCACACAAGTAGACGTTTTTGTGTTTTAGTGTTTCATGACTCCGACCCATGAGTGTATCAGTTCAGAGAAGAACTCCCAAGAACTTCACTACATGCATCATTACATCATTACACATATTGAATCTACATAAGCAAGGGCATTTAATGTATTATTAGTAACTTATACTCTTAATTATTTTGAGTGCAGTATTTTTGGAGTGTACATGTTGATATAGTAAGCGCGATATTTGCGCTGCGGCGACTTGTATGGACTGTGGAAAGGTTTTTTTTTAAACAAATCTACTAATCTCAACGACGTTATGGCAGCCTGGGCGTGCACTCCATTACCCAAGCAGGCAATAGTCCTATCTTACCACTACCAACACCACATACAGGAGTTGTACTCTAAACCCCCCTATATCAGTCTTATCAGTGTTGTGTCATGTACAATGTTCTGTTTGATATTTGACCAGCTCGAGTACTGGACCAAGTTTGACCACGGCGAACGGACGATGATGGAGGCGCTGGACGTACTCAACTCGGTCGTGGACGAGAGTGACCCGGATGTAAGTATATCTCTCCCTCTCCTCCTCTCTCGTTCTAGCTCCCTCCCTCCCTCCCTCCCTCCCTCCCTCCCTCCCTCCCTCCCTCCCTCCCTCCCTCCCTCCCTCCCTCCCTCCCTCCCTCCCTCCCTCCCTCCCGCCCGCCCGCCCGCCCGCCCGCCCGCCCGCCCGCCCGCCCGCCCGCCCGCCCGCCCGCCCGCCCGCCCGCCCGCCCGCCCGCCCGCCCGCCCGCCCGCCCGCCCGCCCGCCCGCCCGCCCGCCCGCCCGCCCGCCCGCCCGCCCGCCCGCCCGCCCGCCCGCCCGCCCGCCCGCCCGCCCGCCCGCCCGCCCGCCCGCCCGCCCGCCCGCCCGCCCGCCCGCCCGCCCGCCCGCCCGCCCGCCCGCCCGCCCGCCCGCCCGCCCGCCCGCCCGCCCGAAACTACACTTATCTGTGCGACAACAGCGACTCCGACAAACTGGAGTGGCTCAAGGGATTCAAGTAAGTGTTTGATGGTCTAACATACATTCATTCTACGAACACGGCACATGTTTTCTCAGATGTTTCATGGCAAGTATACCATGGACAAGGTAGACGGTAAGAAAGTAGATGTTAAGAATAATGCTTAGACCCATAGATGTGTCTGTGGTGTTTTCTTTTATCGCAATTCTACATGATGTTGTTAATTAAAATTCAGGGAGTGTGCCACTGTCAACGTTCCTATTTCGAGAACATATAATTTCTGAGCAGTTTTTATGTGACCACATCCTCGCTGGACTCTTCCTTTGTTTCACGTACCACAACTCATTTCCAAAAGTCTATCCGGGGTGAGAACTATGAAATAGTGTCTTGTGCCAATATGGCGATATCAACAGTATTAGAGAAAATTATCTTTATTTATATCTTCATACTTTAATGATTATAAACTTCTTTTTCAAAATCAGTACGGTTTTATACCTAAACACTCAACTGAGCATACTGCGCTTGAACTAGTATATAGAATGAAAAACCCGATATAATTATTACTCCAATGGACAACAATGAAGTACCAATTAATGCACGTCAGCAAAATCACCATAAATAATAATATATACATATCATATGGATGGATACATACGATATGTACTCGTATTTTCACGTAACAAACAAAGCTTACATTTGAGTATACTATTAGTATGCATTACATTATTCACATCTGTATGACCGACACACCTATTGATAGACACATTTTAGGCACCTATAGCCCGCGTGACCGTGCAAGCAATATAATTTTTTTCAGTACCAATTTTCCAGTTGTTCTATGAGCACTAAATAACGTGTTTCCTGATGGTTTTCAGTACAATTATGCCGACTGTTTCAACTTTACAAAACAGCCATAGAGCTTACCCGAATTTGAAATATTCCAACATCACTTGGCTGCACTTGATGATGCAGAATTCGGCGATGTGCTATTCTACAACAGTTTCCGCTGGCTGAGTCGAAGCGCATTTCTTGAGAGATTTGCTGCACTGCTTCCTCACATCGTGCGTTTTCTCAAAGAAATTGATCACCCAGTTACCCATCTGGAAGATGACAAGTTTCGGGCGCGACTCTGCATTCTGACTGACATTTTCGGACACCTAAATAAGCTAAACCTGCTGATACAAGGACGGCACAAGTTGCTGTGCAATTTGTACGAAGCGACGAAGGGCTTCGAGGACAAGGTGACACTATTCAAAGTTCATGCAGAAGGCGGTAATTTTCGGCACTTGGTTCACCAGAGAATTATGTGGCGAAGACGATGAACGTCTCACAGACGCCAAGCGGGTACTTGCTGATGTGCTTAACAGCCTGGAGACCGCATTCAACGGACGATTCGCTGACTTCGCTGCTATCGACGATGTTTGCTGCTTCTTTGCAAGCCCTTTTACTGCGGAGCCAGCTATTTGTCAAACATTGTCGCAAACGGTTGCAGTCGACGAAGCAGCGTTGCAGGACAATTTCATCGATTTCAAGGTGGTGCCAGGACTATAAAAATGAGTTTAATGCTGCGAAAGACGATATCGTGCTTTTCTGGGCAACCCAAGTGCGATTTTCAGTGCCGATCGAAGCAGTACATTTTTGTTTTGTTTTTCGGCAGTACATGGTCATGTCAATCAGGATTCTCAGCCATGAATCACATCAAGAACAACCTCCGGTGCCGACTCAAGGACACACGTTTGAGGGATCGTCTGCGACTCTCAATCTCTCCGCTCTGCCCACACATTTCGGTCAGCGGTCGAAGAATATGCAGCACCATCCTTCGCATTAACTGCATTCATTAGATGTGCTGACTTCTCTTGTGTTGTTTCGAAAATGTTTCCATGTTCTACTTGTACAGTACGATACACACACACACACACACACACACACACACACACACACACACACACACACACACACACACACACACACACACACACACACACACACACACACACACACACACACACACACACACACACACACACACACACACACACACACACACACACACACACACACACACACACACACACACACACACACACACATAACCTCCCACCACCAACCACCCACCACCAATGCCAAAGCTGAAGAATCGTTTAAAGTGCTGCCGTCTGTGGTTGTCGTGATTAACCCAGTTAAATATAAATAATAATAATTTTATTTCTTTTGCAATTATTTTCGCTTCATGTCATCCACTTAATGTGGTAACTTGATCCCGCTGAGGTTCGAGTATTCCTCTGCGGTGTTTTTCAGAGTTTTATTTAATAAAAGTACAGGAAAATGTGTGGTGCCACCTGGTGTTAACTATACTAGCCCTTTTTCCGTCTTCTTCGTGTTCCTTTATATTATCGCCCAGTGAAGTGCTTGTTCTGTTTGAGGTAACATCCTCTGGCTAAGTTGCCATCATTACTAGTTTCACCCGTAATCATGGATAGTGACACAAATTAACAACTTCAAAACTGGCGGTATTCGTTTTATTTCGGATACATTCTTTTATTAAACATACATGTTGGGCAACATCAAACATGTCTTACTAGGCACGTGGCATAGGAAGTTAATCATTATAATTAATTATTTTGTGAATGCATGCATACAGTGGTATAACTATCATGCATCAACATAGAAAACATGTATCGTATGCATCAATATAATAAGCGCATATAGACACCTTATATTTATATTGATTACATTTAACAGACAACCTGAATCATGTCGCAAGGTCGACAGCCACATTCATGGTACGATATTCTTAACAACGGCTGACAACTACAATCGGCATCCGAGCCCTAATAAAGTCCCGCTTACACGAGGGAATTATGCCACGATTGTTCAGGCGACACCGCGTGGCATAACACAGAGCAGCTATATTATGTGTGCGTTTACAATGAAAGACAATCTAGACACTGCGAGATGCGACTTAATTGGCAGCAATCCCGACTTAAGGTTTGATGAGAAGTCCCGACAAATGCAGCACGTATTAGTTGCATCGGCCGCTGATTGGCCACACCCTCACACTGTCCACCGACAGTCGGTCGAATTGGACCCAGCCCATAATCCACAGACACAATCGTAGCCACAAATTGCATCGCGAATCGGACGGACGAGGGTTTACACGGGCAATTATTGTCCAGTTGATCGGGCAAAATAAAGTTTCGCCCGACCTATGGGACAATTAATTGCTATGGGTCTATGATCAGCACATGTTCATCACGTCATTAAGACTCCTTGCCGAATTTCTTAGAACATTTGTCCAAACATTTATTTAACTTTCGTTTGCATTCCTCGCGTTTAAAACCAGAAAAGTCGCGGAAGCACTTACGCAGACAACATGTTTTGAAATTCTTCAAGCAGGCTTGTTTGCACAAGGCGTGTTTAGCTGATACTTTGGCGCAGGAGCAGAACTGAGCGTCCAGCAGCAACGCGCACAGGATGAGTGTCTGCAACAGATTGAGTCGTGTGAACAGTCGCGACGGTTGAACCGGCAGATGAAGGAAGACACATCTGTTCGAGTGAGCTTCCTGAGGATGCGTTGATCACGTGGTGGAAGAAGGTGATCCTGTAATCATGTTTGTTCTTCTTTGTTCTAATAGTTTGGTGGAAAATTTCGTTGTTCCTTAGAAATATTTCAACGGCTTATTTAATTGTTCTCAACATTGACATGACAACCAAAACATAAATTATTTCGTAAACATGATTAGGGCAGCACATTCGAACATATGATCTCATCGTTGGATACTAATTAAGGCACATATTGAAACAAACAAACGAACGTCATCTTAATGTCCTACATGTTACGTCACCAGAAACATCCTTCTGGGCATTTGTGCCTTCCGTTCAGTTTCCTATTTAACACGCCCACAGAAATGGCAAGCTTCTGTCTTGGCAGCATAGGTGAACCTAACAACTGCAGTCATTACATTCGTCTACAGCTGCTCTCTTAAAAAACAGTTTAGAAGTAGAAAAGTCCTACTTACGATGTAATATTTCATTGTCAATCTGATTTCGTTGCACACGTTATGAGATGAGACGACGGGCGCCCAGCGCGTGGTGTAGGGCAGTTGGTTTGTGTCGTCCTGCACATCATTCGGCACCGGTGGTAATAGTCATATATAATCGATTAGAACAAGTGAGCAAATAAACGCAGCTGTGCGAATACTTGTACCTCCGCCAAGATGTGAAGTTGTCTTTCTATTGGCACCGCCAACGCGTGACTGGGTCGTGCAACGAGGCAGAAGCTCGTGCCTTTTCTCCCGTGCAACGCCGGATAACTCGGTTAGTGTGTGTGTGTGTGTGTGTGTGTGTGTGTGTGTGTGTGTGTGTGTGTGTGTGTGTGTGTGTGTATGTCTATATATATATATATATATATATATATATATATATATATATATATATATATATATATATATATATATATATATATATATATATATATATATATATATATATATATATATATATATATATATATATATATATATATATATATATATATATATATATATATATATATATATATATATATATATATATATATATATATATATATATATATATATATATATATATATATATATATATATATATATATATATATATGTATATATATATATATATGTATGTATATATATATATATATATATATATATATATATATATATATATATATATATATGTATATATATATATATATATATATATATATATATATATATATATATATATATATATATATATATATATATATATATATATATATATATATATATATATATATATATATATATATATATATGTCTAATGTCTTATAATAAACTTACAAATAGTTTCATTCTACAGAGATTGCTCTTTTAAAAGTACACAATGATGTTACTCCAAATATGGACAGTTAAAGCAAGTTAAAAGTTAAAGCAACAGCGCTTACCTTGCTTGATATATTTGCTGCTTTTGATACTATTGACCATAACATACTCGTCAAGCCCTTTTCAATGTGATATGGCATTTCTGGCAAATCATTGAGCTGGCAGTTGTAAATTATTGTGGGTGCATGAAGTTCGCATTGCCATAGATAGTGCAATGAGTGACTGGGTAGTGCAAGGAGTCATAAGTGACTGGATAGTGTAAGGAGTCATAAGTGACTCGATAGTGTAAGGAGTCATAAGTGACTGGATAGTGCCAGGAGTCATAAGTGACTGGATAGTGCAAGGAGTCATAAGTGACTGGATAGTGTCAGGAGTCATAAGTGACTGGGCAGTTCAAGGAGTCATCAGCTCTTGCAGTGGCTGCCTCTCCTCCCGCCCAAATCCGGGCAACTCAACTAGTAAATCATAAATGCGATATGCTGAGACTCTCGGGTTGGCGAGCATCAGCGTGTATGACCATCACCAAATTGAACAGTTGTTGCGGTTGTAGGAGTGTTTGGATGTTAGCAATTCATACATTTCGAACACGTAGCACTCGCGTTTGGCCAGCAGCAATACATAACGTCTGTATCTTGTATGCTTCTTTAGAACCGGGGTGATGTACTGTATTTTTGTCATAGATTGGTTTTAATTAAAATAAAAAAAAATTGCCCTGAAATAAAATCACAGCTCTTGTTCAAAATTACCAAACCGCGCTGCGTGCATCAACATGATTTAGTGTACAAAACATACCCATAAATTCTGGAATCTGTCTCAAGGGTGGAATACTGGGAACGTATTGAGTGTCCCCATATATATATATATATATATATATATATATATATATATATATATATATATATATATATATATATATATATATATATATATATATATATATATATATATATATATATATATATATATATATATATATATATATATATATATATATATATATATATATATATATATATATATATATATATATATATATATATATATATATATATATATATATATATATATATATATATATATATATATATATATATATATATATATATATATATATATATACATATATATATATATATATATATATATATATATATATATATATATATATATATATATATATATATATATATATATATATATATGTATATATATATATATATATATATATATATATATATATATATATATATATATATATGTGTGTGTGTGTGTGTGTGTGTGTGTTGTGTGTGTGTGTGCGTGTGAGTGTGTGTATTCGTGCGTGCGTGGGTGCGTGCGTGCGTGTAGTAAAATCATCGACATCTTAGCATCAACGCCGATATTTCTAGCACTGGAAGTGGGAATGATGTCAAAGTAATTAATGGTGATCACAGAAATTATATATTTCGTCTGGTTCTTACATGACACCAAGAAGAACACGAACGTTTTGTCCTTATTTACTTTAAGTTGATCAGTGTTCATGTACAACACAACACTCGATCTTACGCACCGACGACAGTCTACTTGTTTCGGCAGTCACCTTAGACCGGAAACAATCAATGCCGTTACTTCAAATGCCGTAACCTGGTGTAAGTTGTTGTGCACAAACATTCATAGCTTACGCAAACGCATGTTTTCATGGTCCCAGGCCCTGCATAATCATTCCGCATTTTATTTCAGGTGTGCAGGTATATATGTTAATGTCTTTCGAGCCATTTGCTTAGATTACCAATGTATTTTATACTAGCTTTGTATCGTTAGATTTTTATTACAAAAACTTGTTTTTCAACACGACTGGTTTTCAATATATGTCCTATAATTTGTAAGTGTCTTCTTCCTGTCGTTTTCCGTGATTATGTTTGTTATCCTGCTCTTTATTGCCCTGCTCTTTGTTGTCTTTCGCTTTGTTTTCTTGCTTTTTGTTGTCCTGCTCTTTGTTGTCCTAATCATTGTTGTCTTGCGTTTTGTTGTCCTACTGTTTGTTGTCCTATTCTTTCATGTCCTGCTCTTTGGTGTCCTACTTTTTGTAGAACCTTTCCTGTTCTAATGTGATGCATTCAAACAACGTGTTGTATTCACATGAGAAACCACGAAAATGTTGCTCCTAATATAATATTATATTATATTCCTTTCACGTATTAATTATTCAGGCATCAATCCCATGTAATAATATTGACCACACGTCGATAAGGGTACTTAGCTTAGACGTGTGCACACTATGACGTAATATTTGCTTATGTGAACGTGTTACCCTGACGCATCAGATACCAGACAGTGCATGCATACAACATGTCTGTTCCCCCATACTTCCGTCAGTTTCGTAAGTATGGGGGAACAGACAGACAGACAGACAGATAGATAGACACGGACCTTGTCACGGTCGACATTCCATCGTCGTGACTGGAAGCCAGACAGTTGAATTACAAAACAAACACGCGCGATCGTCTGGCCCGGACGAATACAAATACCGGGCTCGTTTCACCAGCACACAAATGAACTAGTATGCAGATGTACGGTGCAACTCTATTTGTAATTCGGCTGGTCACGAAACAGTGACTACAAAGATGAGGGACTCAGTAAATCCCGGTATCTACCGCTATTTAGAAAACCATTTTAAACAGTGCATAACAATATAGAAAAACCGGCCGACAGGACCCAATAAACGAGCGGCGGGAACACGACTCTTTTTGCATGAAGCCCATGGCGTGACATCGCCGGCAAAACTCGCAATTTTCTCGTTTTTTCGCGATTCTACAAACTACCCGTTTTCTCGAGGCTGGGTTATGCCATCTATAGGTGAAGAGGGACCCAAACAATAACGTAATCGTGTGAAATTTAATGGCTCAGCAGAGGAATGTTCGTCTTCCATGCGGGCAGCGAATATTCAATTTCCGTCTACTGCAACTTTTATTTACACATATTTATTTTACTTTCAAATGAATAAAATATAATTAATTTAACAATATAATGCCATTGCTAATATATATATATATATATATATATATATATATATATATATATATATATATATATATATATATATATATATATATATATATATATATATATATATATATATATATATATATATATATATATATATATATATATATATATATATATATATATATATATATATATATATATATATATATATTTGTGGCTTAATTAAAATTTTTAATTGAATTCACTCAAATAAGTTCATTTAATTAACTAATATTGCCAGAAATGCTACTTTAATTTAATTAATTTCCGATTTTTGTATGCATTTTGAAACGGTTTTCTAAATAACAGTAGGTACCGGGATTTCAGCATACACAAATGGAGGAAAACGTGGTTGAACTAAGTACTCCGACGATAAGACATAGTGATCAAAGGCGAATAAGAATAGAATACAAACATACAACCCTACACAGCCTGTATGTTGACAAGATTGATGTCGGGTTTATAGCCACAGACAATAACAAGACAATAACAACATATCACAGACACAAATGCTGGCAACACGGTATTACATATTTGGGAATATCGTCCTCACCAAAAATAAAATGCTACCTACAAAATATTATTTTGTGGGCATTACGCTATGCAGACGCATATGCAGAGACCTGAACATTAAGAAAATGAGATATCAAATTGTTGGAAAGCTTTGGTGAGTTGATGTAGAGAAAGATGGAGGGAATAAGCAAATGTAACACGATATGAAGAGACTAATAAAAAAACTGGTGAAGATTATCAGGACAGTTGAAGCTGACAATACAATATAAGGAAGGATACAGGGGAACATGCACACGAATATAGCGGCTATTGAACTGGCTGAACTAATGACGACAACATTAGCAAATGATGATAAACCAGAAGTCCGGGCAGAATGGAGAACACGTCAATGGAGCCAAGGACTTGCCACGTGGCAGAAGAAGACGAAGAACAACAACAAGTGTGTCACTGGAATTGTTTCCCCCGTGTTGGCAACACGTAAGGGAGACCGGGACTTTCGAAAAAACAGCATATTTAAAGATTAAGGTTCGAATTGTTACTCAGTCGAAACGTGTTAATCCAACGAAACTGCAAATGTCTCCCGCATATAGCAAGTGCAAATGCTTAATGCAATATACATTTGCGCAATGACACGTTTTATGAGGTCTCCTAAAGTTTTGCAATATACACCGGACAAGTTGTAACAGTTAGCGGGGCAAGTGGTAATATATGTCTTACCATTGCCTCATAATGTAACATACCAGTACACAAAATTAATGGTTTTAAATTGTTTTAATAAATATCTAGGATATATGACAAGCTCATAATATGTCCTACTGAAATACTTATAATATAATAAAATAGTGAAAAATTCTCAGAATAGTTGGTTTTCGTATTGAAATGGTTATTTTGGCATACCCAAACTTGTTTTTACCTTTGTAGAAATTGTCGTCGTCTTATCAAGATGACTTCATCAGTACTAACGACGTTGGACGACGTCATCGTACACGTGAGTAAGTTCGTAATTGATTGTTGATCAGGTCCGGGAGAAATACGTAGTGAACACAGCCATGCGTCACCATACAACACTGATATGTATGTTGGTACACCCAAAGGACAAAGTAGAACCCAGAAGAACATGGTGAAGTAATCTACCAAATGCTGTGTAAGAGTTGTGGCATAGCTTTTCACAGGAGAGACAGGGAGATTGATTAAGACCAAATTAAATGAACACAAGAAAGATGCAGAGAATGCTCAAAAAGAACAACACATGAGGAGCGAAGATAATCGGTCGCAGTCCCCAGCCAACATGTCCGCCCTCACAGACCACATAACCACCCTAAACCATATAATAGACTGTGAGGGAGTAAAAGTTGTAGATAGGGAGTCACACAAAAGGAGAAGACTCGAGAAAGAGGCCAAATGGATACACAACACCCAGGCAGCGAACAACAGTGACGATGGCAATTACGAACTTCCTCACGTGCATGATGACGACATTCAACGTCATTAGTCCCGATGAAGTCGCCTTGATTAGAAGACGAAAATTTCTACAAAGATAAAAACAAGTTTGGATATGTCAAAATAACAATTTCAACATAATTATCTAAAAGTAATGGGCATATACGTTATATGAACATGGTGCAAACACTGTAATGAACATAATCATGTTAAACACAAAACGTTTACTAATCGCCATCCGAATCACAATGCATGACATTTTCCAAACATTTGTCTCGAGCACAATTTCCTCGAGCACCATCTCATTCAAAACACCTACGATTACATCAAAAGATACTAAAAAATACTGCTTAGTGGCCAATGTAGCAGCTATATCATACATTCATGACTAGAACTAATAAAAAGAAGAGCATAGGATGCATCATGTGTACACAAACCCTTAACAAATAAACTACCGGAAGTATTACAAATTACCGGTTTTTCTTTAAAATGGCGCCATTTTTATATTTTCAAAGTATCCACGTGATATCACATGTAACTTGCTTAAAGCGATTGATGAACATACTGTTACCTTACAAAATAAATTGTATTAGTGGTTTTGTCTTTTGCAACATGCCAGTGTTACAACTAATCCCGGTCTCCCCTACTCATAGCTGGACTCATCTTATTGTATATTACATCTTAACTGCTGTGATTTATCGAGCAGTGGCCCGCACAGAACGTCCTGGTCAACGGCACGGCATATCACGACACACAACATAACGTAACTTGACGCCCACGGCTAGATAACGCCTATATATATATATATATATATATATATATATATATATATATATATATATATATATATATATATATATATATATATATATATATATATATATATATATACACACACACACATATATATATATATATATATATATATATATATATATATATATATATACACACACACACATATATATACACACACACACATATATATATATATATATATATATATATATATATATATATATATATATATATATATATATATATATATATATATATATATATATATATATATATATATACATATACATATCTGCTATTTTTTTCTGGAGACCCCAATATTCTATTATCATTGCCATTTCTGTGCTTACCGAGGTCATCGTAAAGTAATAATAACTTCATTGTACTTGCACTTAGTAGCTATGGCAGCACTACACTTATGTAGAGGTCGTTTGTTCTTCACTTTCATTGTTGGATGGAGTGTGACTATACAGACTTGGCTTAATTATTATTCGTCCATATGCATTTGTTTGCTCTACTTGCTCTAGTCTCAATAGGTTTCATGTGACCAAGAATTAGCAATGCCCATGTATCTGCCCTACACCACGCAACATATGCTTCTCGTAAATTGACTATGAAATATTACGTTATAAGTTTTATATTTCTACTTCTAGGCCTTGCAATAAAGCAGCTTTATACGAACATAATGACTGTAGTAAATATATTATGCTACGCTACCTAAATAATATCTTGCCGTTTCTGCAAGCGTGTTAAACAGGAAACGGAAGGCACACGTGCCCAGAAGGGTTTCTCCGTTGATGTAGCATGTATCAAGAGAATGGTAATTAAGACGACGTCTGCTATATTTGTTTCAATGTGTGACTTAATCACTGTGAAATGTTTCCTTATGTGCTGCAATCAAGAGTTAGTACGTTCGATTATGCACCAATCATGTTTACGAATTAATTTATGTTTTGTCTACCCTGATGCAATGACATTTCGTTTCGAAATAATACCTTGTTTTATAAGTGCGCAATCAGTGTTGAGAATTATTGATGCTGTATTAAAGAAGACATTTACATTATTTCTAAAGAACAACGAAATTTCCCAAACAATTAGTACAGAGAAGAACAGAGAACGAATACGTGATCACCTTCTTCCACCACGTGATCAACGCATCCTCGGAAAGCTCACATATGAAATATCACAATTACGACAGTACAGTTTTTTGCAACACGTGTATAGACTATTTTATTCCGTTGGCGTGAGAAAGTGAAAAACTGTAAAATAGAAAACATAAGGGCATTTAGAAAAATAACAGAACAGCACATTACAAATAATATAAATTTAGCATCGTAGGAATTCACACACGCACGCACGCACGCACGCACGCACGCACGCACACGCACATATATATATATATATATATATATATATATATATATATATATATATATATATATATATTTAATTTACCATCACAACGCTCGTAATTTGATTTATATATATATATATATATATATATATATATATATATATATATATATATATATATATATATATATATATTTAATTTATCATCAAAACGCTAGTAATTTAATTTCTCATTGTCACAATTGTAAATGAACAGTCTACCCATTTGACAATGTAGCTCCATAGTTTAATACCTCCATGTATGATAATTCTATACAGCATGATACACATATAACAGCTCAGCTTGGCGATTCCTGTATTTATGAATTTCATCATTTCTCTGAAGCATACCTTTCCTGACTGGGTGTAGCATATTGTTAGTAATGCCAATGCTATATACACAGCAAACATGTTATTCACATACCTTACGTAACGGAAAAACTGTTTACTGGATTAGTGTCATCAATAAAAATACGACGGAGCTCCTCAAGAGTTTGAGTTTGAGTTGACAGCTCTACTGGAAAACCAGGTGGTTCCTTATAGCCTTACAGATCATCATCACAATCACTCATATAATGTGTGCCTCGTGACTTTCAACGGTACATATGCATTATGCATATGCATATATTTTGGACCGATGCTATGGGTGATCAAATAAACTTGCGGATGTTGCACCGTACACAGATACAACCAAGTATCCACCACAAGCCTTTCCTACGATCTGCACGAATGTTAGCCAATCTACAACTTTAGTCTCATTGAATACATTCCCAGGAGCCCTAAAGCAATTGGTGCAATTTACAACTACATCAGAAGTGCGGGTAGTAGAACTAAGTCCACCATCTTTATACACGGTATGTACGGGTAGTAGAACTAAGTCCACCATCTCTACACATAGTAAATGCGGGTAGTAGGACTAAGTCCACCTTCTTTACACACGGTAAGTGCGGGTAGTAGAACTAAGTCCACCATCTTTACACACGGTACGTACGGGTAGTAGAACTAAGTCCACCATCTCTACACACGGTATGTGCGGGTAATAGGACTAAGTAGTAGAACTAAGTCCACCATGTCTACACACGGTAAGTGCGAGTAGTAGAACTAAGTCCACCATCTTTACACACGGTACGTGCGGGTAGTAGAACTAAGTCCACCATCTCTACACACGGTATGTGCGGGTAATAGGATTAAGTCCACCTTGTCTACACGCGGTATGTGCGGATTGTAGAACTAAGTCCACCATCTTTACACACGGTAAGTGCGGGTAGTAGAACTAAGTCCACCATCTCTACACACGGTGTGTGCGGGTAGTAGAACTAAGTCCACCATCTTTACACACGGTATGTACGGGTAGTAGAACTAAGTCCACCATCTCTACACACGGTATGTGCGGGTTGTAGAACTAAGTACACCATGTCTACACGCGGTAAGTGCGGGTAGTAGAACTAAGTCCACCATCTTTACACACGGTAAGTGCGGGTAGTTGAACTAAGTAGTAGAACTAAGTCCACCATCTTTACACACGGTATGTCTACATATAGTAAATGCGGGTAATATGACTAAGTACACCATGTCTACACACGGTAAGTGCGGGTTGTAGAACTAAGTCCTCCGTGTCTACATACGGTAGGTGCGGGTAGCAGACCTACATCCACCATGTCTACATAGGGTATGTACGGGTAGTAGAACTAAGTCCACCATCTCTACACATATTAAGTGCGGGTAATAGGACTAAGTACACCATGTCTACACACGGTAAGTGCGGGTTGTAGAATTAAGTCCACCGTGTCTACATACGATAAGTGCGGGTAACAGACCTACATCCACCATCTCTACACACGGTATGTGCGAGTAATACGACTAAGTCCACCATGTCTACACAGGGTAAGTACAGGTAGTAGAACTAAAGTCCACAGTGTCTACACAAGGCAAGTGTGGGTAGCAGAACTAAGTCTACACGAGGTAAATGCGGGTTGTAGAACTAAATCCACAATGTTTACACACGGTAAGTGCCCCTCACTATTCAGTTGGATTAGGATATGCGCCGACTTCTGAGGCGGCGTTGTGTCAATTGTGACTCCGTTTGAGACGACATGGGTCGAATCGACCCCGGCGTCATTGACAGCGTAGACGGTGGAGAACACTACCGTACCTGGCGGTGTCACAAGAAACCAATTATGATAATTATATAAGAACGACATTGAAATGGACATCGCTTTCGAAGGAGGAGTGGATATGCCATACTCTAAGGAAATCAGCACAATACTTTGCACGACAGGCGCTCATATGGAACCCTTAGGGAAACGATTTAACAAGATTTAGCAAGACTGCCATCCCAAACAACAAGTTCCAGATGGCAAGTGGACAAGGAAGCTATTGGCTTATCGAGAGTCCAACAATTTTCTCATCTATGTGTAGCCCACCCTTATCAAATATCTGTCAATTATATTTTTAAACATATTCACAGTACTAGCATTAACACAATCATTTGGCAGTTTGTTCCATTCATTTATCACACTCTGTGAGAAAGAGTACTTTTTCATGTCCAACATACACTGCTCCTTAACTAATGCTGCTTGGTGTCCTCTTGTTCTACTGCCTTCTTTAAGTTTGAAGAACATATTCCTATCAACATCCTCATAACCGTTCACTCTTTTAAATACTTGTATTTGGTCTCCTCTTAGTCTCCTTGTCTCTAATGTTGCCAAACCACATTGTAATAAGCGACTTTCGTAACTAAGGTCTCTCAATTCTGGAATCATTTTAGTTGCTCTTCGTTGTATTCTTTCTAGCTTGTCTATGTCCTTTTTACGATACGGCCTCCATGCTTGAATACAATATTCCAAATGTGGTCTAACTATTGCTTTGTAGAGGGGTACAATTAGTTGTTTCTCCTTATACATGATAGTTCTTCTAATTAGCCCTAGAATTGGATTTCCTTTTGAAGCAGCAATCCCACATTGCTCTGAAACTGTCATGTCAGCACTAAATGTTACTCCTAAGTCCTTTTCTTGTGTGGTTCTACCTAGTACAGCTTCCCCCATTTTATATTCTTCGTCCATGTTTCCATGTCCTATGTGGATACATTTACACTTCCCAAAATTGAATAATATTTGCTATTTTTTGACCATTTAACTAATTTATCTAGATCATCCTGTAAACTTTTTTATCTGTATCACTCGTAACCTTTCTTAATACTTTTGTGTCATCTGCAAATTTGAGTAGTTTGCTAGATATATCACCTTCTAGATCATTTATATATATTAAAAACAGTATAGGGCCTAAAAAGTTTGAAAAAGGAAACACATGTAACAGAAAAGTAGATATGACAAAAGCAAGATGTAGATGGAAACAACACAGTGTGCGGTGGAATGGAGTCGTTAATGGATCATGCTCCGTCAGGAAGTGACACATCTTAGGTCAAGCAAATCAATTAAGACACACAATCTTAAACAATTTTAAAGATGCAATTTTGTTGAACATAGTGTTATGGCATTTGACAGTTTCATCCAATTATTTCATCAAATAGAACACTGGGACTTATTCACGTCTCCTCCTATCACAGGAAGAAGTGTGGATGTCTAGGATGAGGGCTGCAGCGATGTTGGTATATTCCCTAGTCTTGTCTTTGTTCATGATGTGAGATACCCCCGTGTTGATGACATGTTGTCTTCACATTAGCTCCTCATATATGATTACTTGTTTTATTCGTTCTATACATTGCATGTGATAACTACTGTGTTTATTGTTTCACTCAGATATGTTCTCAGCGGCCAGTAAACTCCTAGCATCGCCCTCACTCCCCACGCCCTCCCTCCCCACGCCCTCCCTCACACACCCTCCATCGTCACGCCCTCCCCCACACCCTCAGCTACACACAGTAAGTTCGGGTTGTACAACTAAGTCCACCATGTCTACACACGGTAAGTTCGGGTAGTAGAACTAAGTCCACCATCTCTACACACGGTATGTGCGGTAGTAGAACTAAGTCCACCATCTTTACGCACGGTAAGTGTAGGTAGTAGAACTAAGTCCACCATATCTACACACGGTAAGTGCGTGTAGTGTGGATACCAGCTTTGTTGATTGCTGTTAGAGCGACGTGGTAGCTGGTTGTCCGGTCAAGTCCATTGAGGGTCATATCCGTCTGGTCAGTCTCCATCCAAGCCACGATGTCGTTGCTGCCTTTCGTCGTACCTACCACAGGAAAGCGGTTTAGTGAGACATGAAGTTATGGTGTTATATTTGGTCATCATAACATTGTACGTATTTTTTACATATTATATAACTACCGACTTCATTGATTGACTTGATATGTCCTTTACTTTGTTACAGGTATCGCCAAAGACGATGGGAGGCATCGACGCGATGGGATTCACCTATAAATGCCCAGACTGCTCGCGAACATTCCCTGCCAAGCGAGGCATGACGAAACTACTGTCTAGATTGTGTACGAAAGGCGATTTCATTCGGTCGGCTAAGGGCACAAAGTCTGACCGCCGGGTGAAACACGGTAAACGTACAGCCGCCCAAGCCACTCTCGGTACAGTTTCCCTCGAGGCGAGTCACTCGAGACACTATTCAATTTCGTGTACCTCGGGTCTGGGGCGCAAGGCGACGGTGCACGCGCTGCAGGTATGAAACATCCTACATATGTCGCGGTCGGGAGATTCGCCTCGCTACGGTTTATATGGAAGGAAGCTGGATTTCCGCACAGCATGAAGGCACGCCTATTTAAAATTGCGGTCCAGTCAACGATGACTCATGGCTGTGAAGGGTACTTCTAAAAAACCGCTCAGAGAACGTTGAACGGAACCAACGCCCGGATGTCCGCTGTCACCACCGGCCGTTTTGCCCACGAAGAAGCGTAATCATCATCAGTCAACGCGTTTTTTTCTCTCGAAATATCCCATAAATCAAAGGATCTTAGAGGTTTTTATGGTTAATCAAATGTTCGCTACGTAAAACGTTAACTTCCAACAATCGCAGAAACAACGCGCGCAGGCGGCGAATAATTCGGTACGTAAACCGTTAGAGACTACGTATTGCCGTATGGGCGGTGTATTTTAATTATAGTAGAAAGCACGCACCCACGCATTGGCCCGAGGTCGCAGAAGATATTCTGCTATTGCACCATCAACACAAGTATCCATGGGTCTAAATTCACGCGACCTTCAATACCCAGATGAAAGGAAGAAAAATCCTAATCACTTTGCTAAGTTCAATACTACATTTATCCAGCTCTCATAGATATTAGATCCACACACACACACACACACACACACACACACACACACATATATATATATATATATATATATATATATATATGCTGGTCTACTTAGCTACCAGCTGATCTACTTTACTTCGGGTTGTTTCACGGATAATTATATAATGTTGAACCATCAATAAATACACCGAATAATGGCAAGAGCTGCAGTTCTTTCTAACACCAATTTGCTTGAAGTGGACACTTGAAGTGGACACTTGAAGTGGACACTACTTTATGTGTAAGACGAAGTATCGACGCAACACCTACCGACGTTGACAGTGTACGCGAGGGTCGAGTTTCCGTCGAACGAATCAGCCCAGTTGAGTCGTAGAGTGTAACTGTTCAACCAACTGGCATGAACATCATCTGCAACACACCATATTCAATTCAGACGTCACGAGTTACCGGTCCTGTTTCCGGTCCTGTTTCCCCCGCGTCATCGGACACTAGTTGTTGAATCCTCTTGAACACAGAAAGTATGTACCTAAATCTTGTACGATGGACTCTTTTGCATTCACTCTTAACTTATTCTCTGTATGTGTCGCAGTCTGCTCCCCACTACCTTCTTCTTCCCCACTACCTTCTTCCTCCCCACTACCTTCTTCTTCCCCACTACCTTCTTCTTCCTCCCCACTACCTTCTTCTTCTCCACTACCTTCTTCTTCCCCACTACCTTCTTCTTCCTCCCCACTACCGTCTTCTTCTCCACTACCTTCTTCTTCCCCACTACCTTCTTCCTCCCCACTACATTCTTCTTCCCCACTACCTTCTTCTTCCTCCCTACTTCCTTCTTCTTCTCCACTACCTTCTTCCTCCCCACTACCTTCATCCTCCCCACTACCTTCATCCTCCCCACTACCTTCATCCTCCCCACTACCTTCATCCTCCCCACTACCTTCATCCTCCTCACTACCTTCATCCTCCCCACTACCTTCATCCTCCCCACTACTTTCATCCTCAAGTGGTTCTTCATTTTAACATCTTCCTTCTGTCTTCTCAATTCATTTTACATATATTCCCTGAACCCAGTTGTTCTCACCTACCCGTACCTACCTACTTCTCATATATTCTCATATGCTGCATGCAGGTCCACCTCCTGTTCACCTATTCACATTACTTCGGTCTTCTCAAGATTAATTCGGAGGACATGTTTTATGAAGATGTTAGTCATTTGTTGCAATGTTTTATGTAGTTCCTTCGTGCTATCTGCCACCATTGCTAGATCGTCAACACACAGTTAGCGTATCGTCTTCAGTTTTTCCTGTTCAGACACCTTTCTACAGATCAAGTTCGTCGTCATGGTGAAAAGCAGACTCAAGGCACGACCCTGTAAGACTTATTCCCACTCCAAGCTGTTCTGATGTCTCTCCCTCGACTATCACCACCGCTGCTGGCTTCACATGCATTGCCTCCACCGTTCTAACCTCTGCTTCACCAAACCACGTCCACTTCATAAATTCATATGTTAGTTCTCTTGGTACTAGTGGCAACTGATTGTTCTAATCTAAACTCAATCCAAACGTATGCGTAGCCATTATTCGTATCACCCCTTGGTACTAGTGGCAACCAATTGGTCTAATATAAACTCAACCCAAGTGTATGCGTAACAATCATCTCACCCCTTGTCATAACTTATATTTATGTACATAAACTATATTACACATCTGTATTTCAATTGGTAAACTCATAATGTGTGTCAATATATATCTCAATTTCAATTGTGTTGAGCTACCTTGCGTCTCTTTAATACACAAATGCTATGTGTAATAAGTCGTAATCAACAATAGCGTCGCCCAACCGCTTACACCACTCCGCCAGCCGTCCATTTTTAAATTAAAATCAAGTCGTGGCAGCGGTGATATGGTGAGTGGCGCCCCTGGTGGGGAGTATGATCTCGACTGCCTCGTTAATATACTTACGGCCTACAATTGGCGCGTCTGTTTCTATGGTAACGTCGCTTGTGATGACGTCACTGATGAGACCCACGTTGCTAATGGCTCGCAGCTGAAGGCGATACGTCTCGTACGAGCGCAGGTTCAGACCACGCAACTCGGCAAATGTTTCGTCCAATGACGGAATATTTCTCCAAGGAACAACGGTGTGCGAGTTTGAGTCGTTGACGCTCACCTAAAGAATGTGGCCGTTCGTTTTATTGTTGCAATGCCAGAAGCATAATTATAGTTATGTGTCGTTTTAAAGAAATTATTTCATAGAGTTTCCCGTTCCTCTGTTAAATTGATGTGGTTGTCTATGCGGCTGACAGCACTATTATGTACATTACAACAACGTTTATAATGTCGATTTGTATAACCTGACGTAGATGTGTTAAGTTTACTGCTACGACTTCGTGTCTTAGTTGGATGCAGAACTCTATTAACTCACAACAATCTATCAACTTAGACTAATGTTAATACACTTCACCTGGAAACAAGCGATCCCTGACTGATCTGTGATACCATCCCATCTGAAGTTAAGTCGACTTGTGTCCGCCTGGTGGTTGTCGCGCGAGTCATAGTATGAAGGCGACTGTACCACAATGTTGAGTATTGCTTTGGATATATTAGGTGCATCGGTTAATATGGTGATACCGTCACTGGACGCCGTAGCTTGGAGACCTGCTCCGTTACTGCACCGGACTGTACTGAAGAGAGTGTCGCCATCTGTGAGAGAACTGCCGAGATCGACCGTAGCACCAGAGAAAGACGAAGTTGTCGTGAACGGCCGGATGTCTGCGCCCCCTACCGTCCTACCTGCCGATACAAGGACAACCTCAGTCATAAACATTCGAGTGAATTATTTGAGTAATTAGCAAAATCATTATTTATTGAAAACATATTGTTTGTTGGTATAGCTATGACTAGTTTGTTTCATATCATTACCCCTGCTGGTGGCTGGTGCTGAATGTCAATCAACCACAATCATCATAAGAACTGCCGCTACTCTAGTGCCACAATCACCAGAAAAAAATACACTATTACACTATCACAATCACCAGAAAAAATACACTACTACACTACAACAATCACCAGAAAAAATACACTACTACACTACAACAATCACCAGAAAAAAATACACTACTACACTACCACAATCACCAGAAAAAATACACTACTACACTACAACAATCACCAGAAAAAATACACTACTACACTACCACAATCACCAGAAAAATTACACTACTACACTACAATAATCACCAGAAAAAACCAAACTACCAATCTCGCCACAATCACACAACAACAAAAATATATGCATATATATATATATATATATATATATATATATATATATATATATATATATATATATATATATATATATATATATATATATATTGTTTTTTATTGTACCTATGGCCCACTCGCATGAGGTCAGCTCGGGGTCGGTGACTGACCAGCGGACTGTGAGGTTAGTCGTCGACTGAAAATCACTGTCTTCAGGTCCGGCTCCGTCCTGAAAGTGTCACAATGTCAACACTACTAGATCTGGCAGCAATGGTTATCCTGAAGGCAAAGTGAGGCGTCGTTTTATGCTGATAGCCTTTTCTCAATATGCTAGCTTTTTTATAAGACATCGCGTTGTCACCTTTAAGTCTTTATAAGTCATGGCGTCTTCAAAAGTAGCCACGTTGAATTCCGAAAAACCTAAGGTGTTTTTTCAACGTAAAAGTTAATGGAAAGACTTAATGAATTGAAACACAAACATATTAACATGCACAGGACAAATTGTTGTGATTGTTTGGAGAAGTTATCATCTAAAGTAATGATGGAATTGGAATAATTATTTCATATACAAAACAACAACTAAGCGTATTTAAAACAGCACTTGTTGGTAAACAGGTAAAGGTTATTATATAAAGGGCGGTATCTTGTCCTCAGGACCGCTCAAAGTGTTTTACGCAAAACCGACACGCACAAAGTGGAATGAACGAAGTTGTCTAAGCGTCGATGGAGACAGCAGCGAGATGGTTCAACCCCGGGTCCTCTCGACTGGGAGTCCTATGTTCTAACCACTACGTCACTGGGCCTCACTTACGATAACGCAGCAAACACGAGGAGGAGTGTGGGCGATGACGAGTGGTTGCGACAGTATGGCCGTCTTATGCCCGGCTGCGTTCTCCGCGACAACCGTCACGTAGACAGATGTCACGTCGTCCAGCGTCAGCCCGTCAGCGACCGCCTCGGTTCGACTGCCGACGGACAAGAACGGCTGCAGCTGTACGCCACCTGCGGTCACAGTGAGGACACTTCACGCTGCTTCCCTAGTCTCGTTCAAGCATCAGTTCAAACAAACCTGCCGAGTACCGTCTACGACAGGGTATTTCGTTTGCGCATTTTTTAGTTTTGGTGAAATCAGTAGACAAACTATTACATTAAATTCGCCTGGGCCCAATCGAAATTCTGCCGGAACACAGCGAGATGTCAGCTATTTACTTTTACACCAATGCATGTATGCTTCAATACAATGTGACTGTGTAAGTGTAATGCAATTTTGAAAGTATGTATAATTATGGAAAGTAATTTAGTGCAATGTTAACTTAATATAGGATAATCCAAATCATCCAAGATATAGGTGTAATATACATAAAAACATTACTTCTGCAGTATACATTATTAACCATATCAGCCAATGGGCGTACTTGGATTACGGCATACCTGCGGTTGTGCCAACAGCCCATTTGAAATTCATAACAGGACTTTCTGGATCCACAACGGAGCCATTCCAGGATACCTCCAGCGATGTCCCCTCGCTATTCAGTTGGACCAGGATAAGCCCCGACTTCTGAGGCGGCGTTGTGTCAATTGTGACCCCGTTTGAGACGACATGGGTCGACTCGACCCCGGCGCCATTGACAGCGTAGACGGTGGAGAACACTACCGTACCTGGTGGTGTCATAAGGAACCAATTATGACAATTATATAAGAACGACAATGAAATGGACATCGCTTTTGAAAGAGGAGTGGAGTTGATTATGCCATACTCTAAGGAAGTCAGTACAATACTTTGCAAGACAGGCGCTCATATGGAACTCTTAGGGCAAAGGAAAAAGGAAACACATGGAACGGTGAAGTCAATATGACAAAAGCAAGATGTATATGGAAACAACACCGTGTGCGGTGGAATGGAGTCGATAATGGATAATGCTCCGTCAGGGAGTGACACATCTTAGGTCAAACAAATCAATTAAGACACACAATCGTAAACCATTTTAAAGATGCAATTTTGTTTAACATAGTGCTATGGCATTTGACAGTTTCATAAATTATTTCATCAAATAGAATACTGGAACTTATTCACGTCTCCTACTATCACAGGAAGAAGTGTGACTGTCTAGGATGACACCTGGCGGTTGAGCGGGCTGCAGCGATCACCACTCCATGCGGAATGTTGGTAAGTTCCCTAGTCTTGTCTTTATTCAGGATGTGAGATACCCCCGTGTTGATGACATGTCAGCTAAAGTCTTTACATTCGCTGTCTAACACAGTTGCTCCTCATATATGATTACTTGTTTTATTCGTTCTATACATTATATGATAACTAATTTGTCTATTGTTTCACTAAGATATGTTCTCAGTGGCAAGTAGACGCCTCCCATCGCCCCCACTCCCTCCCACGCCCTCCATCATCACACCTTCCCTCCCTACACCCTCCATCCCACGCCCTTCACCATCACGCCCTCCCCCACACCCTCCTTCCCCACGTCCTCGCTCTCGATGCCCTCCCTCCACGCCATACCTCCACGCCCCCTCCAACGCCCTCCTTCCCCACCCCTCCTTCCCACGTCCTACCGTCACGCCCTCCTTCTCAACGACCTACCTCCCATGCCGTCCCTCACGAAGCCCAACCAATCCGCTATACCTGACGTGACGGTCTTGTCGAGTTTTCCCGAGACTCGTGTACGCTGTCCGACGTGACGGCATGACATTACGTCATCAGCCTTCGGAGACCTCCCCGCGCACCAGACGTAATGACTGACGTAGGACTGGTCATCCGTGAACCCCCGCCAGGAGGCAGACACGCTATGGTCATCACTACTGAATTCGACATCTGAAGCACCGACTCCGTCCCACACTATACCTGACGTCGGCGGAGAAGTATCCACCTGCGAAAGTACATCAAAATATGCATCTGTATTGTATCTGTAACAACTATTGTATGCGTAAATGGAAGATATGTATTTACGGGAGAAAGAACAATTTGGTGCGATATATTGTGAAACATGTCTAAATCGTGCGAACCTTTTGTTCATTTAACATGGTGTTCTTTAAACATTGTCAATACGATTGGGGTGACGGCGATAATAAAAAATATATACTCTTACACTGAATGTCTCTAATTGCAATTATGTTTTAGCCAATAGCAATGCAACAATCGTTCTTTATTGAAAATATAATATCTTTGAGTCAAGGATCCGAACCAGATACGAATCCATAATTTAGTCGGAGGTGGTCGAATCTACCCTTTATTACTGGGAAAGAATATCATGTGATTTAAGGTGGTGCACTTTTAAACATTTACAATTCACAAATTCTTAAGCGGGGATTCGACAAAAAGTCCGAATGAACAAAAAGAACACTCGAATCCCCGACTGCGAACGTTTGTCTATTTTAATTTAAATAACTGTCGATGAAACATGTTTAATAAGTGAAAATAAATAATACAAGACGTCCTAAAGTACCAGCTAATATACGACGCTGTAAATTGCAGACGACATGACTGATGAATTTATATTGAAATATATAGAAAGAGTCATGTTTACATGAGCGGTTGTTATCCTACCATGTCGTACTACACTGCGTCGCACTAATTATGTGTGCGTCTACTCGACGTGTTGAGACACTGTAAGTGCGACATATTGACTCCCGCCAAATCCCACTTGAGCTTTGATGAAAGATCACGACGACGATTGTCGCAGTAGTGGAACCAGGTTCAGGCACAAATTGGCCGCGCTAATCAGCCAGGGGTGTTTACACGAACGATGTTTGTCCGGTTATGTCTTACAGAACCGTGTCGTACGACGTAATCGGTCAAACCCCGCTCGTGTAAACAGACCACTAGCCTTTGTCTCCGGAGTCTGCGTGGACACTTACCTTGACTCCGTCGGAGTAGGCCGTCGCCACCAGACCGGCGCCATTGACGGCCGTCACGCTGCTGAAGAACGTTTCTCCCTCACGTAGGATCAGCCCGCTGAACGTATGCTGTGTCAGCGAGCCGTCCACCTTCTCTGTAGCTACGTCTCCGTTGCCCGATGTAGTTCCCAGACGCACCACGTACTCCAGCGTCCCAGCCGACTGAACATCACTGATGACGATGTTGGCGATGATTATTTCCACGATAGTTATTAATAACGGTAACGGTAACAGTAACGATAATAATAACAATCACAATCACAATGATAATGATACTACTACCATTACCACTACTACTACCCCTACCCCTACCACTACCACTACCACTACTACTACTACTACTACTACTACTACTACTACTACTAAATAATGGCGGCGAAACTGATGGAAAAGGTACACGTCACATTGTTAAGTTATGCTAAAAAGAAATATGTCTGCCATCTCGACGTTTTGAAAGCACTCTCATTAATGATAATGCTAATAAAAACATAGCTATCACTAAATTGGTTATCTTAATAATGCAACAAAAGTGCTGAAAAACATCTGTCGAAGGTGTACACAAACTGTATTTCAAACTTAAAATTAATTAAGCTGTTCACTATTAATATTTCAAGTCAAACATTTTCGCATTCAACATAGCTGCGACAATTACACAACAACCAATGAAAAGGCTTGTTAGACACCCTATTGTTGGTAGGTTTGACGTACTTGAACACCCCTTCCCAGGAGACGGTCAGAGAGCTGCCGGACTCGATGAAGTCGACGTCGCTGTTCCCGCCTGTCACCTCCTTCACTCTGACAGAGCGAGACACCTCGGGCGGGGTGGCGTCAACTCGAACACCGTCAGACCTACAGTCAAACAGCATAGATACATTGACGCCCTGTGTGTGTGTGTGTGTGTGTGTGTGTGTGTGTGTGTGTGTGTGTGTGTGTGTGTGTGTGTGTGTGTGTGTGTGTGTGTGTGTGTGTGTGTGTGTGTGTGTGTGTGTGTGTGTGTGCGTGTGCGTGTGCGTGTGTGCGTGTGTGTGTGTGTGTGTGTGTGTGTGTGTGTGTGTGTGTGTGCGTGTGTGCGTGTGTGTGTATTCATGCAGGTCATACTAGTATGTCTGCGAGTGGGCGTTTCTAACTTTCTAGTGGCCAAAACACATGAAAGTTTTTGTTTTCTCTGTATGTGACATTTGCCACATGCTTCCGATATAACTGTTACTTGTACAACATTAGTTGTTTATACCAAACTGCCCTAAATAGGGTGGATCTCTTACAGGTAACCTACCTGTATATGGCGTACGTGGCATTGTTGTACCACGCTCGTACATAGAACACGTACAGCGTTTGTTGCACTAAAGTGACACCTAGAGAAGAGCAACAATCTCGTGTCAATGGTGCACCAGACATGTCAGGCACAGTGCACGTGTACTAAAAAAATCATGGTAGGTCATTTACTGAAGTACAGCTAAAAATAACTTGTGAACAATATTCCTACAACTACATCTTATTTCACTAGTCTGGTCCAAGGTATTTCCATAGCACTGAAAGAGTGCTTGAGCTTTTCACTAATTTCCAGATCAGATATGCTTAATTGAAACATAATAGTACAATTGTGAGTCTAAGCCAATATTGCGCTTTTATTTGAAATACACGACGAATACTAACTACACCAGTGATACATCTCTAGTGATACATCTCTACGTATCAGAACATTTCAAAGACGATCTATGAACGACGTCATCAACACTACGTTTAGCGTAGGACTCCTTTTTCTTACCACCTTAAATATTGATAATTATTGCATAATCACAATAAACGTGATTGTATGATTTATATTTGTTTCATAATATATTGTTAATTAGTTACACAATTACGTCATTTATTTATAATTGTAATCCTGTTTGCTAATATAATCAAATTCACCATTGTTTCATTCGCTGCCGACATATCAATATCGTTGTCAATAGAATCGTTGCTCTTAATCATTATTGTCGTCGTCGCTACGATTGTCGCTGTTGAAACACCTCCGTCCTGGGGTGACACAGTCAGTCCTTCAAGTAGGAAATGAACAGGTAGTCAGCCGAGAACAGCGCCACATGCCAATCGGGCATTCACCCACCTGTCAGTCTAGAACTTCCGGTCGTGTAGATGGCGAAGTGCTGACTACCGGCTTCTCGCCAGACGGGTTCCGAGTTGGCGTCTAGCAACCCTTCTCCCATCGCCTCCCCGTCCTCTCCCACGGTCCATTCGTACCTGCAAGTAGGGCCATGGGAAAAGCGAAATATAGGCGTCACTTGTTGTTTTGTTTATACATATTTGGTCAAGCATAATTTTGCAAGCTAGCTAGTAAACCTTTCAACCGTAGCCATTATCAAATACGTACCTCTTCGCAGCACTCGCATAAATATAATCTTGCGAGATATTCCGACGACAACAATATAAGTACATACAATACAGTGTTGGGTGTATTCTAGCAATGGTTTTGTGGAAATGTTTTTGTTATTTCACATCTACAAGCAATTAAGAAATCGTACTTGATAGGCATGTCGCCATTTGCTTGACGTGTCCGCCAGGTGGCAGTGAGAGCATGTTGGGTTCTGGTATAATCCGCATCCTCCTTATTGTCGCCACCAACGACGTGATAATTAACCACGTCGTACACGTCTACTGCCACATAGCCGGACAGGCCTGAAACAAGAAACACGTGTGTACAGGGCAGAACAACGTCTTTTTTAATTGCATACATGTGACATGTTCCTAAACTGTTCCATGAAAACCTTGCTTTTCCCACACGCCTTGTTCACATCAGTTGTACATGTCTCAGACGACCTCCTTTACACATTAACATTGCCTCTAAGACTGCTAACATAGCTACTATGCTGTATCGTCATCCGCCACCTCTTCATCAACATAATCACCATCATAACTATAATTCTCCTCCTCATCCTCATCCTCGTCGTCGTCACCATCATCTTCACACAAATCTTATTCATTGCATTATCACATTATGATATAATAATACGCTATTGCGTTGTAATACAACATAATATGCTGAACATTTTATTGATACCAGTTACGATGTCGTGCTATGGGTGATACAGTATATATATATATATATATATATATATATATATATATATATATATATATATATATATATATATATATATATATATATATATATATATATATATGTATTTTGTGTGTGTGTGTGTGTGTGTGTGTGTGTGTGTGTGTGTGTGTGTGTGTATGTGTGTGTGTGTGTGTGTGTGTGTGTGTGTGTGTGTGTGTGTGTGTGTGTGTGTGTGTGTGTGTGTGTGTGTGTGTGTGTGTGTGTGTGTGTGTGTGTGTGTGTGTGTGTGTGTGTGTGTGTGTGTGTGTGTGTGTGTGTGTGTGTGTGTGTGTGTGTGTGTGTGTGTGTGTGTGTGTGTGTGTGTGTGTGTGTGTGTGTGTGTGTGTGTGTGTGTGTGTGTGTGTGTGTGTGTGTGTGTGTGTGTGTGTGTGTGTGTGTGTGTGTGTAACCTTCTTGACGGTATATGTGCTAGCAATTTGATTATGTTGAATGTACAAATGACAGAACTGAACCGAGCAATTGGCTATGGACGGCAAACTTGTTAAATTATGTTAGTATTGTTACCGGTGACGTCACGACAGGCAGCTGTCGATCGACACAACATCTGGCCGTCGCTGGTGCACGTGCACTGGCTTGCACACGTGGGAGACTGGCACGCGTTCACCTGGTGCAGCGTCCCGGACGTGGGGCTGACTGCCACGGCTTTGAATGTGCTGTGAAAGCGGGCACTAGGCAGACCAACCTGCATGGTAAAGATCAATTATGTTGACTGAGTAATGCTGATATAATTAAGTTAATGATATGATAATTTATACTAATGTAGATTATTACACTACCTTGTGGACATATAAGTTAAAGCTACGCACGAAGCCAAGCCGCTTTCTTCTGACATTATATTCATATTCTATTATAAAGAAAATATAATAATTTATTTAATCCTGTCATTAATGCACATCATGCAGATATGCGGGTGACTTGGTTCGGGGGAGTTATAGGAAGACACCAAATCACACAAGGAGACGGTGGCGTGGACAGGAACTTATGTACATATCTATTTATGTCGTCATAACATTGATTATTATTGTTGTTATTAATAACTCTAAACAGTAACTAAAAACTCTAGCTGATCACCTTATTTTCCGCCCACACGGTTAAGTGTATCAGTTGACCCGGGTAGATCGGCGCAACCACAGATAATGTGACCGACTGCGGGTCAACAGACTTACTGGTCACCTCAACCGGCAACGACGGGCTCTGATAAAAAAACAAACACACGGCGAAGTAGTCATACATGGTGTATGTGGTATTCTTGCTATTTTGAATGAATATACAAAATAACGAATATACGTAGGCCTATTAGCGTGTAGCCTAACTCAAGGCGTTTATGTTTTCTTTTTACGTGTCTGTCCAGTGTGTGGAGAAACGTCAAAAAACTAAATGGCGACCGTGCAAGAGACGGTTCAATGCGTTGAGTCGCTTGCAGTGATCAGTGTCTGCGGTGAAGCGCAAATACAAACGTCAATACAGGAAGGACCTACTGTCGATACCGACTATATGGCAGTGGTTCATGGAGACTGGCAGTGGAATACAGCGACGTAGAGGTGGATTGCCCTCTGTCAGTGATGAGTGTGTCGAACTGGTGCGCGAATCATTTCATCACAGTCCACGGAAATCGCTTCGGCGTGTTTGTCGATAACTTAACATTCTAACAACAACTTTGCTCCATATCATTCAAAAACGGATTCATATGTATGTCTACCAACTGTACTTGGTACAGACTATGACGCGAAGTGTGTGTGGTGTGTGTTTGTGTGCGTGTGTGTGCTTGTGCGCGTGCATGTGCGCTTTCGCGTGCGCGTGCATGTGTGTAA
Organism: Lamellibrachia satsuma; assembly: GCA_033239005.1. Taxonomy (NCBI): domain Eukaryota; kingdom Metazoa; phylum Annelida; class Polychaeta; order Sabellida; family Siboglinidae; genus Lamellibrachia; species Lamellibrachia satsuma. The sequence goes on along the minus strand of BSQZ01000038.1, from coordinate 4,223,055 downwards.
CCGCAAGGCATCAGTTACAACCAACACATCACGGTATTCCATGTGTGTTAAGAATATCAACGACGTGCCGAGAGCCTCCGCGTAATACGTCAGAAGAGTATATGTGAATGTTATGTTCTTTTGCTCGAAAGTAGTTTTATTTTCTAATGCCAAACACCTGAATAAAAGAACTTACATGCAGCAAGTCAGAGGCGCCGTATATCGTGCCCGCCAGCACGAAGTATTTCTCTATAGAACTGTGAGGATCGAAGAAACCGGACCACGCGATATTAAGAGTCAATGGAGCTCCGTTCTCATACGTCATTGTGGTTGACGCGTTCGACAAGTCGGTATCATTTCCTAAGTCCGCGAAGGCACCAACAGCAGGTGGACTGTTATCAATCTGAAATTAAATGACTTGTAGAGCAACTATTAAATAATAACAATAATAACGTTATCGTTAATACAAAATCACAATTACTGCCACATTAATGCTAACAGTGTGTTTATAACAGAACACCGCATAATGCATCCTATTTATTATGATTTTTTTAAACCTCCTGGATGTTTCCGTGTCGGGACTTGGTTCTGAGTCAGCTACTGATCACGTTCGCCGGACGATCGCGAGTATCTGGAGTTCGTAACAAGCTTTATATAAAAAACAATAACAACGGTAAACGTAGTTCGGTAACATGAATAGTAGTCAATATACCACGATCGGACGACTTGTTGAATTCGCACAGAGACCTGCCAGGTTGCACGCAGTCACAGTTGCTCGGTACGTGTCTCCGTCGACCAGAGACAACCCAGTGAACGTATATGATGTCTGGTCCCCATACAACTGAATGTATAAAACGACAACTCGTCATAGGTGACCACCACGGAACAGCTATGTACCTGTAGTAAAGCTGTGTAATTACAGTAATTACCCTGGCTATGGGTCTGCTACTGCTTAGCTTTGTAGCATATGTCTATATGTTTGTCCTGTGGCTATGCACTTGTTGTACAACTGTGTACATGCAATATACAAAGAAAACATTTATAAGTTGTTGTTGTTGCTGCAGCAGCAACAACAATACATTAAATATTCTGCTGCTGTTGCTGCTGCTGCTGTTAATGATGACGATATTGATGGTAATGATGATGATGATGTAGTTTATTCTGCTGGTGACGATGATGATGGTGATGCTGATAATAGTGTTGTTGTTGTAGATGATGATGGTGTTGATGATGACAACGACGATGAAGTCGAATACAACGATGATGATGACAACAATTATAATAGTAGCGTAGTAGATATATCTGTTGAGAGATGTGCATGCTATTTTAAGATGCCTTTTACCTTTACGGTCGGTATGTCGTTGTGTGAGGACTGCTCTGTCATAATAGACAAATAATGTTCAGTGACTCCGGACTCTTCGTCTGTCATGTTCCATTCAATGCCCAACGATTTCTTCCAAACCTACAAGACATACAATACATAGCGGTACAAGACATAAATATACAAAACATAGCATTACAAGACATACATATACAAGACATAGCGGTACAAGACATACACATAAAATACATAACGGTTCAAGACATATATATATGCAAGACATATTGGTGCGAGACACACACACACGCACGCACGCACGCACGCACGCACACTCACACACACACACACACACACTCACACACATACACACACACACACACACACAGACACACACACACACACACACACACACACACAAGACAAAGCGGTACAAGACAGACACATACAAAGCATAGCGGTACAAAACATATACATATAAGACATAGCATACACATACAATACATAGCGGTACAAAACATACATATGCAAGACACATCTTTGAAAGCACAATTTGATACAATACAATCTAAAACAGTTCTATTACGCTAAATCCCAGTTTGTCCCAAGCTTGAATAGTTACCTGGCTGTTATTGTTGAAAGAACCACATCGTCCATCTAGTTGGACCTGTTTCGATTCGACAGGAGCTGAATCATCCACCTTGAATCCGTCTGACGTGCGTTCTACCCACAGACCTGCACAAAACAAATGCTACTGATTGTGTCAAAATATAGCAAATGTGATTACGAATATGTTGAGGCGCGGGTAATTCATCGTCAGTAGTGTTAACATTTTCAAAGAAATTTCGACATATTAGCAAAATAATGTTTTTCGGGCAAAGCAACATGTTGCTAAATTGCAAAATGGTCCCTATTTGACGAACAAGGAGTAATGTAATTTCAGTACAACTTGGTAGAAATGTTTGCCTATGAATTATTTCAACAAAAAGTTAACATTTTCAAAAATATTGCCTTTTTGATGAAGTAATTTATAGTTGAACATTTCTGCCAAGCTTTACTGAAATTACATCACTTCACGTGGGGCTAATATGGAACAATTCAGCAATTTAGCAAAATTTTACTAAAAACAAGTTGACATTAATAATAATAAAATAACTGTGATGCCCACACGAATTTAAAAGAGACCAAATACAGGCGACAACGACAATCACAACACATTTGTGTAATTAAACCTGTTACCTACATAAATATATATGTCGTCGGTATTAACAACGTACACATGAATCCCGGTATATTATAAGCCCTAATGCAGTGGCCTTTGAAGTGGATTACAGCTTGTGAGGACATCTTGCAGACAGAGAACGTACGGAAATTTGTCCTACCCATCTGCATTCTGCCCGTGTCAACGTGATGTCGTTCAGTGGGTGCATACGATGCGATGTTTCAAAGAGCAATGAGGTCTTCCGAAACACACACACACACACACACACACACACACACACACACACACACACACACACACACACACACACACACACACACACAAACACACACACACACACACACACCACACCACACCACACCACACCACACCACACCACACCACACACACACACACACACACACACACACACACACACACACACACACACACACACACCACACCACACCACACCACACCACACCACACCACACACACACCACACACACACACACACACACACACACACACACACACACACACACACACACACACACGCACAGTGTACACATATTTGTACACATATGAAGGTGACCACAGCCGTAAAGCACCACATATAATTGTGTTTTTAATTTCTGTTGGCTGAAACCAAACCTATGCGTCTTTTATATATGACAGTATTTTGCGTACATAAGCGACTCTACCTGCTTTGTTGAATACTTTCAGCGTCACATATATTGTTGTGTCCAGCGGTAGGGGCTGTGTCAATGTGGCAATCGCTTTACTTGTGACCACAAGCTGGGTGGTCGCAAGGATGTCATCATGTCCTGGCTTTGTGCCTGCTCGCCACTCCATGTGCGACAGTCCCGACTCCAAGTCGTAGAAGTTGACCCAGTGAGCAGCCAGTGTGGTCCTGTCAAATGACGAAACATTAATGTTTTAAAGGGGAATATTTTCAATGTCTTATACGGAGCTAGTTGGGGGTTTCGTATGATTAAAATGCCCAAATTGTCAGAATTGTTCGATAGCAAAGTGCGCCTGAATTAATGACGTTGTACTTCGTGTTTAATATGAACTGCTGGAACATAGCTACCTAAAGAAATTGAAAAAACCAGAATTTAAGCGACCAGTAAATCATCACAAGAAACACCTTATATTTCATTGTAAATGTTAATCTTCAACGAGAGAAAATAATAGTTTGTAGATGAAACAGTGTCGCACTGTCCTGCACAGCAGTGTTTCAGTTAACCGACAACAATAGTTGTGCATTCCCTTCAATGGAGACGATGACACCTTGCTAGGACAATGGTAGCGGTTGATACGTTATTTTGGAATGCTCACCGAGAACTTTGGAAGTCGATGTCGTCACCTGTAATACTGTCAAGAAGGTTGCCTGCGACTGGCGGCGTGTTGTCAACTATGACCCCGTCAGACACAGCGGTCGTACACAGCGGCACCTGGTTGCAAGCTGTCACACTAGTGAAGTAACGTTGGCCGGGAATCAACGAGAGGGAGGTCAGATGAATGGCTGGAATCATACATAGTCTAGTGACAACGTACGTAATATCGACATCAAGTCAACTGGTGGAGTTGGTTTTGAACCCACTGCATTATGTTGTCACTGAGAGCGGAATGTCTCCCAATACAAATTCAGATTATGAATCGAATAGTTAGTGCACGACACCATGCTTGAAGATGTCACCTAGTTCTTCGTGGCAGCGGTTCACACATGTCTAACAATTTCAACTACATTTTGACACAATTAAAACTTGATGTCACGATAGTCTGTACTATAAAGCATATATATATTTGTATGATCTCCTTAAAAAACAATAAAAAAGAGATAATTTAAAAAAAAAATTTTTGTAAAGGATGTGTTGGTAAATATATATAATGCGTTTGTTTCAAACCTATGCGAATGCACATTTTATTATAATTGAATTGTACATCGTTCGGTACGAATATATATTATATACTATATACTACTACATTCATGCGAACAACAATACCGTTTTGCATATACAAGGTCGTTCTCGAAGCCCCGCTTTAACACCAACTATTTTAGAAATTAACTTGGTATGATCCGTGGGTGAAGGAATATTTGTAACAAAGGAAAACAAACTTACGAAAACCTTACTATTTTTCCGTATATAGGATATTTACGAAAGCATATGTGAATAAACCATTTTAACGTTGATCTTTACATTTAATTGGCATTTATCTTTACAGGATATGATCGTAACACATCGTCTCATGCAATGGTAGTTCGCGTTACAAATATTCACTTCAGTGGAAACGCAACACATTTGACTATATATATAGACGACAATACTGGAGACTTTTAAACCAATCTGCTGAATGTAATATGAAATGAAGCACATAAATAATACACTGTCAATGTTCAACAATAGCTCACGCTTCTCATTCAAATTAAAATCATATCAGTTGAATAAATACGTACATGTCATATGGCCGTTGTTTTGTTGACTGAGGACGTCTTCACAAGTAGGACACTTTCCAACGCTCAGTGTATATGTGACGACGGGAGACTCCGGGTCTGCGAAGGCCGACCAACTGGCGGACAACTCGTTCAAGTTTGTCTAATAGAACGACGAAAAAACAATATCACCACAAACAATAGAATGCGTGTATGTGTGTGTGTGTGTGTGTGTGTGTGTGTGTGTGTGTGTGTGTGTGTGTGTGTGTGTGTGTGTGTATATAAATTTAATATATATATATATATATATATATATATATATATATATATATATATATATATATATATATATATATATATATATATATATATATATATATATATATATATATATATATATATATATATATATATATATATATATATATATATATATATATATATATATATATATATGTATATATATATATATATATATATATATATATATATATATATATATATATATATATATATATATATATATATATATATATGTATTTATATATGTATATATATATATATATATATACATATATATATATATATATATATATATATATATATATATATATATATATATCCACTGTATGTCTTAATTAAGATATCTGGTAGAATTACGAGCATGATCAATCACTGAGTAGTAGAACATTAGCATGCAATGTCATTGTTCTTTGGAACATCACTCTTGTATTGTTCGCTCACCGAATAGTCAATGTCAACCCCAGGGATACCGGATATGACGTCATACACATAACCAGCAACTGGAGGAGAAAGGTCGGATGCGGCTCCAGCTGAACGTATCGTTCGTTTGTGTACCTGACATACACATACGTTTTTGAACATAATTAAGGTGACTCACGGACGAAGCACGAAGACACCAACCAGGCATATGTTTGCACACAGCACTATTTGTTCAGAGGAATCGGCACCAAACCAACCAGGCACTACACGGTTGTGCTAAAATCCCTTCGGATGATAATGCACAGTGATAGGAAGAAGAAGAAAAGTCGATTTGCGTCTATGATAATTACATATAATGATCTATAGTAACATACACATTTACGTTAGCATAGCTCCTTATAATTACGGTACTTTATTGGCATGTAGTGGATTGTAATGTAATGATAATTGTGAAATGAAGAAGCAGTCGATTAAAGTAGTTGTAACACTTGCATAATATTGGCACCTTCAGATATTGCATAGAGTACTATAAAGCATTTTTTATTTTTATAATAACAATGACACATCACCTTAAAGCGATTCAGATATAATTCAAACTAATTGTAATTCATGCATTATTGACAAATATCACAAATAAAACACTTCACATGATCTTGGTAAATTTCACTTCAGAGAACAGCATATATTGACTAATTAAGTACGCACACGTGTTTACCTGTGTGCTCTTGCCGTGTACTTGGTGCCGGTAGGGCTGCGACACCACGGCTGTTTCCACACTGCTAAAGTCCTCTGTTTTCAACGTAAAGAAGTAGGTATGGTTGTCGTGAAGGTGAAATGAGAGGTTTCGCACCGGAATAGCTACACAAAGTGGTGCAGTTTGTGACGCAGTGCAAATGTCCGGGACGCTTTCGGTATCATCGAGTGGTGTAAATTCTTTGACGTCATCCGTGCCGGAAAAATGACCTGAAAAAGACAGTGGGTTGATTCAGCTGTATCTCACTCCGTGGCTGCCAGTATCGGGCGAGTATCACACGAATAAACTTACGCTCGACGACGACGACACAGAAAGAAAATAACTCAGTCTTCAATGTCATACTCGAAAACGAGAAGACCGTCGAAGAAACAAATCTTACTCCAGATCATTCCTTGTAACTATTGATTGGTGACACTATATTATCGCCCAGTTCGTGCCGAAAGACTCGTGTCTGGCAGCCATCACAGTAAATATGGAGAACGTTATTAAAATACTATCACGCACCATTGCTAAATAGGAATACATGTCATGTAACTACATAATACACCCACCGAGTCCGTAAGAGATGCGGTAGATATAATTCTGCTCGTTGACCTTCGAATAGGGGGCCTTCCAATCAGCCCGAAGGTAGGATTCTCCGTAGCTCTCCCCCAGATTTAGTGTGATGGGTTTACTGGAAACCGACTGTGTCGTTTGCACAACGTTTGGACCAATCACCTGAAATAGTATGGGATGTTAACATGAACTATGTTGCTGTGAACAGCAATCTGTATATATTAATATTGCGGTGTGTGAGTACAAACAAGTAGTATCTGTACGTAAAATTAATATTCAAACATTACAGTCCACAGTCCATGAATATTAATATTAAAGTATGTAAGTGTGAGTGCGCACAGTCGTGTCACCGCGCGCCGGAATCATTCGCACTAAGACAACACAGGAAAGTAGCATTAAGTGTAAGCCCAACCTGTGTTATCGAAATATGAAACAGAACAACGCAACGCGAGCCACATCAAAACTACCTGAGTTGTCTCTCACCGCATCTACTGCGATCAATTGTTAAATACGACATTGTTGAGGTTACATTTGAGGAATTTGCCGGATAGGTGTCTCCGAATCTACGACACACCGGAAATATGTAGAGTACTTTACCGAGACCGCGTCAATGCCCGCTCTGTTAATAGCCTTGATGTGGACGTAGAAGGTGCGGCCTTCGTCCAGTGCAGAATGTGAGATGACAAAACGTTGTTGGGCGTGAGTGGTCGTGAAGGGGTACATGTCTGGGGTCGACCCGTCAGAACTAAGCGCGACCTCGTAGTTATATACGCCGCTTTCTTCGTCTGATCCGCGCCATGACAGTTCCAGCTGGAACAAAACGTGCAACACACTGAACCATATTTCATATATTTAATTCGAACTGTCCGGGTACTGAGTGTGTGGTGACCCCCAGGTATATAAATGTCTGCATATGTGCGTGCGTGTTTACGTGTGTGTGTGTGTGTGTGTGTGTGTGTGTGTGTGTGTGTGTGTGTGTGTGTGTGTGTGTGTGTGTGTGCGTGTGTGCGTGTGTGTGTGTGTGCGTGCGTGGCTTGCGTGTGTATGTAGGTGTGTGTGTGTGTGTGTGTGTGTGTGTGTGTGTGTGTGTGTGTGTGTGTGTGTGTGTGTGTGTGTGTGTGCGTGTGTGCGTGTGTTTGTGTACGTATGTATGAGCATGATGCATATTCTTCCCTCTTAGTTAATACAGTTACATAATTATTGAACTCATTGCAAGAGTTTTTTCATACCACACAAACACACAAACACAGGGACCATCGTGACAGGGACAATCGTGACACTCACGTTGTCACGTATTGCGATGACGGTGATATTACCCGGATAGACACTTGTGCGACACAATTTGTCAACTACGTTCCGGGCCACGTCACAATTACGTCGTTGTGGATACAACGCAATCGTACTGCCAGCGGGAATGCGGTGCCTGGAAGGTTAATGCAAATAGTCTGTTAGTCGAAGTTGAACAAAGAGGACACATTTTATTATAGTATCAAGAGCTCAGTGCTACACGTGCAACGTGTTTTATACAAATGACAGTTTTACAGTTTAACGTTAAGCACAAGTAGCTTTAATTGTAAGTGTTTAGTTAATTGATTATATATCACGGTTTAGTATAAAGTTGGGATTCAATCAATTAAATTAAATTATAGGTAAAATAAAGCCAAAAAAGAGCATTTTCAATAATGATTATATACTTAATGAAAAGGTCAGAAACCAATGGAGACGTATGGGGAACAATCCAGGACGACTGTGTGCTGACAACGAATGAATATAGTGTTTAAATGTAAGTTGTTCATCCAGTATCCAGAATATTCTTAACTAAACAAGGATGCATTAGGAAACAAGAAAACAACAACATTAAGATCCCATATTGCTTGAACCTACTCAGTATACCAGAAGGAAAACCATCAATGTAATCAACAACGTCTTTATTTCAAGACAATGATAAGCTAAATGTAAACGTCACCTACCGGCAATCGTCTGGCACAGTTGAAACGAGGCATCTGTTTCGGTTTCGGTCGACGTACCAAACAACTGCAGCGTTGTCTTTGACCAGCCCGTCTCTTATCCACGCGTTCTTTTAATTTTAAAACATTTATTTTATCATTCGAGAGACCAATCGCATAACCATATTAATAATAAGTTTATCTCCTTTCATATATGACTCGTAGTATAGTCTTTGAACGGCACTTTTGCAACGATCCGGACTGTATTTTAAACACGTCAGCCCGAAATAATAAAAAGACAATTATTACATTGTCAACTTATATACGGGTCCCTGGCGTTACGCTATGATTATGCTGTACATACAATATTGAACGTAATATGAACTTACTAATACACATCAGTAAAACATGAATAAACAATGCTAGGCAAAAACAAGACGAAATACCTTTATGGAGACGGCGGATATTTCTGGCGGTGTAACATCTACCGTGACACCGTCCGAGCAGACTGGGGCGGAAGGTTCCAGTGCTCCGTTGTACGCCACAACAATGCAGCGAGACGTACCAGGAGAATTCACCACGTGGCTAGCTGAAGTAGCAGTTGTGTGGGTGGTCTGATGTAGAGTGGTGTAAACGATAAAGTAAACGTGGGACGTCTTAGTGTGGACACAAGCAATGGACGTCATAGCGTGTACAATTTTGGAACGATTTTGCACTTGACTAAACAACTTCCGCTTATATTGTGAGATATGTGGTGTTGTCATACTAACTATTTATAAAAAAAAACATGTTGGTTCGCTATTTTGACACACGCACACACAAGAATGCAAGTAGACATGCGCGTCACGTATTAACGTAACGTCATCTCAAGTAATGGATTATTTACCATGACCTACCATAGAAGAGTCAGCCATCTGCTGGAACTCGGTGGCGTTGAAACATCGATCGCTAAATACGTATCTGTAGAAGAGAATATCGCTCTCCCGGTCGATGAAGCCGAGCCACGAAGCATCAACAGTTCGGGACTGCTGCAATGTAGCAAGAATCTTGTTGAAACGTTAATTTTATATCCAAAAAAAAGGTTTTACCTCAGTAGAAGTTTTCGCCTTCTTCTCAGGACGTTATATATACATATATATATATATATATATATATATATATATATATATATATATATATATATATATATATATATATATATATATATATATATATAACCTCTATAACGGTCATACAAACAAACCAATTATTATTTCTTTCTGGGCTAAAGCTCATGATATTTACTTTAATTTCCACGATATTAACATACAAAAAAGTTGTTATTATCCAGCAAACCTGGAAGTCGACGTCACCATTGGATGTCGGGCTGTCTGACACGAATCCTGCTCGTGGAGGGGTTGTGTCAATCGTGAACTGCAAATTGAATTATATCACTGAAGACAACGCTACAGAGGAAATAAATCAAAGATGACGGTTCTGTGATAGCATAAACAAGTACCAATATGTGAATAAATAAATATGTGTGTGTGTGTGTGTGTGTGTGTGTGTGTGTGTGTGTGTGTGTGTGTGTGTGTGTGTGTGTGTGTGTGTGTGTGTGTGTGTGTGTGCGTGCGTGCGTGCGTGTTACTAGTGTATATGTATTATTATATATTAAACATTTTGTGCAATATAACGTATCAATGAGCACTTCGATATCACTGCGGCGAACATCAGTTGTATCTACAAGTTTGAAATGGTGCTCGACTATTTACTGTGATCATTCCATTGATTTGTTGTTTTGATTGGTGTGACTAGTCTTATTTAAATTAACTTGTGGCGTACATATGCTGAGTCCCTTACGGTATACGTGTACGTTGTCTCCAGCATAGCATTATTCGTCGCCATGACGACGAATTGGTAGGCGCCACCTGCATGTCCATCCGGGACTTTCATCTGCTTCATGTTGGGTGCAATGACGTAATCACGAGAGTAAAACTCTTTCCCGTCTTTAGGCAGGCAGTAGCAACTGGGGGCTTCACACGTGGTCGGGTTGTCCTGGATGGTTAACCAGTATGTAATGCTTCATCGTTCATACATAAACTAATACTTACAAACACCTGGTCTCTCTCAACACATTGCAGTGATATTCCACATTTACCGAACACCGTACGAATACCCAGTTAATTGATGTTCTAATATGCAGCTGATTGACTGAATCAATCGATATCAAGACCGAACGAACTAATCCTAACTGAACGGTTGCTACTGGATTTGCTGCTATACCATATAGAGCTAATGCAGCCATCCCGGCTGTAGGTGATTATGCCGCTTTCGTAAGTATTGCCAAGAATACGAGTTCACGAATTGTAAATAGTGTTCGACACACCACACACATCGTATTTACGGGTCGTGAACTCGGAAGTAAAAAGGGTGCCCGATTTTGCGACCCCCACTTCACTAGTCATCACGGTGGCAACAACAGATTCAATATTCGTAAAATGTCATTATGCGCTTTACAGTTTGACAGGTTTAAACATTATAGCAACATTTTCATATTGTAAAGAATGATATCTCAACTAAGCGTAAAATGCAAGATTATTATGTTTACTTCCGATTGGACTGCACCGAAAGCAAACAAGTTGTGCACACGAGTTCACGTCTCCAATTCATGGTAAATACGAACACACTCGGACGCAACATTAATACTACAAGTGTGTGTGTCGCGTCAACCATCGGTGGCGACCTTTACACTGACACATGACATTGCACTCACATGTACGTGAACAGGGACACGTCCTCCACCATAGACGACAGACTCGCCTTCGGCGTCTCGAATCTCCCACTCAATGTCACGTAGACCAGACTGAAGGTCATATATCACAAGCTTCACTCTGCGTTGGAACAACGTTTTTGAAGATAAATATATGGCAGATGTTTATTGCTGACAGTATAACGTGTACTTGAGGGATTGCTAACAAACTGTCATCGACAAAGGACGCAGACAGCGGCGAGGACCTGTAGGCTGAAATAAACGGTGATTTACGTAGTTATTCTACACCATAACAAAACACATTCTTGTATACATAAACAGGTTCGCTTTCTAAATCTGCTTGAAAACCGTGATGCTCCGTTTTATCTTTGATGCCACTGTGTTCTTATTCAATGCATATCTGTATAAAAAAGAGCATGTTAATTTTCAAAACATTTATATCTTATTTGTTTCGGGCCATTACGTATATTCATGCCACTATTCCTTTAGTTCCGCGACTCGCCTGATTCGATAGAGTTCCACACAACTGTGCACTCGGAGCCCGCTCGCGTCTCGGCGGACCAGACCGACGGTGGTGATGACTGGCGGCGATGCGTCAATATTCAGGATAACTGAGTCAATTTCCGTGTTGCCCATGACGTCACTGGCCCTGATCCACACCCGCACAACGTCGCCGTCTTGGCGGGGGACGTCTATGGCGACCGATTGACTCTGTCCACGGGTGGTAAGACCAGATAGTTACAATCAGACAGAAGAGTTAGCAAACGTCACATGTGTGAGGAGACCAACACTAGTTGACAAATATTAAACCAGTTATGAAACGTTGTTTCATTCCGTCTGTGAATCAAGAATACTCAAAGAACGCGACATGAAATGGCGACATGACAATAATGATAATGATAAAGAAATTATAGTATGTACATGTTACATACAACATATGTCACGACGATAGGGCCTACCAAAATAATATATGTGCTTCATGTTACAGGCTCTCAAAACGTTTATTTTTGTACTATATTTCTTGGGGAAATAGTTTAGAATAGGGAGGCATTTGAATATCTTTTTAGAGTGTCATAGCCCACTGCCACATGCGCAGCATGATCATGAACATCGTTCTACTTGGAATATTGGTTGGGAGGGAGATGGAGAGACAAATTCAACACTTTAAACCGACAATAGACAAACGAAACAAAACAATACAAAGGCAATATTGTAAGTTCACTCTCACTACTACGTCATAGTACAATTATTCAAACAGGATATACCGAAACCAGTACAAAATAGACAAAACATTTGGCAATACTTTACAAGGAAATACATCAAAACAAACAGCAGATTTGTAGGATCAAGATCAAAGACAGACCGACACGATGGCGAACCACGGTTTTCAAGTTCTACTGTTTATTGGAATCCCATTTATCGCCCACATACAATTGTTCCGTTATTCGCCTACCATCTTGTCATCACGCGGCCAGGCAGCTCCTAAACATCTGTGTATGTGTGAAAAACAACAGCGAAGATGTCACCTACGATTTTTTGAGACCGATGTGGGAAACACGTATTCCTGTATTTTGACAGCTAGAGATTGGGTGGGCGGCAAAGATGTATGTTTTTTCTTGCGTGTGAATTTATAAAGGGTCGCAAATAAATGTAATGTCCTTGTCACGCCTTAAGACCATGTCACGGTTGCGGTGATTGTGGTGATGATGATGATAATGATGATGATGGATGTGGTCGTTGTGGTGATGATGATGTGTATTTATTTCACCATAAATGGTCGAGTACTTACGTAGTTAGTCACGACCATCCAGGGGCTGGTCTCGTGACGGCCATTCTGCTGTTTGACACTATAGGTCACTTCATATTTGACAACGCCGTCTACATTGCTAACCGCCTCCATAGAACGAGTGATCGGCGGTTGACCAGTGACATCATCGTAGTCCGGATGCAGCGGAGGGAAATGAGGCTCTATCCTGGAAAGAATCTTCCGGGTCTGATGAAAAACGTTGGCGAAGTGGCTTTTCCACGACAGTCGCACCTGGGAAGGAAATCAGTATTACAGGTGGTGTCACACAATCAAACACATTCTTAACAGATCAAAAGAGTAGATCAACAGCAAAACCACGTAAGTTTTAGTACATCAAACGCTAAAGAATGTTACGCCTACAAACGAAATGTTTTAACATGACAAACTGTTACTTGTCAAGTCGGCGTAACGGTTTACTATGTTATTTAGCAATAGTCTTCGTCTTGGTCATGTCAGCAGCTCAGTGATGGTACCAGTAGTGGTGGAGTGGTAGCAGTAGCAACAGTAGCAGTAGTAATGTGAGTATGTTGTTAATGAGACTCAGGCATGAGATTGAAAAGAGAAAATGGACCTGGATAGGACACACCCTCGAAAACCCAACCACAAATGTCACGAAACATGCCATAGATTGGAATATCCAAGAAAAAACCAGGCAGACCAACATATACTAGCAGGAGGCCAGTTTCAGGAGCCGATAAGATAAGGAAGCATCGAACCACCTGGAAGGAAATGAAGAAAGCTGTAAATAACTGAGTGCGTTGGAGAAGCGTCGTATCGACCCTGTGCTATACCTTGAGTAAAGAGGATTAAATAAGTTGACGAGACTCTGTTGTCTGCGGTGACTTACACTTTCACCTTCATTCAACTGATTCTGGGTCGAGGTCAGCCACGAGCCCGAAAGTCCCTTGATTGCACCTTCCACAGTTAGCGTCCTGCCTACGTCCCCAGTGACAGAGACAGAACTGGTGTTGTCAAAGATGACGAAGCGACGGGCACGCTGGGAGTTACCGGCATTGTCAAACACAGTCAGCAACACGCAATAAATACCTGCAACAGTTAACAAGATTTAACAAGATTGCCATCCAAGGCAAAATACCCATATGGCAAGTGGACAAGGAAGCCATTGGGTTATTGAGATTCCACCAATGTTTAATTTGCGTGTAACCCGCCCTTCTGAAATATTTGTGAATTTTGTTTTTGAAAATATTTCCGCTGCTAGCATTTACACAATATGTAGATAATATATTCCATTAACTAATTGTTTTTTTTAGAGTGAACACTTTCTGATATCCCATCTAAACTGATCCTTCACTAATGTTACTTCGTGTCCTCCAGTTTTACTGTCTTTCTTAAGTGAGAACACACATTTCTATCAATATTTTCATAACCATTCAATGTCTTAATAGCTTCAACCTCCTCTTAACGTTATTGTATCAAGGCTAGTTAAACGACATTAATTTAGGCGTTCTTCGTGACTAAGTCATAGTGAACATCACGCAGTAAGTACCTGTAACATATTCAACATACAGCAGTTCATGCCAGCAACGTAGTCAACATCACACAGTACATGCCAGCAACGTAGTCAACATCACACAGTACATGCCAGCAACATAGTCAACATCACACAGTACATGCCAGCAACGTAGTCAACATACCGCAGTACATGCCAGAAACGTAGTCAACATCACACAGTACATGCCAGCAACATAGTCAGCATCACACTGTACATGCCAGCAACATAGTCAACATCGCACAGTACATGCCAGCAACATAGTCAACATACCGCAGTACATGCCAGAAACGTAGTCAACATCACACAGTACATGCCAGCAACATAGTCAGCATCACACAGTACATGCCAGCAACATAGTCAACATCACACAGTACATGCCAGCAACATAGTCAACATCACACAGTACATGCCAGCAACATAGTCAACATACCGCATTACATGCCAGCAACATAGTCAACATATCGAGTACATGCCAGCAACATAGTCAACATATCGCAGTACATGCCAGCAACATAGACAACATACCGCAGTACATGCCAGCAACATAGTCAACATCAAACAGTACATGCCAGCAACATAGTCAACATCACACAGTACATGCCAGCAACATAGTCAACATCACAAAGTACATGCCAGCAACATAGTCAACATCACACAGTACATGCCAGCAACATAGTCAACATCACACAGTACATGCCAGCAACATAGTCAACATCACACAGTACATGCCAGCAACATAGTCAACATCACAAAGTACATGCCAGCAACGTAGTCAACATCACAAAGTACATGCCAGCATCGTAGTCAACATCACACAGTAGCATAGTCAACATACCGTAGTACACGCGGTGAGTTAGATAGAGAGGGCCATGCAAAGACATATTATTGATACGATATGGCAAGATGTAACATAGAAATTGTACACACCTGGCTGGATTAACGCAAGGTGGGTAATGTGGGCGCTTGCTGGAAGGTCTATTCTGACATCGTTGGATGAGCTGCGGTAGACGAGAGAATCATTGCTGTGAATCTGAAGTCTGGACAGTTCCAGCTGGTACCCTCTGATGCCGGACAGCGTATCATGCCATCTACCCCAGCTGACTTCCAGAGTATTCTGTGAAACACAGAAAACGTTAACTAGCCGCTTTCCTAGCCGCTTTCCTTAATGATGTTAACAATACGTGTGTGTGTGTGTGCGTGGGTGCGTGCGTGTGCATGTGCGTGTGCGTGCGTGCGTGCGTGTGTGTGTGTGTGTGTGCGTGTGCGTGTGCGTGTATGTGTGGATGCGTGCGAGGGTATTCATTGCGCGTGTACGGGGCATGATATGTCACCGTTCAAGAATATCACATCATACGCCTGCTGTTGTGTGATCATGATGGCAAATATGAAATGAAGGAGGATGTGATAACGTCCTGTCTTAGCAATGTGTAACAGCGTGGTTATGTTTGTCTTAGCAATATGTAACAGCGTGGTTATGTTTGTCTTAGCAATATGTAACAGCGTGGTTATGTTTGTCTTAGCAATATGTAACAGCGTGGTTATGACGTTATGTCTTAGCAGCGTGTAACAAAGGGGCGTGACGTCATTCCTTTGTAAGTATGAAAACAGGGAGGTGGCGTCACCATGCCCTACCTCAAGGCAAAGTTACTATCACTTTTGTGAAATTTTCACCGTAAATAAACATTTATATTTACACTACGGACCTAATTAAATGAATCGGTTATTGTTGTATCAATCAAACCTTATGTGATTACAAGCCCACATTGTTTAGTCAGATCAGTTATAATCAACTAGCAAAAATGCCCGTCCCCAGGACGGGATAACTTGGTAGTTCATACGTGACAGTCATGATAGCAATGTTTACCAAATAGGTGATCGCTAATATAATAGTTAAATATTATGTGCCAGATGGCGCTACGTTCTCTCACACGGTTTACGTACCGGAGTATTCTCCACGCACGCGTAATTTCTTCGATTGTTGGAAGTTAACGTTTTACGTAGAGAACAATTGATTTAATAATAATAATAATTATTATTATTATTATTAACTTCTATGGTGCCTATATCCTCAGGAACCTGAGGTCAGAGGCGCACCAAAACAGAATCATTAGGCATAATCGTGAACAGGGACGCGCAAAAGTCAGTATCAGAACGAGGGACAACCGAACATTTATGGTGGAAATGTAATTTGGAATAGATGTCTTGAGTTTTTTTTTCGGAAAAAAGCAATAGCTTCAGATGTTTTCAAAGTGATAGGGAGTTCATTCCAGACCATAGGCGCAGCGACAGAGAAAGCACGTTTACCCAAGTTATGTTTTGTTTTAGGTAAAATAAGTTGTTGTGAAATTGATGATCTTAACTGCCTAGGGATATTTGAAAGATGCAGGAGACTAACCAAGTAGGGTGGTTGTTGTGTAGATAGAGCACAATATGTAAGAGTGGACAGCTTAAAATCAATTTGATAAGAAAGTACGTAGTGGTAGTGACGACAAAAACCGAGGTGCCCTGAACCACACGTGCCAGACAATTTTGCACTCGTTGGAGTTCAGCCAAGTCTCTTTTAGCAATGTTATTTAGTAGTGAATTACAATAGTCAAAGCGGCTACTAATCAATGCCACTGATATTGTTTTAACAGTATATATAGATATGTGACGCCGAATTCGACGGAAATCACGAATATGATAGAGACAGGATTTACATACTTGAGAAATATGCTGGCGATATTTGAAGAACCAATAAGAACCCTTCATAATCGGGGTATTTCTGAAAAAAGGGGTTACGTTTCATTCGTGGGGTCGTAAATTAATCCCTGAATGTTTGACGCCCGAGGCGGAAGCCATCTTTGAGGAAAACGTTAACATAACCACATACAAACATACGCTAGCTCGGTTATAGTTAGTTGAACGTTTCTTGAAAAATCTATCGTTCGAAGATAAATGACACAGTATTAAGCAATGCCATGATAAAGATAAACGTAGCCGACGTACTCAGCCGATCAACAACGTATGGATGAGTACGGTGATCACCGTACGAAGATGACCACATACACTTAGACAACGGAGATTAATAGGCGAAATCAACGTCGAATAGCGTTCCGAGTGAGACAACTGTAAGGGAACGATAACTTAAATGGACCGTATATGTAATAACACCAGAATAACCAGAATACGACAACCAACGTACAACTTAAATTGACAATAACTGTAAGAATACTAGGATAAATAATAAAACCGACAACGATACTAAATACAGGGCAGTCATCGTGTCTCGTGAGTGTTGTGACGTACCGTCTTCGTGACCGGGGGTCCTACGTGGAGCATGTGTCGTCTGCAGTCTGCCCCGTCCGTGCAGTGAGTCGGTCTCTCTGTGTCCATCACCAGCCTCACTCTCCGGGTCGTCACCCGTCCCATGTAGTACCTGTCGGTCGTTGAAATGTTGCTAGCATGTTATGTGCTGAATTGTTGTTTTACAAACGTGAGTAAGGAGAGTCTAGAAATCATGGAAATGTCACAGAAATTATGCATAGTGTCAACATGTCATCACGACAAAGCGGGAAACACACTTTCGTCGTTTTTGTTTTGCATTTTTAAGGTGTTGTTTTACTGATCGCCATCATTTGCTCGCGAGAAAAAAATGTGAAATCATTCGAGACCCAAAATACAATGTGTCTATAATGGCCTCGTGTGCAACAAAAAGATCGGGACTATGCTAAAAAGCTGAATTTCCCGCTCGAACGCAGTAATATTGACACCTATGTGCGAGTAATTATGTAAATTTTTATGTCAACTAATATTAATACATTATAGTTGTATGTAGATAACATGAATTGGTGAGAACGTCACACGAAACAATGATGATAGCTGATCAAAACTCTCCGTGACATGATACGCAAATCATTGGTATTAATGTATTTTCCGGATTGCTAGATACAGTTTTCTCATACGACAAAGTCCGCCACCGTCGACACCACTAGCACTGCACCAGGTGTCGCTGCTTTGTGAATGAACTTACTACGGCATATTTATTACAATCCATGTGGTTTATCCTTTACATATGTTAAATCACGAAGTATGTTTACCTAGCTGGCTCTGTCCTAGGTTCTTCTGTGTCGTAGTTTGCGACTTTCACGTACCCGCCGTTTTCCGTAGACATTGCCAAATGGATGCTGAAGCAGAAACAAAACAAGTCGTCACTAGTCAGAAGGACAACGACCGGTTCACTCACGCTCATATGTTTTGCAGCGGAGCGGCTTCGATAACATGAAGACGGTGACGCAAAATCACCGAACGAGGGTTCGTAAGACAGATTTATATTTCCGATTTACTACATTCTTGCTTTACTCTGTGTATTTATTTGTATTGAAGTGTTACTGCATTTATTTTTATGTGTTTGATTTAAACGCACAACACTTAGGAAAGGAAGTTAAA
The DNA here is from genome assembly GCA_033239005.1 of Lamellibrachia satsuma. Taxonomy (NCBI): domain Eukaryota; kingdom Metazoa; phylum Annelida; class Polychaeta; order Sabellida; family Siboglinidae; genus Lamellibrachia; species Lamellibrachia satsuma. The sequence goes on along the minus strand of BSQZ01000038.1, from coordinate 4,203,645 downwards.
ATGTACACTTTTTGTTTTGTCGTAAATAAACAATGCTTATTATTATTATAAAAGGTTCGTTAGATAGTTTGTTGTTTTATATTTCCGTACAATACATTAGTACAACACAATGTCGTTAGCTTTGCTCCATTTTCACTTTAGTCTTTGGCGTATTTATTGATTTATTTTGACGCGCTACTAGGTTTATTTGTATAAGTTTGATTTAGACACACGACCCTTCGGAAGTAAAAATGTTTACGTTATGAGGTTTGTCTTGAATAAATAATGTTTATTGTTGTTACTATTGCTATGAAATAGGACTGCGCTTAACATAATCACTTCGGTCGGAGACATGTGGTTCTGCTAAGCGGCGGATTAGCTTTGTCAACATATTATAATATGACGGAAATAGGGAATGATTCCATCTCAGCAAATATATTTGATTCTGCTAAACCGCTGTTATCCATGATTACGTTAAGCGGAGTCTACCTTAATACGTTTTCAGATGATATATATTTAGGGTTTCTTATCTAGGCACAATTGGGACATTGACGTCACTGTACTCACACATCACCGTGTTGAAGACTGGCGTTGACAGGCAGGACTCGATCACACAGCAGCAGACTCTGGTGCGGGTTGTCAACGGACGAGTCTCCACTGCATGCGACCGACGATGTCTCCAGCAGAGAAGAACCTGCCAGTGTTAACATATATATATATATATATATATATATATATATATATATATATACATATACATATACATACACACACACACACACACACACACACACACACACACACACACACACACACACACACACACACGCACGCACGCACGCACACACACACACATATATCACAGTAATATTAGTTATATTATTATTATTATTGTCGTTGTTGTTATTATTTTCGGGACAACCAATTATGACATCACATAATAAGTAGCAAGCTCACCTCTTGTTACGTTGTATTCTACCTTAGCGTGAACAATTCCGACACGGAACGCCGCAATGTAGCTCGGCAGCGGGTAGAACGCCTGACTAGGACCGGCGAACATGCTTTTAAAATCGACCTGTACAAATAAATCATAATCATTTTGATATTGATGTGTTGGTAATATAAATAAATGTTTTATATTGTTATTGTTTTACTGTAAATCGACTTATTTAATTTCAATGTAATTTTTTCTAGAATTTCATAAATTCCGCTGCTGTGTTAATGTTTATATAATAGACGCAATACATAGTATAATGTGTGGAATACTGATGGTATCAGTGGGTTTATGATACATGTTTATTTGTTACATCTGCAAACACTTTCTCTATACGTATTCCAACTGCGCAATGGGTTTGTATGACATCCTGACCTGCACGCGCCTGACGTCCAAGTTCGTGTAGACCACGTGATCGTCCTCGTTGTCGCAATGCAATGAGACACTGTCCGCGGCTCTGTGCCCAGTCACTCTCTCAGCAACAACGAGACAGTGGACAAGCGACGGGGCAGTGGTCACTGCGGTAAGACCGGCAATGCATTAGGTTTACCAAGATTTAACAAGATTGCCAGCCAAACCGATAACCCCCCCAGATGGATAATGGACATAGAAGCCACTGGACTGTGCAAAGTCCAAACAATTTTCAATTATGTGCAATACGTTCCTATGAGATATCTATCAATTGTGTTTAAATATACCCACACTGCTAGAATCAACACAAGCAGTAGACAATTCGATCCATTCATATACAGTTCCCTGGGAGAATGCGTACTTTCTGATACCCAATCCGCACTGCCAATGTCTCAATGCCACTGTGTGTCCTTTGGTTCTACTATGTTACCCACTTTAAGTTTGAAGAAAATAATGTCGTTGTTTAAAATTAGAAAACTAACAATCGTGCAATTGTTTATGCCAAACAATCACAATCAATATCAATAAGCGTTGTACGACGCAATAATTCGATAAACATTTGCGTGCTAAGATTTGGCGCGCGTTGTCCCGCATACACGATTGTTATGCAAACACTTTGTCAACAAATCTTACTATATAACAAACTCCGCGCATGCGTGACAATTTATCTGGTAGTGGATCTGACAGTTGTGGAGAGTATTTCAATTGAACACGTGATTACAAGTAAATTGAACACGTGATTACAAGTAAAACGACATTCGTTTGCAACTATTACGTTTTTTAAGTGCACAGTTGCAATGGCGTTACAAGTCGTAAGCAACGTGGCGTTTACTAGCCAACCAGTCGTTTATGCCACTCTACGAGACGTTCATTTTGAATTTATGATCACGCTGTGACAATGATGATATGGTGAGTGGCTCCACTGTCGGCGGGTGTAACTCTCAAAATATAAAAAAACTGTATTTGTTTGGTACACACAAAAGGCGCCACGGGTAATTTCGGGAAGACTGTCAACGCTTTCTCACATTATAATAATCATAGTTGTGACAATAACATTTTGTTTTATAAAATAATTGTGCCAACAACAATGACAATGACGGTGAACACAGTGAAATTTCGTTTTATTTGAACTAATGTAGGTATGTTGTCTTACTTGTCATGCAGTTGTGTGAGGTGAATCCCGGCGCGCATGCGCACGTGTCGATTGTGTGCGGACAGCTTCCGGGATAGCAATATTCGCTGTCTGCTCGCCATGAACACACCTCTGAAAATAACATATACATGTGGTAAAACAATTGGCATTACTACGTACACTGGAACACGGACTACTTCGTTTATTACATATATAGAACACGGTTACGACAACACGTTCATGAGACATGCACCGTTTCGCAATTCGTTGACGTTTATCACGATTTATGCATGTTTTTGAAAGTCCAAAACATTATGGTATATATTTCATCTGGTTTTCCTTTAGTGTGATTCAAGGGAGTGTATTATGTTTGAAACAATGACACAAACTACGTTATCAGCAGTAATAGTTGTACTCACTTGCACATACTCGCAGTCGATGTCCGTCTCTGTTGGTCGGTATGTAGGCTCGGCGACCATACCCGCGATCGTACTTGCATCTACGACACTCGTGGTCAGTCACATTTGTGCACGTGATAGACTCACAGTGCGGTATTGGTGTGCACGCTGCAACAACATATCATGATTTTTTTTAGTTGAACGAACATTAGTATTTTATACTGTTTTATTGATTGCGTTCGTTATCGGACAACAGGACATGTAAACATTAACATATATGTCAGTGGAGTTGCGTAAACAATATATTGCATCAACTGTTTGTTCTATTTCGTCGAATATTTGAGCTAATTTAAGTAAACTTGCACGAGGAAATCAAACACAAATGAATAATATGTAAACTAACGTAAATTGTAGAATAGCCTAACCAAATGTAACATTGCGTAACATCTGCAATCTGCAATATGTTAACGAATACCGACACAGTTACACAAACTTACCGCTCTCACAACACTTCCCCCAGAACTCGTTCGTGCAGTGACATCGCCCGTGACGGGGTGTTCCCCCGTTACGACATCCCCGGTTACATTCCCTCGTTTCTTCTGCGTCTCCATCGCACGACTGACCGCCGCAACTGTCTCGTGTCGTCACGGACCTGGTCCGAGAACTGACCCCTGTATCGCCACACGGCTGGTCGCACGGACCCCACGAGGACCAATCACCCCATGAACAGTTGACGGCCGAACAGTCGTCCGGGGGTGGGTCAACACGAGTGATCACCCTCCGTTCAGTTAGTACGACAACAAACTGCAACAACATGACAAGTGCCAACATAGAGGACTTGGCTGACATCTCCATGGCGGAGACTGGACTGTGCGAGTCGCTAGCCAGTAGAAGAATGTTGCATCTGAGGTTGGCATGCAAAGGCAAGTAAGAACTGCGCTCAACGTGGTATGAGTTAGGCAGGCGAACTAGGCCACGCCCCTAACCGCTCCAGCTACGGCCTTAACCGCTCGAGCGTGACTATGGTATGGAATGCGTCAGATGCAAACAGTTCCCATTCGCCAAGCCAATTTAGTAGGAGGGTCCGAACTAAGGCCGAACGCGTGAAGGGTCATATTCATCTCGCCCATCCAGACGACCGGATGCAATACTTTAACTGAGGCTCTGCCATCTGGTGTATACGCCGACGAGAAAGTAAGATTTTCAGCGGCAACTATCAAACATACTAGCAACAAAACCGACTGTAATACATTGTGCTCCGGTAGAAGAGGTAAGATTTTAAATAAACGCCGTCTGTGCCGAATATATGTGTTCATGGAATGCACGTTCAGCAACGGTAAAGTTACATGCCATCTTGTACGTTCATGTATAAGACCGACGACGGTAGGAGGTATATTTATTCAAAATAGTTTAGTACGTGTTGATACCAATTCGGTGTTTGAACAAGACAAGCGGCGTGTTCTAACAGGCTATTCTATAGGCGCATGTGCATAATATGTGGGTTCTTGCAGCTGGGCGTCCGGCGTTTGCTTCGTTGGGTCATCGTACATGAGTAGACTAACACACACCGAAGTTACCAGCAATGTTTGGACGATGCCACATCATTCTCATCACAATACTGCAGGGGGCGCTTCTGGCGCAAGCAGCTGACGGTAGGGTTGTGCTAGAAGCGATGGACAACGTGTGCATGACTTTTAGTGTTCCAAAAACCATAATAATTTCAAACATGGCAATCAGTTCTACGGAGCAGTATTAATTAGTGTTCAATATGCACAATATATCGAGGAAGGTTTCACATTATATGATATGGTTTTTATTATATGATTCGTATTTACATTTGCGAGGTTCTATAAATGTATTGTTCTTGTTACGATCATGAAGGACAATTTAATTCCGTTGTTACTCTAGTTGACGATGATGATGATGTTTGTGTTGTTGGTAGTGGTGGTGACTACGTTGTTTTAATGATGTTGATGATGATGATGCCATTGTTGCTATTGTTGTTGCTGTGGTCTCGTCGTGTAGGTGTTGTCGTCATCTTGGTAATTCCAGTAGTATAGCATTGTTGAGACACTGTGCCGTTATCGTCATCTTTTGCAGCATTGCTGAGATACTGTGCATTTTAAGATGCCCAACATAATATCGATGAGCAGAACCTGCCTGCATTGTTACATTGTTACATGGTGTGGCAGACTGCAGCATTTTGGCGGAATCCGGCGACTGCGATTTCTACAAATGTGTCGATGATATACTGCCGTGTGGGAACGACAGCTACGCTAGCGGGTTTGGCGCCCACTTCTGCCGTGGGCCACAACACGTGAATGGGCTAACATCCGAGGTGAGATGGTCACTGTATTTAATGACTAGTCTTCGCGTATTGTGCGCAGGGTCAGCAGGGTCCGCAATAAATTAACTGACTGCACTACAGCTGACGCCGCATCAACTTATCATTATCGAAACGCAGTACAGTGAAAATTGCAATAATATTATATATATATATATATATATATATATATATATATATATATATATATATATATATATATATATATATATATATATATATATATATATATATATATATATATATATATATATATATATATATATATATATATAAAACAATCAAAAACTGTTGACGTGGCGTGAATATCATGATATATAATTATAATTATATCGATACTAACGCACTACCATTTTCATACCCAGCTGAAGGCGCTCTTGACGTATTATTTAGTTGTATCCCTGTATTTTCACTAGGCCATGGACTGGTTCACGGACGTGCAGCGTTGCATCATGGGAACCATGCTGCCACATTACTCTGATATTAACATCGAGTGTGACGACATCACAGAGATCGCTATATATGCGCAGATCGACTGTTTCTCCGGAACTGATATCGGAAGTTCAATTAATAAGACATTGACATTCTGCAGGTGAATTAGTAGGTATAGTGCAGAAACGAACAATATAATGGCTCCCTTTGCACGCAAACACTCAGTTCTTTGGAGTTTTCTAAGAAAATATTTTCCAAAGAAAAATATTAACGTAAATTCGCTCTTACTTAACAGCGGTTGATGTGGTTGAAACTTAGGGAGATAATCATATATAATATATTCTCCTTTGTACAAATTGTAATTTCGTGACGAATAACTACATGTAACTTCAGCCTTTTCGAAACAATGATGACAACTCGATACTTTATGGTAAAATGTTTATTTGTTAGCGCATATTATTGTCTGTCGCATTAACAGCTAAGACGGGCACATATATTTGTGAAGTATATTGGTTCCCCGCATTGTTTTGTGTGAACTAAAAAATAATGGGCATCCGCGGGAGGGGCAAGGGGGTGGGGTACTTGCTTCCGTGGATCTGGATTTTTTTCGGACGTACATTCGTGAGCTCAAAATATATGTTAACTATTTTATAATATATATATATATATATATATATATATATATATATATATATATATATATATATATATATATATATATATATCTCTTATCTTCTTTCTTTCCCTCCTGGATAAATTCCTGCAGACGCCCCTGTAAATAGTGTTATGGGTACGTCACATGTTTGGGGATAAGTATGACATATAACTTGACACGACACCCGAGTATTACACATTTGACCGATCCACTTACGTTCACACATGTTCAGGGTAGTCGCGGATCTGGAGAATTGGAAAGCTCTACTGAACATCTTCAAAGCAGCAGACAAGGCATCATCTCCCATTGAGGCCGTCAAATCCATTGGTAAATCTGCCAGTGTTACCGTGCGTCAGGCAAGTGCATCTCTATGTCCCGTTTACACGAGCGATTTGTATCCGATTATGTTGTGGATACGGTGTTGCACGGTGAAGCACAAACATAGTATATGTTATCTTGCGTTTAGACGAGCGATGTGTCAAGAGACTGCAAGTGCGACCTGTTGATTTGCGCCGGTCACCACTTGTGCTTTCATGAAAGATCAACACCACTGTCGGTCGCGGTGTTGGCTGATTGACCATTGCTTCAACAATCGCATCCGACTGTCGTAACATTGGGCCCAGTCCCTGACATAATCGTAGCCACAAATTGGCCTTGCTAATCGGTCTTGCGTTTGTAAACTTGGGCGATTTGTGTCAAACATCGTTCATATGAGCGGACGTTTAGTACTGTATGAGACCTTCAGGACTAGTGTAGAAATATTTTTGCTAACATCGTCTAACAACGGCAGTCCACAGATATCACGTCATGCGAAATGTAATCGCCCGTTTCACAGTGGATTTATTACCTATTCTGACCTGTTAGATTCACGGTACACTGACTGGCCAACCATCAGTAAATTATAGATTGTGCTATTGTGAATGTTTTTTTACATAGAATATGTACTCAATGTGAAAAATATTTGTAAAACGGATTTATTAATTACAATACTTCCACCACAGCCAATACAACCGATGTGTATTCTTAATACTCATAATGCACTTTACATGTATGTTCTAGCTGAAAGACGCCAGTTCTAAATGTTTTGGCATGGGGAAAGATTTATTTAAGAACATCACGAATGCTGTCGGTACAGCGCGCACTCTTCTAACAAAGCTGTTCGACCTGCAACCGATTGCAGCAGAACCAAGCGGTAACAAACACACCATCATTAACACTTTAATCTGGTTTCCGTTATTAAGGAATGCTACATGAATGAAAGCCAAACACCCATGGCTATATTCGTCCGAATGTTAATAACTTATTTAGCAAATGTACTTTGTGAAAGTAGGCGCGAATAGAAGGTCATCAAGTACATAACATGGTTTAATTACTGAGTATAGCACTTACACAAATTTCATATTTGCTTACGGATTGGGTCGACAAATTCTTTAAATTGTTCAAAATGTTGTTGCTGTTTCTCATAGCTCTACCAGAAAGCAACTATTTCCACCCGGCATTATAGTTTAAGATAATAATGAAAACAATTTAGAATAATGTATTTATTGAGTTTCCATAGAGGTTAACGTACCAGCTTCACATTTCAGTTATGTAATACGGCATTGTTTTAAAATAGGCGAGGATTGCATGGCGTTGGCCAATGTTCACAACTGCAGCTTTTTCGAGTGCTTCGAGAGACGGTTCCCGTGTAAGAGACACCACGGCCTCAGCCACGTCCTCGACTTCGAGTTGACCAGTTGCCGAGAGTTTTACAAAGAGCTCGACACTTTCGATAAACAAGTACGTTTCGAAGTAATACACAGTGTGGACGTTCTGGTGTGTCTTAGCTGCCGTGCTAAAGAGACAGAACATAGCGAGAAACGCCAAACAGGCAAAAACAAATCAGATCAAGGATGAAAAAGAGAACGGAAATACTCGTGATGTAATTTTTAATTCACGTGGCGTGGCGTGAGGCGAATCGATGTTACGTGTTTTCGTGCGTGCATGTGTTCGGGCGTGTGTGCGTGTGTGTTTGGGCGTATGTGCGTGTGTTCGGGCGTGTGTGCGTGTGTTCGGGCGTATGTGCGTGTGTTCGGGCGTGTGTGCATGTGTGATGATTACAACTACAGTTCTCGTACTCACCGTTGGGCGATGTTACAGGGCCAGGCGTGGTTGGGTCGCACACAGACCTGCCTCATGACGAGTCTGGAGCCGCTGCTGAATGCCTCGACACTGCACTGCCACGACCTGCACAGCCGCCTCTTCAAGGCTCGTCTCCGCTGCTACGTCGACAGCGGCTTCTGCAACATCACCGATGACACCCCGAACCGATGGGCGATCGACCGCAGTCTGCAGGGGGACAACTTCCCTGTTGCGCGCTCCCTTAAACCCGGTCTCGACCTGATCGCCTCCAACTACTACCACCAGGAGGTGATGCTGCTTCAGCGTATCAGTGGGTACGCCAACCTGCTCTGCTTCAAGGACAACGTTAAGTATCACCTGCGCAAGCTGTATGGCCGCATAAAGACAAAACTCGGCTTCATGAACTTTGAACGTGTAGCAAAGTGGGCTGATAAAATCAAACTGTGAGTCGACGCCGTGTCGCCCTGGACCGAAGAGTTTGATTGGTTATAACGAAATTCAAGTTATCTGTTATCACGTATCGGATTGGTGAAACAATGAATCGAATGTATCAATTGTATAGCATATGCGTGATTAAAAATAATACCGCTTACTAAGTTGTAGTTTGTTTTAAACTGTTTTTGGTGTAATTTCTCAGATGTTTACTATATTCTGGTTAGAAATTCAAATGACACAATAACTCCTGTCAGTGAGGCAAGAAATCAACATCCTCCATTCCTCTCGGTCTGTCTCCCACGATTTTCCTGCTTAGAACCACTTTTATGACAATGCCACTTTGATGGCAAGGCCAGTGAATGTATACATAACCCTTTGAAGCGGCAGAATCACTAACAATCCCACACTCGTCTGCTCGTGATCAGAACAAGTTGTATATGATAGATATCAGCTGACAGTAGACTCATGTCCGAATTTAAAACCTCGAGTTGAGTTTGTGTGGGAGACCGGGGCTAGTTGTATACAGGGCAAGTTGCTACAGAGTCTTTTTACGGAAACGTTGCACACACATAAATATATCATAGACAAAAGTTGGTTGGAAGTCCACCAGCAGACACACTGTCCAAACATCAGATAAGACGACGAAAGAACGAGCTGTGGAAAAAACTGAATTTTTTACTACCTAAAATTTACTGCCCACATAATACCATCACACGCAGCCATTTTAGGTTTCGTGAATGAAATAATATGTCTACCATATATTATAAGGGGTTATGCCAAGTAGAACGTAAACTGAAATTCAGGATTGTTTATCGCCCAAGTGCGTCCAACTGCAAACATTGCAGTTGCATTGGTTCTGTAAATGCTAGCATACACACATATGAAATATTTTTCAACTCTCGATAAGCCAATGGCTTCCTTGTCCACTTGTCATCTGGGTGGTTTGCCATGGACGGCAATATTGTTCAATCTTGTTAAATTGTTATGGCATAGTCCCATTTGAAAAAAAAAATATTGCAAGATTCATAGATGTGTGGATGTGAGTGCGCCTGTGCGTCAGTGCGTACGTGTGTGTATCATTGCATCAAGTAGAAGTCGAATCACATTATGCACCCCCTGGCGGATGTTCGCGTACCCCAAGGGGTACTCCGGTTGCGAAGCACACCTCCAATTAACGACCGTTCATCTGCTATGATTCGCGTCACTTTGACCATTTACTCTTGCTCTGTTGTGCAACAGGGTAATATTTACTTTGCCTCCTCAATGAAATATACGAGCACATGGTAAATTTACTTCAAAGGAACCGCAATGCGGCCTGTCGGGGAGATTTATTGAGTACGGAGAATGTAAGCCACGTTATTGCTTGTCGTTCAATGATTGCCCCTGGAAGAAAGACATAGCTTAGTGTGCGTGAGGAAAAATATGCATCAAACCTTCACCCAATCCCGAACTATATGATTCTTTTAGTACAAGTCAAAGTAACAGTCATTCGAATGGAGTGATAAAAACCACAATGCCACTTACCATTGACAACGACGTATATATTTAACATGAACATTAACACCATTGCATTGCTACAAGTGGGTTTATTGTCGAGTAAGTTAACTGGTTACGCTTTCATGGGTTCGGCTATATCGTCGTCTTGGTTGTTAAATTTTCTTTAGTTCCGTTTCAATCAACTATATTGCTCTACGTGTCCTGAGAAAATAGATTTTCGTCTTTGAAATGTCGAAATAACTAAGTTATGTAAGACTACACAATAAGTTGTGTTGTAGGGGACAATTATTAGTGAATAGCCAATGTTTTACGCATGTACGTCTCTGCAGAAACGATGTTTCATGATTGAAGAACGTCCACATACATCACACATACTACTGAACATATACGAACTGTCTGCGTAGAGTTGGACATAAAATCGTAATGATATAATGTTATATGCCATGACTAATCAAAAAGACCTTACATACCAGAAAGTATGGTGGCGGTGAGGCAGGCAGCAACCTTACTATCAATTACAAGATACTGTCATAGATTGGTAGATAAAATACACACGACTTCATCAAAGTCGAACATGGCAATTACAATAGAATCCGCGTGTCTTATGTACCGTTTATTACACATAGCACAAATGACGTTCAAATAAGTACAACACATTATAAAATTCAAGCTAGTATTATTGTATTAGTTAACGCAGTAGTAGACTACTCCTAATAATAATAATAATGACGATGATGATGATAATGATTGTGACTTGCCAACAAGTCTGGTGACTCGAAACGAGACTCTATTGTTGCGTTGTGACGGGCCGCACCGAATACAATAATTACTAAGTACTTGTTATGATTGGCCAATGTTGTGACTGGGCAGCATCCGCCTAAATTGTTCGCTAAAATACCGCAGAAAAACAACTATCATAGCGATTGGTGAATCCTAGTGACCTGGTGAACCCTGGTGACCTGGGACTGACTGAAGTCGGATTCGAGTCGACCTTTTGACTTGACGTGACATGGAATTAAGAGAAATTATTCTATACTTAACTTGGACCTGGAGGTTGTTGACTTGAGACTTGCCTTGACTTGTAGGTCAATGATTTGATACTAGACTTGACTTGCCAGTTTGTGACTGGCCAATATGTCTGCCAGCAATACACGATGCTGATGATGATTATATAATGTAGCAAAACATAATATTAATTTGTTTCTTAATAATGTTCAACCAATATTCATTTGTATACTTATAATGTATTGTAGTGCAGTTGTTTTCAGCATAGGTATAATTATCCATCAAAACACAATTATATTTTGGTGGATAATTGGTCACTTCGCCGAACATGTTACGTTGTGACATTAATACATTGTACATACTGCCTGCCCCACAACAAACTTGTGAAATACCACGTCAAAGTCAAGAAATGTAGTCTGGTATCCAGGCTGCAGACAATAGCATCACGCGCTGGGAAACACTCACTCCTGCATATTAGTGTGGGAATCGTGCTTCGCATTCGCACTTTGAAGTCTGATGCCGAGTGATTGATAACAATTACTGTGTGCCATCGTGTCGGGGTCAGACCATAAACACGGTGCCCTTTGCTGAGTGAAAAATGTATACACACGAGTTGCCGTGGATGCAAACATCGACGTGTGTGTTCCAGAAACGTGATCGGGTGTCCCGTTTGGAAACGCTTTGTCACACGCGTGCGTGCGTGCGTGCGTGTTGTTCTCATTGTTACACGCCCCCGCACAGGCTCGCGAGCGGGCGCCTGTTCTTTCTCACATGACTGAGTCGTTTATGTAATTATTCTAGAAGATAGAAACGGAACACGTGAATATAAATTCATGCAATTAACACAATTCAAGTACAAACAGTGTGTGCTGCGCGACCAGATAACAAGGCCGTTGCTCTCGTGAGTGTGTCAGCATACATTTGACGGTGCTGCCTTTAAACCTGTACTGTTGGCAAGTCTACGTCGACCACTGGCTGCAGTTGCACATTTACGTTGCACACCTCACCACACTCCCCAAGAGCCACATTAGAATCGATTGCGATGACCGTCATTGCGAAATGTATGGCTTAACAAATATGTTATGTTTTTCATGAAATCACTAAGTGGATAGACGAGGGATCGCCAGTAGATATTATATACTTAGATTTTCAGAAAGCTTTTGACAAAGTGCCACATCAAAGATTACTACATAAAGCCCATGGTATCGGGGAAGGCATAATCGACTGGATAGAACAATGGCTGACTGACAGAAGACAGCGTGTGGGAGATACTGTTCTAGGTACTACGTGTTGTAAAAGAAAAGGAGTAACAATAAGTGCTGATATGAAAGTTTTAGAACAGTGTATTGCAGCGCCAAAGGGTAATGAAATTTACGGTTTGATTAGGATAAACAACATACAAGGACAACACAAGTAGTTATACCTCTGTATAAAGCAACAGTTAGGCCTCATTTATAATACTGCAAACAAGCGTGGAAACCATTCCGTAAGGAGGATATAGATACGCTTGAATGAATACAGAGGAGAGCAATTAATATGATTGGGAGATGCTAGCTATGAAGAACACATGAAAAAATATGGTTTAACAACCCTAGAGACAAGGCGGTTAAGAGGAGATAATTTTGAAGTTTTTAAGATATTGAATGGGTGAAAAAAACAGTGATTGAAATATTTTTTATTCAATAAGCCAATGGCTCCCTTGTACACTTGCCATATGGGTCTTTGCCTTGGATGGTCTTGTTAAATCTGACTAAATCTTGTCTTCGATGGAGATTATGGTTTCCCCTCAAACTGCAATAGATTTCGCCCGTGGTATATGTTCGGTTAGATCACCATTTAAATACTGCAAGCATCAGTATTTAAATACTTGCACAAATCCACAAATTCGTGTTAAGTAATTAAGTAGTTATTTGTCACGTTATTTACCCATGGTTTACACGAACGTTGTTATTGTAAACAGACATTTTCAAGAGTAGAGCTTTTGTCTAAATTGTGTGAGAACGTTCGCTCACACGGGTCACAGGGATTGCCGGAACAATTGTTACGATTAGGAAAGTTTCGTGATGAAGATGGCTGTGGTGGTGGCGACAAAATGGTCGTAAATGTTTTGAGTGTATACATTTAATGGCGATGGGGCCGGTGATGGATGGAGTAGCGTAGTACGGTGGTGGAAAGGAGGACAATCTTTTGAGGGGCCGGTTTTTAAAACGTTTCTTGTTCTTTCTGTTTTAACATAGTAATTACAGTAAGCCGAATTCTTCCCATAAGCGTCTGCTGTGGGATGTAATTACTACAGTAATTACTACAGTTTGGTAATTTAATAAAATGTTCATCTATATATATATATATATACAGTATATGTATTTAATCGTAACACGGTACTATCATTATCTTGCTATTAGGGAAATAAGAGAGAGAGAGAGAGAGAGAGAGAGAGAGAGAGAGAGAGAGAGAGAGAGAGAGAGAGAGAGAGAGAGAGAGAGAGAGAGAGAGAGAGAGAGAGAGAGAGAGAGAGAGAGAGAGAGAGAGAGAGAGAGAGAGAGAGAGAGAGAGAGAGAGAGAGAGAGAGAGAGAGAGAGAGAGAGAGAGAGAGAGAGAGAGAGAGAGAGAGAGAGAGAGAGACAGAGAGAGAGAGAGAGAGAGAGAGAGAGAGAGAGAGAGAGAGAGAGAGAGAGAGAGAGAGAGAGAGAGAGAGAGAGAGAGAGAGAGAGAGAGAGAGAGAGAGAGAGAGAGAGAGAGAGAGAGAGAGAGAGAGAGAGAGAGATTGTTAGTTCATGTATTTTATTTGAATTCAGACACAGATGTGATGGCATTTCCCACGGTTGTTCATCAACGAATGTTTTGTCTGTGTTTAATTCGGGCGCGCATTTTCATTACCGTGGGCAAATACTTGATTTCAGCGCAACTGCCTTTGAAACATTGTCAACGTCTGTCCTCCAACTTGCCGCCATTCGTTAACGTCACGGCCCAATAACATGCCTAGTGACTTTGATTGACAGGTCTCCAGCCGCATAGCCTGCCGAGGTAACGAAATCATTTTAGTTCAGATTTGTCAGTCGGCCTAGCCAGACGGACAATAAAGGCAAAACATAACTACTCGCTAGCCTAGCCAGGCAAATAGCCACGGCTTTACGCGCCAGCTCAATGGCGCCCCGGGTAGAGGGTAGATATCAAATAGTCCTGCTTGGACTTCTGACGGTGCTCTCTCAGCCGGCACAAACGGAAGTAGCCACTGTGCAACTCTCGCAAGGCTCCGAGTACATCTACGGCTACAGAGCCTTTACCCATTTGAAAGACATTGCTCTCGTGAAAGTATCGGCTAAGGTAAGTTGAACGTGTTCTTATTGTTTCCGTCTTTACTCTTTTTGTAGGGTGGTGTCATTATTATTAATGTTTCTAGTTAATATGATGTAGATGCCTATTAATATGATGTAGATTTAACCAATAATCGCTCTTTACGACGTATTAATCTAAATGTAGATTTTTAAGTATCAAATACTGGAGATAATAGTTGAACAATTGCCAATATAATGTTTTAATGGCCAATACTACATTACCAACAACAATTGTAAATGTTAATAATTGAACACATTTTCTTGCACACACGTTTGAAATATCAGTGATCTTAAACACAAATATCTGAGATAATTGCCGGTGTACATTTTAATTGCCCATGGAAGCTTACCATTTACAATTCAGAATTAGAAATAATAAATACACCGTTTACTTGCACATAAGGAGGTTTATACAACGGTTAATTTTTCGTGTAACTATGTTATTTTTTTACTGTAAGTAGAACGGCGCGTGCCATCCCCCCTTCCCCCAGTTCGCAAGTAGAACGACATATGACTACGACTGACTGAGACAAGATAGCTTCTAGTGGTACTTCAAAGGCGGCTATTTACCCGAAATGACTTGTGTTCTTAGAAAAAACACAATATAATTAATGTTATTTTTTCGCATATAGCCCCGCATTATGCTATGCAGATATGTTAGCGTCACGAAAACCCGCCCAACCAGCATGGAATCGACCATTTTCGCTTTATCTAATCACACAAGCCCTATTCCAATCATATTTGTCTTGCATAAAAATTAACACTGTTGCTATACTTGATTGTAGTTCAGTGTAATTCCTCTGTCGAAACAAGGAGGTCTACAGCGCTGTTTGCTGAAGGTTCACAAGTACGAGGTTGTCATCCATAAAGACGGGCGAGGTAAACGTACCGCACGCACGCACGCACGCACGCACCCACGCACGCACCCACGCACCCACGCACCCACGCACCCACGCACGCACGCACGCACGCACGCACCCACGCACCCACGCACGCAAGCACGAACGCACGCACGCACGCGCGCGCGCGCACACACACACACATATATATACATGTCGAAATCGAAAGTAATTACTATAATAAAAATAATTACCTTGCCACATCGACGAACATATCTAATTCGTACTCGTTTGTGTCTCTTTTGTAGACTACTTACCTGAAAACAAAATCGTAGCTCTGCATGGTTGGTAAGTACAGCTGTGTGTGTGTTAAGAGATATGTGTTTTGAGATAGAGTGTTATATGGGTACATTGTATTAATCCTACAAACTAAGAATTCTAAATATTCTAATTTGCTTCTGCATTTATTGCCTTTGCTGCTGTTGTCATTCTTTTACACCTGCTTACACTTTAAATGCCATGCAGAAATACCATGCAGAAATATATACGACTCAGTGATGTCAACTCGCGAAAGGACAAACAGGAAGCCTAAACTATGAACAAATGTGTGTATCCAAATCCAGGATGTCATTTGATCTCGCTCCAACGGGCGAAGTGTTGTGGGTCTACCACCCAAGAGGCGAAAACCACACGGCTGTTTCTATCAAGAAAATGCTACTCGGAACGATCTCATCGAAACTCGTAGTGTCGTCAAACACCGACAGGTGGGGCTACCGGGTCAACGAGACCGGTCATGAAGGTAGGTTATGAGAGTGAAGAGCACTACAATTGGAACATTCAGCGCTGTAGGATTAGTAAAACACACACAAAACGCATATGTTATTTATTATATTCCTCTCCGTTTCACTGTTGCAAATACTTATTGTAAATGTATTAATTATTACGGTTTCAACTGAAGCGTAGTATAGCAAATGCGATACCGCGATACAAAAGAGATATGAACAGTACTGAATTCGTGCAAGTACAGACAGCTTAGTGAACACAATGCAAAAGACTGCGCGTATACACATTTCTATCTAGAAATTATATTTAAACTAATTATCGCGAGCAGGGAGACACACGGCCCTCTACCAGGCTCACGCCGAAAAGGATGAACTCGTTTTCACGAAAATCAGAGAAACGAAAGTTTTGAAACACGCCGACCAGGAGTTAACGAAGGTACTGTTAGTTTCGTGTAGTCGTATATATGACATGCGTGGTGGCTCAATGGTATGATGCTACCACAATTTCAAAGTACAAGGCATTGACACAATTTTTATGATGATCTATGCAAATTAGTCATTGTCTTTAAAATGTTATTAAACAATGGCGCTACTGTGCTAAGCAAATACACTAGTGATTACCATTACACAGTGACAGGCGTATGTTCCTATGCTTTGCCCGAGACGTGACAGCTAATAGTAGGAACGACTGCGTTACCAATGTTCTGAGAGCCAGACACATGCCTAGGACCCAAAACGTTTTGGCGGATTTTGTAGGAAATATTAACAGCAGATTGAATATGGTTATTGCGTAAGGAATAATGCGGAATTATTACATAGACTACATACATTATTACATAGACTATATACATATATATACATATTGCTAGAACTGTCAATCACATCGAGAGGGAAGCTGCGTCGGAATGTCTGCGATAACTGCATGTTGATTTGTTTAGGTAATTCGTGTGGACTCAAAGAAGCATGTCCCTACGAAGATATCTGTGAAAGAATTATTCTATTCGCCCAACAGTGTGTCAAAAGAGTAAGTCAATATTTGTGACAATAAAACACACTAGTTACTTACGCATTGTGGCGGGGCGTGCTAACAAAGCCGTGTCGAACTGCATACCGAAAGAACACTGTTCAATCTTGTTGTAGCTACCCGCTGCTTTGACCAAGTCCCGATTATTCAACTGTTAAAACAAATGTCTGATGATAAACAATGTTGATGTTATATGAAAGAATGGAGCAGCTACATAATTAACATAGACGTCTTGTTGGTTTTGCTTTCGAGTTAAGGCATTTAGACCCTCAGTTTTGATCAGGCCTGCACACTTATATTTATGTCTCTAATTTCCAGCGAAGTTGGAGGCATGCCGGCAGAAAAAGAAAAGGATTTCGGTAAGTAACAACGAAAGGTCGATGCAATGAAAATGTGTTGGTGTTGTTGTTGTATTGGTAGCTGTGGCTGCAGCTGTTACAATTGCAGTAATGTTAGAACGATAAATAGTGACAGTGCCAGGGACAAACATTGTAGGAGATTTAGTAGCACAGCTAAGAAACAGAAGTTAGCAGTAGGGGTCGGGGTATTGCCCCTTACGGTATATGAGACAA
This sequence comes from Lamellibrachia satsuma, assembly GCA_033239005.1. Lineage (NCBI taxonomy): Eukaryota > Metazoa > Annelida > Polychaeta > Sabellida > Siboglinidae > Lamellibrachia > Lamellibrachia satsuma. The sequence goes on along the minus strand of BSQZ01000038.1, from coordinate 4,185,690 downwards.
TGCGCCCCCTGAATGTTTATGGTGCAATACCACATTTTGTTCATTCAGTCGAGTCCTGCGAGGTAGTGAGCGTAGTGGTTTAGCCGCATCGTGGATACTACTGTCGTCACGCAGGTGGTTGAGAGAATTGTGCTGCTTCAATATGCACCGGTGTATACCGTGAATGCGAGTTCACGACATGTAAATAGAGTTCGCGATATGTTTTAATTATAATTCACGACCCCCTTTTAAATTGTACTTTCTAGTCGATAACTCGAAGGGTTAAAACGAGCCCGAGTTGGTTACCCGTAAATAAGATTTGACCTGGGGTCGTGTACGTATCGCATTCATAGTAAACACGAGCGCTAACGCATTCCTCAGTAGGTTACACATTTACCTCGTGTGATATATTTTACTGTCCCTGAAACAGATACTAGGTAGAAAAGTCCAACGGCTGTTAAAACATCTTCCAAAAGACACAGGCAATGTGGTACGAAACCTCACCTAAATGTCTATGACGGAAACCCCCATTATTGTTTAAAGTCCATACATTACATGTGACAGATATACCAAAGATGGGCGGCCATTCGACTGGGGTGATGAAGCTGTTGAAAATTGTATCACAGAACACAGATATGGTGAAGGATAAGAGTTCATCTCCCCGAATGAAGAACGTGACGTTGGAACTAGAACAGGTGGGTGAATCATAGTGCTGAACTATGAACTACATGGCTACTATTATTGAAACCAAACAGTGGACTACCTAATCCAGCTTGATGTTAAACGAGTATGATGGTCATTGCAACAATACCAACATGCTCATTACAATGTAAGCGTTTATAACATATTGAGACGCACACATGTAATTAAGAGAGACAACTTGGCGAAAGTGAAGCACATATCTGCAAGTCATCAATGTATATTCATGGCGTAATTACGATCTCGAAGCCGAAAGACGTTTTTATTTCGCCACTGTCGCTGGCAGTGCTCAGGTTACTAATGGGAGTGGAATGGGCGAACAATTTATGAGACAGACCGAGCAGCGCAAGTGATGAATGAGATGAAGAGATGCAACTTCAACATACTGGGAGTGAACGAGGTGAGGTGGACTGACTTTGGCTAAATGGCGCTTTTCTCAGGAGAAACCATCTGCTACTCCGGGCGAACTCTTAGGCAACACAACACAGATTGCTCTCTTCGTGGATAAACTATCTCAGAAATGCTTGATTTAATGGGAACCAGTCAACTCTAAAGACAGGATCTAGACTTAGCGCAAATACATTCTTTGAATGCTTCAACAAAATTGGGAAACCTACCGAGAGTGTCAGAGGCATGGACGCACGTGAAACTCCCCAAAATATACCTTACAGAGTGTGGAGGAGCATCAATCTACTGTCTGTATAAAGCAAGATTGTCTGTACAGTTCTTTTACAACGAATCAATGATGGCACCGAGTAAACATTTCTGGAAGAAGGTTTCATGATTGGAAGATTGTGCACAGACCAGATATTTCTGATTCGAATAAAAATGAAGCAAATCATTGAACACATAATATCTCTACATCAATTGCATTGATTTTGAAAAGGCCTTTGATACCATCCACCATCCATCCCTCTGGAATATATTACAGACACACGTTTTGTTGTTTGTTTATTCAGTCTCCGCCGCAACGAACTCCGCTAAAGAGACTACACTCGAAAATTGCAGAGAGAATGGACTGCCTGGTCGCTGCTTATTCCAGAGGTACTGCGTAATTGAAGATCACTTTCGGGTTTGTTTAAAAAACCTTTTATCAGGCAGCTAGTTAACTGTTGATGTTTAACTTAAGTTAACTTAATTTTCATTTAATTATTTTTTATAAAGTAATTATATTAATATCATGCCACGTGACACAGGTAAAATGGCATTTGTTCAGTGGGTAACACATGGGAGTTCATGGGGTGTGCTGCCGGTCAACTATTTTACTATGTTATCACCTGTAAAATAGTTAACCTTTATTAGTAACATGTCAACTTAATCATTAGCTTATCTAGTTAATTTTCAAAATACAGATTAACTTATCTTAATTTAATTTAACTAGTTAACATAGTAGATTAATCGCCCCTATCTGCCTTTTATTTATCAATAAATGTTCGTCGGTACTGATTGGTAGAAGGAATAATCTCCGTTCGTCAAACTAGATATTATGATATTAATATAATTTCTGGGATTTTGTGTGTTAATATGCAGGATGCATCAATGAAGTTAATTGTATGTGTTTAAAATAGGACAAATAGTACCATTTATCCAAAACTGCTTGTCTTCGTTTGCTTAGGGAATTTTCTAAATAAAATAATAACAAACACTTCTAGTAAAATACACATGTCAACTTATCTAATTTTATGTAAAAAACTGTGGATCGTTACAAAACATTTCGGCGGAAAATATGTAAGAATATACATGCGGTAATTTATTCTACACAACATGATTTCACGATGATATCGACTAGAATTTCTACTTAGCTATACGCCAAGATAAATGTTATAAAAGTGTAATAATCCCGTATAACATATTTGTTTAATATGCTAGTAAAATATTGACAGATATGGACAGCGGCATCCGATGCTTCAGCGAACTTGTGTCCATGCTGAAACAGCTGACACGTCGAGAACTGGAGACGGTCTCCGTGACATACTTGAAAGACAAACGGCAAATAGCTCGTTGGCTCATAGTAGACGCCCTCGGAACAGCAGCTACGAAGGATTCGTATCACGTGATGCGAAGTCACGTGTTTCTGGCTGCAAAACCGGACGCCGAATTACTGATGAGAGCCTTCTTTCAACTCATCTCCATTGACGAGCATCCACCACGGGTTTGTTGTGCCACATTTACATTGCAAACCATAGCATAAAGCATGGGTCCAATCACACTCCTACCAGAGGCGCCACTCAGCGTATCACCACTGTCACAATTTGATAATATATTCAAAATGAACTGTTGCGGAGTGGTATAAAGAAATGGTTGCCTGGGTAACGTCGTTGTTTACGATTCGCTATGCCACTGCAACAGGCAATTGAGTTGTATAGTTTTAAGCACAATTAACGTTATTGTGTGTGTCAATACTATCCACAGACACTATCCACAACTGTATGCAATATGAACTGAGAGTTTTTAACACAAATTAGTTTACCAAATAAAATATAGATCTGCAGAATCTGCACATGAAATGTAAGTTGTGACAATGGTGAAATTGTTACTGAGTCACTGATGGGGAATTTGGGGTCCAATATGTAGAAAATATTCCAAATTCCCAAACAGTGGCGCCACATAGTGAATGTAGTGTAAGTCACTCACGATTTCCTCACTGCCACAACTTACGTTTTATGTGCAGATTCTGCACATCGTCTTTTCATTTGGGAAACGCCTAAAGCTCCTAAATTGTGTCAATACATCTCTCAATTTCAATTGCATACAGTTGTGGGCAGTGTCTATGTTGAATCAATTGGGTTGCTCAGCAAAAATACGACTCCGCGCTGTCCACTGAGTGGCGCCCCTGTCGGGGAGTTTGACAATATTAACAACACGTACGAAATCTATCGGTTGCGGGTTGTGACGTCATTGCAGTATGTTTATGACGTCATTGCGATATATTTGTAACTGCAATCCCTGAAACTTGTAGATTTTGAAGTTGGTAAAAAAAAGGGTTTGTTTAATTAGGTAAATGCGTATGTAGTCAGTTTTATTATTTGCTGTCGTACAATATACATTATAAATTACACGTTCGACACTTGCTGGCTTAGAATGAGTCGAATGTCATGTATTAACACATTATTAAATATTTCACGAACAGCTGAGTAAACGGAACTAACCGTGATCTTCATTGTGACTACAAAACACCAGTGATGATTATGGTAATAGCACAAAAGATAATTTTGATGCACATCAGAGATCCACGAATTCATCATCGGATATTTAAAATCAAAAAGACAATATACTTACACTTATCTTGACATATAAACGTTTTAATATAGTTTCTTACATATCTGCCTGTATTTGCCATGCTACTTGGCGGATAAAATATCAGCCAATGAAATATCTGAGTTAGAATAAATAGAGTGTGAATGATATTGATTATTACATGTATTGGTATTATCCAATGTATTTATCATATTATCAAATGTATTTATAATATTATCAAATGTATTGGTCATATTAGTAAATGTATTGGTTATATTATCAAATGTTAAAATGTTTGAATACTACAAAGTAAATCATCTAATTCACTGCCGTTTTTGATGTTTTCCCTAATTTTTCCATCAATTTGTATCAATGTTAAAATTGCGAACAGCAGATATCTTTATATATTCAGGTATTCCTGGAAATGTTGGAGAAAATAGTTTTCTACACACCTTACAAGTTCGCAGGTTTGTCAAAAGCATCATTTTAAGTCTTAGTACTCAATATCATTATGAATGAAACGTAACACATATAACAATGTTTTATCAATCAATCATTCGTCAGTAAACTGTATTTCCGAGTTCGTCGACCTTTTGGTGTGTCAATATAAATAACGCTATCACAGCCAATTTTCTACACTACCACCTTTCCACATTACTATACCTTCACACGACCACATACCAACAACATACCCACATTGCCACCTTACAGTGTGTGTATGCGTACGAACACACACATGCATGACACGAGATGCATACATGTGAAACTCGGCTTCGTAATTGGAGAAGTAAATGTATCATCAAGTAAATCGTAGGAACTTGCTGTAGATGACGAGAAAACAGATCAGACTGCACAAACGGCTACGTTGATTCTGGGTTCTGTTGCCAACCGACTGCAACACAGCTATCCGGAGTGGTCGGAACGGGTGGTCAGTCGTTTACAAGACCTGCTCGGACTTCACGGTGGGTTGCGCTTTGCAGAAACATTTACTTACTTACGTACTTACAAGACATCTCCACTTCTGCTGGTCTGCAACCTGCTTAGCAGCCAGGCTGCAGACCGACAAGTCTGAGGTGCATATCGCGTAATCCCCCTTCCGCAGTTCTCCCCAGGTTGTTTTGGTGGTCCTCATTTTCGTATTCCCCCGGTTCGTTTAGGCTATATTCTCATCATCCGTTAATAAAACGTGGCCGATCCACCGTCTTGTGGTGAGCAAGCCATCCAGTGCAGTTGGTTTCTTTATTGGAAATCTTTTGTGGCTAGAATATTCGCATGATTTTTCGAAAGCATTTTGTGTGGAAGGTTGAATGTTGTCGCATATATTATGGCCATAGTAGAGTGGACAGAACGCAACTCTGACATAACATCAGCTTCGTTTTTCTAGAGTATATGTTTGATCTTCCTACAATTCTTAGTCTGTAGAATGCACAGTAAGAGTGTCACTCAAACATTGTCTGGGTTACTCACATTGTATGGTGTGTGTAAAAACTATTCATCTTATTTTCTGCATGAAATAATAATTATTGTGTTGCAATCTACTTAACAGTAATGCTCACATTCGGATAAATTGTGAAGGAAATGTTAAATCATGGTCCTAGTTGTAATATATCTGGGACATTTGGTTTGCAAAAAAATAGCCTTTGTTTTCGTGACAGTTGTTCCCATTTCATATGAAAGAAGCTTATACTGATGTTATACAACAAAACAATACACACCTTAGCGGAGCAACATTTACATTTTATTATGTTAGTCCAATAAAAATAAAATGATTACATTTACACAGAATGTGCTATCAGTTTTACACAAATTAATACTTCGCTTAATTCGAAACTCTGAACTGTTTTTTCAATTCCAAGAAATAAATGAAGAATCATTAATCAAAATAATTGACACATTCCCGGCAAAAACCAGCAGTTGTCATGATGGTATTACATTGAAATAATTACAATATTTAAAACTCATATTAATTAAAACCTTTACATTACTTCTTAATCAAGTATTTAATACTGGAGTCTTCCCAGACAGGATGAAAATTGCAAAAGTCGTTCCAATCTTTATAAAAGAAGATGAAACATTGTTCTGTAACTACAGATCGATATCACTATTACCTGTAATATCTATAGTTGTTGAAAAAGTTATGCATAATCAGATATTATATTTTTTTACAGAACATTCACTTTTCAATGATAACCAATACGGCTTCAAATCTGGTCACTCAACTGAATATGTCATCATGGAAGTTACTGACAGAACTATGACCGAACTGGATTCAAATGAAACACCTATTAATATATTTTTAGATATGTCAAACGCATTTGACACCTTAGACCACAACATTTTATTAAATAAATTACACACACATGTAATATGCGTTTTTTCTCTAGAACTAATGGAAAGCTACTTGAACAATTGTAAACAATATGTTACGTAAGTCGAAAGCATTTCTGAAACTCTGTCTATTACTACAGGTGTGCCACAAGGCTCCATAATATGACCACTTCTTTGTGTAATATACATTAACGATTTAAGTAAAGCAAGACATTTAAATATGTAATGTATGCAGATGATACACTTTACTATAATCCAGTCTTTAAATTAATGTACTAAAGATATCGAACAACATTTAAATACAAAATTAAATAAAGTAAACGAATGGTTGAAAATTAATAAACTGTCTTTAAATATAAAGAAATCCAAGTACATAATACACCAATTAAGAAATAAAAAAATTAGTTCCTTTCCTACTCAAGATAGATGAAACTAGAATCGAAAGAGTCCAAAACTTTAATCTCTTAGGTGTGATATTACAAGACAATCTAAGTTGGGATAGTCATATAACAAATATTTTTATAAAACGTTAAAAAATCAAAGGTATATTAAACAAATTAAAACACTTTCTGCCATTAAATATAAAAGTAACTTTGTATAACTCATTAATGTTGCCACAAATAAATTATGGCCTAATGATATGGGGTTTTAAATGTAACAGAATTATCAAGCTACAGGAAAAGGCTATCAGAATAATATATTTTAAGTAAATATAATTCACATACTGAGTCACTGTTCAAGAAATTAACAACTCTTAATATAACATATATGTTGCAAATACAGGAATTAATATTTTACTATAAATATGTGCACATGAAATTACCAGTATATTTACAAAACTTACCATTTTTTTCTAAATAGAAACGTTCTCAACATTAATACACGAATACATGAAAATATTCAACCAAATATGGCAAAACATGATTTTGCCAAACGATGCATTATGTATGAAATTCCATTATTAATAAACAATACTTCGAAACACATAAGGAAAACAATTTTAACACATAGCTTACATAGATTTACTTGTTATATCAAAATGTACTTTCTACAAAACTACAGAGAACAATGCTCTATGCCAAATTGTTACACTTGTGGACGAACGTAATAATGAAATCATAAACGCTTTCATATTTCATCACTTTTGTTAATTTAATTATAAACTGTACTGTAATTAGTATGTCAGATGTAAATGTATATATTTGACAGATTAACACTGTATTTACCCTTTAAAATTTTGTCATCATTTAATGATGAAATAACTAATTATTTTTCAAACCTATTTTGGAAGTTATGCACTTGTGTCATTGTTATTTTTTTTAGAAAGTGCTTTATTAAGTTAAATGAACTTTGTTGAACATTGTAATACTGGGTGTGGCTGCCACGAGAGAGACCAACAATGGTCTTAGTGGCAGTCTCCCTGACCCCTTTTAAGTTTATCTACAGCTATTGTAATGTCATTATACTTCACATATACTATATTTGTGTTGTATGTCAGTTTACAATGCATGTATTACTTGCTATTTATTAACACGTTATTTGAGCTGTAGATTTTCACTGTATTGACAACTGTTCTGTTTAATCTGTGTGGGGGGGTCAAATAAACACTTCCGATTCCGATAATTACCGTTTCTCTTAAGATCCGTACCACTACGACCACCTGTCGTCAGTCCTGAGCGAGAGGGACTTCACCAAGCACGTAGACGGGAAGGCAACCCTAATCAACGCCCTGGGAAATGCTGCATGTGAATCTTCCCTTGAGCATGTCCTCTCTTATGTCAACTCTAGTGCACCCCACTCTCTCCTGAGGAGTTGTGCCGTCAGTGCTCTCGCACATTACCCGCAGAAAGAGGTGAGGAAAATGTTCAACAGGCGAACGGGTAGAATACCAGAGAGATTTATTACTGTAAACTAAATAGCACTAATAATAACGTGTAAATTAACATTGCCCTTAGTACTAGCAATGTATGTGGTGCGTGGTAGAGTAAGTATATATAACTGTAAATATTCGATCGCATATATGTGTGTGTATATGTCTTTGCGACACAACGGGTGGTCATTTCGCTGGTCGCTACACACCTTGGGCACTCCTTGCGCTGTTGTGTCATCAACTTACAGTGGCGCCACCCAACGGATTAGCGTACATATATCAGTAAGACTATAAGTATTTATGCAAACCGCGTTTTGGATTTGAGAGGGTGCTTTGAATTTTGGATAAGAATGTTGTGTACATACTCTTTTCACCACTGCATAATAACACGGCAAACTAACGGGTGAGTAAGTGTGCCCCTTTACCCCTTTCTGAAACCTTAAGTACGCTACTGGCCCACTTTGTTAAATACCCGCCTAGACGAGGTTTTTATTGTGATTGTTAGAGTGGTTTCAAATCGTTAGCTACCACTGGGTTATTCAAGTTTCAAGAAATTAACTTTGCTTGATTAGAAAAGAGCATACTTGTATGGCTTTTTCTATTGCGACTTTTTGTCTGTGGCTATATTGCCGTTCTGCCATGTGTAGGTAGCCGACGTGCTTCTGTCCGTGGCGTTAACAGACGAAGAATACAGCGTCCGGCACTCAGCCGTCAACAGCTATACGAAGCACCCTTATGGCGGCGACATCCGGGTTTTACTCGACACCACATATGGAAGGTAGATAACAATGTACCCAATGACATATATGCAATATTGTCTTTACAGTATAATTACATATCATCCGCCTGTATCCATATCACGTCGTAGTGATATAGCAAGAAATATGTTCTTACAGAATAAGTCGTTGTCGTCGCACTGGCATTACACAATAATAGTTAACGAAACATATTTTGCAATATTAAATGAAATACTAATAAGTTTGCGCGAGCATCGTCAAGTGCTTAAGCCAACTCGAAAATACATTGGCAGAAGAACAGTTGCTCGCTAACAGAAATAGTTATAAAAGTTGGCTTTGACGTTCAATAATGGCCCCAGGAAACACACGGTGTCCCCACTATCATCAACAACACGCGATGTTCCCCTGACATGGCCAATATAGGATGTCACACAAGCGCTCCCATGACCAGCACATGGTGCCCAACTGACTGAAATGACCAGCACATGGTGTCCCACTGGCTGATATGACCGGCATATTGTACCCCTCCCCCAACGATGTCATGGCCAGTATATGGTGCTTTCTTGCGTTGCCAAGGCCAGCACACGGTGCCCTCACACTCGCCTGGCTAGTAAAGTATGCCAACATACGATGACATTACAATATATGACCCCCCAGTACGATGACATTACAATATATGATGCCACACACGTTGAAGCAGTATTACAATGTATCTCTTCAGCACACACAACGTCACTCTTCCCGTTTATCGACGCATGAGACGCAGTCTGGAGAAGGTGAAGGAGGTATTGGGGAGAATCTGGCAGGGATTCACATTCAAACTACAGAGTCCGAAAGTTGACTGGAGAAAGAATATTGGGAACAACAAGCTTGGAGCAAGCATGGGACTAGTCGTAAGGAACATCCTCGATATAGAAATACGTGAGTGAGCTTCGAGGTGGCTGATAACCGAGTAATATATTTTGTTGCATATACGTGGCTCGCTGATAACCCGACTAAGCGTGCGACCATATTGCTATTCATGGTATGCTTCATATTAAACTACAGTGTAAAGCAGTAAACCGAATCCTAATGACCAAGGCAAACAACCCCTGGACGATGGTGCATTTCTAAGAACACCACGATTTTTACAAACTTCTAAATAACATTATTGAGATCAGACACTGCGCCCCTCCCCGTCCAGGCATACACGATCACGAAACCGTGGACAGTGTCTTGCCCCTAGACAGTCTGTTCGTGTTATTCTGGAAGGGTGGGTGGGTGGATGAATTGGTCGATGGATGGATGGATGGATGGATGGATGTTGTCGTTCGCTGGTTGCACGTCATACACAAGCAATGTTCTTGGGACGTTCATCGCATTATTTGTTTCTCAGGAACAGTCATTATTTACCCGGGCAGTATTGCTGCTGTTGTCATTGTGCTATCAGTATAATTGACTAGCTGCATGAACCTACATTGTTTATTGCTGACAGGTCCATTACAAGGACACCTTCTCATTGACATATTTGACTCGGCGTACGTGACGCTTCACGCTGGCCTAGTAGGGATGCATGTCGATATCTTCAAGGCTGAGATCTGCTTCTATGGACAAATTGAGTACGATCTCAACATACTAAAGGTAATATTATTTGACTTACTGAACTGTTTGACCCTTCTCTGTCCTCTTGGTGTTGTCGCTATCGTGCTACAACCCGGGAGGAAGCAAACCTATCAGACAAAATCACATCACTATTTCGGACCTATTCACTCCACTTCTTCTGTTTGTAGTGTGTAGGTCGTGCATCTAAAACAACTGTAAGCTCACGGGGATGACGATTTATCCGTACTGTGCAAAATTTACTATCAAGAAAATTTCAATATTACTGCAATATTTCAATATTTTAAGGGCACAATATTGTTTTCTATGTTTGTCCAATCATGGTTCCCAGCCCCGAGTGGACCACACTAGTAAAACGTGTAACAAAAATCCTTAAGATTACAAACGAACCAGTAAGATTATCTACGTCGTAAATGTTCGCCGTTCAAACTGTGATGTATTTGTTGGATTTCGCGGTAATATCCAAAGGTAACGTTTGTATTTTTATACTTGTCTCAAATATATTAACTGTGTAATCAAAATTACATAACAAGCTTATATGTTTTACTATATTGAGAGCTACTTTAGTATTGTTGTATTTGATGTACATCTCAAAGTTTCAATAATGGCTCCTCTGATATATGGCGTTTTAAAAAAATCATACTAAAATAGTGTTCATATTAACTGCTATGTTTGATTACAACATTTATACATATTATCAGTTGGCCAAAACGTTTAGACGGGCAATTTAAAAATACGCTGTGATACCGCATTAACTAAACACTATTTAATTTGGTTCATTCCTAGGAATATGGCTTTGATAAGATCAAGAAGATGGCTGAACTATATGACACGATCATCAATGAAGTGGTTAAAGACATAGGCGATGCCTTAGAATCGTTCCAACAAAACGTCACAGCATTACAGACTGATGCTGAAGCCATCGACTTTGACAGCATCATCAACAATTTGACTAGTGTCATCACAGGTCTACCAGGATCTGTGATTGCGCTGAGAGGAACAGGCCGGCGACTTCTGAATATCATTGGCCAATTCGAAGACCTGCCACCAGTCGTCGGCAACATTACCGAGCTCGTCTTATATGTTTCGGACCTGTTCAATGATATTAAGACAGACGTCATGAACATGTACAATGTAAGTATATACATACATGGATGTATACGTGCATGTCAGCGGGCAGACAGATGTTCCAAAAAGATGACCATAATGTTAATGCAAAGGTTAGTTATATTTTGATTCAATGCCGTTGTCTTATATAGAGTAACATTCCATAATATATGTAATGCTACTGCCGCAAAGCGTAGGTAATACTTGGCAAAACGGAACCGAATAATTTAAAAGAACATTCTAATATTTTTGAGAATATGTTTTTTGTTGAATGTAACACACTCTGAAGCAACATAACACCTGCATCACAGCTTGCATTTAACTGTTTTGTGTCATAACACACGTCTTCGCATGTTTCTTGAAGTATATTATTTAAATTTGGTTTCAACGCAGGCCATCGCAGACGTTGTAACATCAATCCTACCGTGGGCGTGGAAGGAAATAAAAGCAGCATTCAACATTATTGGTAAAGCTTTCAAGCAATTAGCAAGAAACCCAAAGTTTGCCATTCAAGAAATGGGCAATGCGGTGTCGAGGTAGGTGACTGTTGCTGATAGTCACATCTTCGACCGTTGGCATATTTATCATCAGAATGACTGTTCGATTTGTTTTGAGAATTATCTAAGTCACAACAAGCGTGAACGCACACCCATACTTGCAGTAGGATACACGCACGCACGCACGCACGCACGCACGCGCACATGCACATGTAAGCAGACACTCTCCCACACTTAGTGTAGTTATTTTCTTAAATTGAAATTATTTAAGTCGAATTATTCACCACGTTGTATCACAAAAATACACTGCGCATATAAATCTCACGCATGTCTACAGTACACGCACCTACAACATTCACCCGTACGTGGTGTGTATATATTTTGTATTATTTGATAATATAAAGCTGTTTTCATTATTATTGACCGCCTACATATTGTATGTGTAATTGGTGTTGCCACAGGATTGGAGCAGCTGTCGGTGTTGTCATTAAAGCAAAGGACACACTCGTCGAAAATAACCTGTTTGCAAAAGGTATGCACAGAATGTGATGTAGCTGCAAGCATGAATGGTGGTTTTTAGAAGAAACAAAAATGGTGCCAACTTTTTGAAGTGTAGACGTTTGCCGTCAGGTCATGCCAATGTTCGATTACGCTAGCGAACTATCGGTTGTGTTTATTGTCATTAGTAGATGTGTTGTCGTGGCATGGAACGGTTGCACTTATAGAGTATCGTAACATGTGGCATTGTATGTTATTTAGAAAACACATTAACAAAGTAGCCTACATTAATGTGTGCTGGACCAATACTGGTGCGCCAAAGAACGGACAATAGTAAAGTGTGTTGGTTCAAAAATAGTGTATAGTTGGACTACAAGCGTTTCCAAATAGTAAAAACCAATATTGATGTTTGGACAGCTTGTTGGAAGATACGTGATATATAATAAAATGTTAATTGCTATTATGATCTGAAACTAATATACTAATCAATATTCGAATAATCATTATTCGAATAATGTTACCGTTAACGTTTTTTATTAGCAAGTCAATGGCAGATGGCATAACCTAATAATTAGGGTTAGCAAAAATGTCAAACAATGTTAAGTATGTTAAGCTATGTCACATGTTAGTTAAGCAGCATCACATATATGTTGCTCTAAATCACATATATGAAGCAACATTAAAAGTAGTGCTTTCTTCTCAGGGTAAATGCGTTTTAATTGTGTGTGTCTCTCACAGACAATCGTCCCTATTGGTTTGACGTGAAGAACGTGATGAAGGACATATGGGACAAGATGAAAGATATTGGCAAATCCATCCAAAAGGCGAAGTCTGTGTTGAAAAAAGAAATAAACAAAAAGAAGACTGATGTCGAAAAGTCATTTACGGGAATCGATTTGGTACGTTCCTGTACATCATCACCAACGTAGCGTTCACATGTTGTTGTGCCTTTCTGCAAGTAGTTTGTATGCATGTCGACACTCGCGAAGGTGAACTGTTTTCTGACCCAGCAGCGTTGTTTTTGAATTCAGGCACAGATGAAGACGAACGCCCTAGAGCAGATCAACCGTGTATTGACGACAGAGCTGGATGGCCCTTTGGGGGACCTCTTGGAATTGATGGATCTATTCAAATTCTTCGATCACTTCAGTGGCATCGTCAAGAGTGTGAAGAAGGCGTGGAACGCGCTCATTAAAGGGTAAACAGACGCTTTCAACGTGTGTGTGTGTGTGTGTGTGTGTGTGTGTGTGCGTGCGTGCGTGCGTGCCTGCGTGCGTGCGTTCATGCGTGCGTGCGTGCCTGCGTGCGTGTGTATGACACTATATACATATACATATATACATAATTTACACAAAACTAATTATATTTTTTATCAATATTTTCATACCCATTCAATATCTAAATAAAATCGTTTTGATTTCCTCTTAACCTTCTTGTCTCTAGAGTTGTTAAACCACATTCTTTTAGGCGTTATTCATGACTAAGGTCTCTTAATTCTGGAATTATATTAGTTGCTCTCCTCTGAATTCCTTAGATAGTACCATAAAGAATCAATTATTATGAATTTACTGCAATTTATAGCACAACTTACTGACCCAACGATATTTGTGAAAGTGTCCGAATTGTGCGGCCTACGACGGGATATCTACGGTTTGCAGCTACAACACGGCTCGAACCAAGCTGGAAGAGATATTTGGTCCTAAGATGCACAAAGACTTCTTCCGCAAGTACATGCTGGGGTGTGGGAACGGCTTCTACCCAACCACGGGAGATGGACGTTATCCGCCTGGGGTGGCCTTGGTCGATGTAAACGGAACAACTAACGTACGTAGGCAGCAATCAACTATTGTTTCAACCACTTATATGTGACAATAATGTCATCATATATACCTCCAAAAGGACCTCCATAAAAATGGATTTAGTTTGACTACTGTCAGTTACAATTATCCTTACGTAGTGTCGTTGCGCAAATACAAATGCCTTCCATTTTACATTTATAAAGTGTAAATTAAATGCCGACGTTGATTAGATGAACATATGTATGCTATGCGAATTCCCAATTATGCACAATTAGGGTGAAAGAGGATTAACGAAGACTACTATAACATAATTAACACGACAAGGCGGGGCCAGGTTGCAGAACTGGCTTTATCATACTTGCAACAAGAGAGCTCTCAATGGCTAAATATCAAAACAGTAGGTGGCAGCACCAGACGATAGTAGTGTCCTTTACATCTTTCCGAACTTTATAAAAAAATTACGCTTTGCTTCTAAAAAAATAAACATTCGCCTCGTTGTGCTGTTATCATTGCACCCTTCTGTCTATGATTTCAACAAGCTGATGGTGGAATTTTGGCACTTGTTTCCCTTATAGTGTCGTAATCTTCAACAACACTATCTCCAATACCAATGTCAGACTTGGTTATAGTTCTGCGTGCCCCTGCATACTTTTCATCTTGTTTTTTTTGTAATCTGATCCTTCTGATGGAGTCTTTCATCCATTTCCATTTACTCAGGTAGTTTCATCTTCAACGGTACACCTTGGATATTGTCCATACTAGATTTCAATGAGATACAATTTCCCTGTTAATAGAAGATCTTTGACAGCACTCAGAGTTCGGACCGCCAAAGTGGCTTCTAGAACTCTTCTACTACTCATCGCCTTTGGGATACTTTCTGTGATAAAATTCACATACTCTTCTGCTACGAGTTCCTCCGTTTGGTAGGGCAGCAACCTCATAGCATCATAACAAGGTTTTCCATACAACGTAGCTAAAGGATTATGGTCGGTGACCACTTTATCTGGCGACCCATAAACATACAAGTGAAAATATCCACAGGCCCAGACGACTGCCCAACGTGTCCCTTTATAACTGACTCTTCTATCGCTGTTCGACGGTGTCAAGGCTCTGCTCCCGTACACAACCAGGGCTTCTTGTCACGGCACTGCACTAGCAATGCACCTAGCCCTACGGGGAATGGCCTTGATGTGAAGGTTGACCTTATAGTGTTTCAACTTTCCATTACCATACAATACCTTGAGATATTTCTTCACTTCATGACACTCGGTACTCCCAACATTATGTACCATATTATCCGCAACGCTTATGAATCCGAGTGTCTGGCTCGCTTTTACACT
>BSQZ01000038.1:4150000-4165000 GCA_033239005.1 Lamellibrachia satsuma | reverse complement strand
GTCACAACTAAAAGTAATCAATGATACGTTAATGCAAAAGCAGCAATATTAACGTAATACTACATCGAAAGAAACTAGATACAAACACATCAATTACAACTGCAGTCATTGACCAGTCAGCGGTCGTGTGCACACCCGGCCACCATGGACAGCAACCAATTGAAAGCAGCACTGGCAAAACGCGCGAAGTCAACCAAGGGATCGCGGAGAACAATGATAAAGCGATATTTGAAGATGGAAACCAGTGCGTACATGCCATTGTTTATAAAGACTTGTCAGTTATATATGTCCATCCATTATTCAACCACTTGGTAACATTATAAGCGCTGCAATGCTGACGTAAGCGACTAGATGTAACTATGCATATGTCTACCTTAATTCGTACAACCCTAATCATATATATTCAACAATTACCGGGACGTCACCAGTATTAACAACATTCCCAAATATAACTAACCGAAGATAACTTGAAAGCAGTTGTCTAGCACATAAGAAATTTATTATATGTTTTCACATTGTAGCTAGAATGTTTAAGTATATCGGAGTACAAAGTACAAATTAGCCTTTGAATGATATAACAATCCTACAACACGATTTCGATTGTTATCGCTCGAATTCTTCGGCAGACTGTTCTGGCCTGGCGGGTAGAGTGGGCAAGCACGTATATTGCACCGTCGACGATACCTGCATGGGCTTCAGCTGCTGCGCCAACCTCAAACTGTTCATCTACCGCCACGCACTGACGGCATTCGTCCGCTACGACCCATGTTTAGACACAATCACCGTGGGCATCGATACATGGACAAAACGATTTAACATGACCCATATTGACGATTTTAGTAAGCATGGCCCGTAATTAACTATTGCATCAAAGCACATTAGGAGGACGGAGTTTTACAATGTTTAATACGTTGCAAATAATTAATAATAATTAGAATATATATATATATATATATATATATATATATATATATATATATATATATATATATATATATATATATATATATATATATATATATATAATGAACAAGAGTGATAAACGATAGCGTATGATAATATAACGATGTTGCACTGCCGCGTAACCAAATTAATGTTCTGTAAGATGTAGCAGATTATTAATAATAATTACAACTTATAATATTAGTGTGTGTGTATATATATAAAAACCGTTGTTGTATTGCCGATTATTAATAATCGACCACAATTGATAACATATATACTACTATTTTATTAGCATCAGTGATAAACGATATTCCTTGCCGATATCGATAATGTTAACCATTTTGGTAAGATGCGTATCTTAGCTTGTTTTCTAAAGATATAGGTGCAACATAAGTTTTCATATTATTATTATTATTATAACGATTTCACCTTGCAGCCTTACCTCAGTATAATGAACTTAATATCGATTTACTTTGAATACTCACAAATTTGATGTTGCAGGGGTGGAGGACAATGTACAATTGTTTTCAAATGAAAACATTCTCAAGGTCGTCCAAGTGATCATTTTCTACAGCGTGGAGAAAGTCAACAACACTGTAACAGTAAGATATGTTGCCAACAAAGTCAACAACACTGTAACAGTATGATATGTTGCCAACAAAATCAACAACACTGTAACAGTAAGATATATTGCCAACAAAGTCAACAACACTGTAACAGTAAGATATATTGCCTACAAAGTCAACAACACTGTAACAGTAAGATATGTTGCCAACAAAGTCAACATCACTGTAACAGTAAGATATGTTGCCAACAAAGTCAACAACACTGTAACAGTAAGATATGTTGCCAACAAAGTCAACAACACTGTAACAGTAAGATATGTTGCCAACAAAGTCAACAACACTGTAACAGTAAGATATGTTGCCAACAAAGTCAACAACACTGTAACAGTAAGATATGTTGCCAACAAAGTTAATGATGCAATGCACCAGCACAAACAAGCAGTCAACATGTAGCAATATATTAACACATCGAAATTAACAATGTTAACAAGACAACGCGGCCAGTCCACGCAGCCAGTCCACATATTTTAATTATGAACACATGACATTTTCGCTTATGTCGGAAGAACTTCACTAACTAATTAAATATATAAGATATTGGACTTAATGTGCACTGTAATACGTCAATATTTAAAAGAAAATACCAATTATCTCACGATTGTTACAAATCGTTCCAAACACACATTCAAACTATATAAAATATGGATTTATATTTAGTAAACCAACGCCAATAACACTGTAATATTTCATAGATGTATTATCATTGCATCGCATTTGAATCGCTAATAATCAGAGAACACACCGAGATATAATCGTAACGCACTAAACCGATGCAAAATGCTCTACTTTTGTTTCAGATAAATGTTGGTATCAACTATTGTTCAACCCGTTCTGAAGAATGTAAGTCGTTGGTGAAACTGTTTGACAACGTCGCCATACCACTGGGTGCCTGCGACAGCAGCGCCACGGCAAAACGACGGCGGAAACGATCTATAGGTGCGGTTTACACTAATTGGTCGCATTACTAGCAGTACTAGTAGCAGTAGTAGCAGTAGTAGTAGCAGTAGTAGCAGTAGTAGATGTAGTAGCTGTAGTAGCAGTAGTAGTAGCAGTAGTAGAATATTATATATTATTGTATAAATATGGTGTTATAGAAATCAATACACATTTACATTTACATTTAGCTGTAGTAACAGTAGTAGTAGTAGTAGTAGTAGTAGTAGTAGTAGTAGCAGTAGTAGTAGTAGTAGTAGTAGTAGTAGTAGTAGTAGTAGTAGTAGTAGTAGTAGTAGCAGTAGTAGTAGTAGTAGTAACAGCAGCAGTATTTTATTATTATTATTATTATTATTATTATAATTATTATTATTAGTATTATTATTATTATTATTATTAGTAGTAGTAGTAGTAGTCGTAGTAGTAGCAGTAACGGTAGTAGCAGTAGTAGTAGTAGTTACAGTAGCAGTAGCAGCAGTAGTAGCAGTAGTAGCAGTAGTAGCAGTAACAGCAGTCGTAGGAGTAGTATATCAATTCGTGCTGCGTTGTTCTTCAGCCGTTAGCGGTTTGACGTCTTTGCCTCTCGCTGAGCTGCTCAGGAGAGTCGACGTGAGCGGCTTCGATGAGACGGCTGTGGTAGAACTAATGACAGATCTGCGAGACGCATTCAAGCGTTTCGTGAGTTGACTCTTCACAATAAAAATCATTGTTGACGGTGATGCAGTATTTTTCTTAATGAATCGGCACAAACCAAACAATGCCTTCAATATATTAGACGTACAACGAATGTTTTAATGTTTCAGTGTAAACAGTTATAATGTGTTATCTATGTCCATATTGCTGACTGCATTTATATCATTGCAGTCACCTAACATATTAAGTTATTCGGTGCTGCATGTTAACACATTTATATCATTGCAATCACCTAACATGGTAAGTTATTCGGTGTTGCATGTTAACACATTTATTTTTAATTTAAATGAACAGCACGCATCGCCTTTGCTTTCAGCTTGAAATAAAGTTCAAGCAAGTGGTTGGCAAAGCGTTTGGAAAAGAGATGGATTTGTTCGACCTGTGCATTGGGCCAACATTCAAACTGGGGCCATACTCCGTTAGTACAACCATTCATATTTACATCTTACTGACTGTTCTACCATATGCAATGTCGAAGTGTTGCACTGTGAAATAAGTATCAGTACGTTGGCAAGGTAACACTGAAAATCGGAATAATGCATATGCTCTGAAAAGAAACCTTGTTTCACTTTTAAATGTAATTATGTTTAGCTTCACTAGGTTAGAATACACGTTTGTTATCCAAATTACAATTACTTCAGATGTGTTCTGTTAAACAAAACGGTATAGTGCTGTATAGCATTATTTTTTATAAATCATTCAGATTACTTAGAATGTACTGTTTTATTAAATATAATACAATTCCATTTTTATCCTGCACAGAAAACACTGTTGTCTTTTTCTACGAGAGTACAAGCTGGACCAGTACCGCTGAAATTCGGTAAGTTTTGCATTCAACATTTTGGATGGGTTCAGGTGGAATACTGCATTCATTTCTAGTGAGATCGTGATCTTAGTGTAACGGCAGTTGTTGGTGCATATCATCGACACCCGGTATGTAGCAAGTATGTAGAATCAGCGACATCAAGTTATTGAAGGCAAGGGCATCCATTGATGAGGTGGATCGATGACATCAAATTATTGAAGGCAAGGGCATCCAATGGTGAGGTGGATCGATGACATCATGTTAATGAAGGCAAGGGCATCCAGTGATGAGGTGGATTGATGACATCAAGTTATTGAAGGCAAGGGCATCCAATGATGAGGTGGATCGATGACATCATGTTAATGAAGGCAAGGACATCCAGTGATGAGGTGGATCGGTGACATCATATTAATGAAGGCAAGGGCATCCACTGGTGAGTTGGATCATTGACATCAAGTTATTGAAAGCAAGGGCATGATGAGGTGGATCAATGAAGGCAAGGGCATCCAGTGATGAGGTGGATCGATTACATCAAGCCAATGAAGACAAGGGCATCCAGTGATGAGGTGGATCAATTAAATCAAGCCAACGAAGACAATGGCATCCAGTGATGAGGTGGATCGATGACTTCAAGTTATTGAAGGCAAGGGCATCCAGTGATGAGGTGGATCAATGACATCAAGCCAATGAAGACAAGGGCATCCAGTGATGAGGTGGATCAATTACATCAAGCCAATGAAGGCAAGGGCATCCAGTGATGAGGTGGATCAATTACATCAAGCCAATGAAGGCAAGGGCATTCATTGATGAGGTGGACCAATTACATCAAGCCAATGAAGGCAAGGGCATCCAATGATAAGGTGGATCAATTACATCAAGCCAATGAAGGCAAGGGCATCCAGTGATGAGGTGGATCAATTACATCAAGCCAATGAAGGCAAGGGCATCCATTGATGAGGTGGATCAATTACATCAAGCCAATGAAGACAAGGGCATCCATTGATGAGGTGAATCAGTTACATCAAGCCAATGAAGACAAGGGCATCCAGTGATGAGGTGAATCAGTTACATCAAGCCAATGAAGACAAGGGCATCCAGTGATGAGGTGAATCAATTACATCAAGCCAATGAAGGCAAGGGCATCCAGTGATGAGGTGGATCAATTACATCAAACCAATGAAGGCAAGGGCATCCAGTGATGAGGTGGATCAATTATATCAAGCCAATGAAGACAAGGACATCCAGTGATGAGGTGAATCAGTTACATCAAGCCAATGAAGACAAGGGCATCCAGTGATGAGGTGGATCAGTTACATCAAGCCAATGAAGGCAAGGGCATCCAGTGATGAGGTGAATCAGTTACATCAAGCCAATGAAGGCAAGGGCATCCAGTGATGAGGTGGATCAATTACATCAAACCAATGAAGGCAAGGGCATCCAGTGATGAGGTGGATCAATTACATCAAACCAATGAAGACAAGGGCATCCAGTGATGAAGTGGATCAATGACATCAAACAAATGAAGGCAAGGGCATCCAGTGATGAGGTGAATCAGTTACATCAAGCCAATGAAGACAAGGGCATCCAATGATGAAGTGGATCAATGACATCAAACAAATGAAGGCAAGGGCATCCAGTGATGAGGTGAATCAGTTACATCAAGCCAATGAAGACAAGGGCATCCAGTGATGAGGTGGATCAATTACATCAAACAAATGAAGGCAAGGGCATCCAGTGATGAGGTGAATCAGTTACATCAAGCCAATGAAGACAAGGGCATCCAGTGATGAGGTGGGTCAATGACATCAAGCCAATGAAGGCAAGGGCAGTGATGAGGTGAATCAGTTACATCAAGCCAATGAAGACAAGGGCATCCAGTGATGAAGTTGATCGATGGTATCAAGGAGTATTCACGAATTGGGAACAACAAATACACACACACGTGCGCACGCACACACACACACACACACACACACACACACACACACACACACACACACACACACACACACACACACACACACACACACACACACACACACACCCACACACACAAACACATATATATCTACCTGACTTTATCCAACGACGTCATTGAGTAGGTAGGTTATTTATTGCTAGCAAATAGTGCTGCTTCATCACAATTGATTTCTGTCACATATTTGTTCTGTCCACCTAAACTATTACTGTTGATTACAGAATTCGGAATCAAAGGTTATTTCGGTCTAAATATCAACCTCGATGTTTGCGTTCTCACGATGAAAGCAAAGGTAGGTGATGTCAAGAAATAACTTGTATCTAGATGAATCAGTGCGAACAATAAAAAGTAATAATATAACGAAAGATTGGACAATTTAAGACGCCAATCGCCTAAGTGTGAAAAGCTAGCGATTGATTGACTAAAGAGTACATGTGTCTAAACTGACTAGACGATTGATTGTGTAGCCAAGCAGTACATGGGTCCACAAAAAACGATTGCTTGATTATATAATTATTATGGTCTAAGGAATAATGGTCTAAACTAAGCAAAATATCTATCAATTGACTAAACAGTGCTTGGATGTAAACTGCTTTATTAAAGGATGCCCGTGTCTCCCAGCAAACTAACAAATAAAACTGCAAGAGCCCGGTCAACAACATAGCTAATCGCCGGACTGGTGGACCGGGTTATACAGATAGCCGTTAGCGGAGCAGTGTAGCTACAGTAATTACTAAAATACAAACGTTTAAGTGTATATATATATATATATATATATATATATATATATATATATCCATGTTCGCACACTAGGCTGCCCCTGGTCAACATGCAATGCGTAAACATCCGATTCGAATCAAATTGATAAATAAAAAAATTACAATATTTGGGCGGTCAAGCTATTAGAATAGAGAAAATTACTATTACATAACATGATCGTAGGACAAAAACAACTACCTTTGAGATATAAACTAATGTCTACGTTACGTGTATTTTTTCTGCTGATGCGCTGTAGGCCACAGCCGTGCCTCAAATAGGGAGCGAGGTGTACGCTTCAGCGGCAATCGATATCTGGGTGTTTGCCGCCGGTGTGTCGCTAAACGGCAAGTTTCTGACGACACAGTTCCCCATTGTCGTTCAACTTGAGTTCAACAAATTTCCTCTCGAGATAAGGTAAAATTATTTTCACTGTACAAAAGCAAGATGTATTTTGGAATATGTTTTAATGATAGAAAAACGTAATAAACGGTTATTTAACAACGCGTCATACACATAAGTGTTTGACCCTCGATAAGGTAATAGCGTCCATGTCAACTTGTCCTCTGGAGATTGTTGCTTTATTGGATATTAAAACAACAATTTGACAAAATATCGTAATCGAATGTTGTCATAAATAACAACCAGTATTGTTACTCATATATAATGTGTAAGATATATTCTATAGAGATAGACCAACAATGACAATTTCCATGAACGGACAACTCGAAGACAACAATGTTTGAAGTAGACATATAAGTTTGTTCTTAGATACTTACAAATGACTCCAAATACCTGCAGAAAACATCAACTGTTCATGGAACAATCGTATTATTGCTAGTAGAAGAAGAATATTTGTTTCATCGACGTCACCCTCATCTTTGCATTTAACCGTTAGTATTACTATTGTTATAAGTATGCTTGTCCTACTGCATACACATATATTATCATATCCATGTTGCTATCTGATCCGTAGGGCACGAATGGATCTGAAGTTGATACCTTTACGAATTGAACTACACGTGTTCTGTAAAGTGAAGTTTTGCAT
The DNA here is from genome assembly GCA_033239005.1 of Lamellibrachia satsuma. Taxonomy (NCBI): domain Eukaryota; kingdom Metazoa; phylum Annelida; class Polychaeta; order Sabellida; family Siboglinidae; genus Lamellibrachia; species Lamellibrachia satsuma. Next base: position 4,157,216 of record BSQZ01000038.1, on the reverse strand, counting down.
ATGGAAGAAATGTTGGACAAAAGTGCTCCTGGATAAGATTCTGTGGTCGATCCAGCTGAAGATGATTGAGGTGACTATTTTCAATTACAACGACGCGGAGATGGATGTCTCGCCCCCGGAGATCGGCTGGTACGACAAGGCCGTGAGTAGTATCTACATGATTCGTAATGTAATTTACGACTCAGTGATTTGTCGAGTTGCAATTGCAGCTGAAACTTTCGAAAACAACGAATGTGTAACATTCGGGACAACGATTTACGTTTTGATACAAGGTACAGCATCCAGGCAGGTCATGTTGATAAAACACTGCCCCATGTATTTAAAAAAAATATTATCTTATCTGCAAATTGTTGAAAGTCCCAGTATTCATATACCGATGTTCGCCGAAACGTACCATTGCATGAGAAAAGAGTTTATCAATTTATTGACCGAACACTTTCACCACGACTTTTCGTAGTTCCTCGTAGGCCGGATTCAAATATAAAGGTGTCGTGACAAAAAAGGACTGTTTTGTGGTTGAAAGTCTAAGTGTAATGTGTGTATTGGTAGACACCATATGAGAGCAAGAAGTCTAGGCGACGAAGGGATGTCAGAGGTCAGGAGAAGGAAGAAGCAGAAGAACCAGTCGGCAAGTGCAACATCTCACAAGTAGCAGGTTTGTGCTGATGAACCACACACACACACATACGCGCGAGCGCACGCACACACGCATGCACTCACGCTCGCACAAACACACACACGCACAATTATGTTGCGTGGGCAAGCGGAGAACCCTGCACACATACCTACTGTTAATGAGAAGTAAGATTTAATTTCAATGACTGTTCTGAACCGAGCAGCACTGGAGGAGGAAGAAGCCGGGAGTTATGTTGTCATTGTGTTAAATATCCGCAGGTCGACACTTTCTCGACCCAGCTCTCGCAATAGCGCTGGCTGTGGAAGACGACCGTAGTGAGGTCAACATGACATACAGTCTTGGCACATATTTCGGCGGAAGTGACGTTGTTAACATGACCGTGCTACGGGGACCTTCTGCGGTGGTCATGAAGGTATGAAACTCGCTGACTAAAAATATCCGCTTACTGCTGAAAAGACTTATTTGAAGGTCAAGGAAAAATAATGTCAAATGAAGCATTAGTCAATGTCAGCAGTGCACCAGTATTATACATTAATGATCTATTGGGTTTTGGTACCGCTGCATTCGGTGTAGGACGGTTACTATGTCAAAGGTATGATGACCATACCTATGCCGAGTTGTAGTTATGCGTTTGACGGTATTGTTTATGTTACCGTTGGAATCGCGAACACGATACTAACCCCCTCAACACCGTCGTCGCCATCGATGTTGGTGCCGTCTTTGTCATAGTCGGTACGTCTGGTAGCGGTAACGGAGGCTGCGTCGGTGGTGGCGGCAGCGGAAGCCGCGATGACGGGGGTGACAGACGTGGTGGCGGCGGTGGCGTCGGCGGAGTCGGTGGCGGCGGTAACCGAAATAGTAACACCCGGTCATCGCAGTACCTCTCTACTGCGCCGAGAGTATCTTATCCACAACAGTTACCATGTTACAGCCATCGCTACATTTGCAGAACCTTAACGTAAGCGGCGTGCCTCTCTACTGCACCATCACTGCCCGCAACTCTCAGGGTCTCGCGGCCAATGCCACCTGTAAACTGGCCATGTACGACACGACGCCTCCAGACGCTCGCGTCACGGCCGACTTCTACAGCACGAGCGACCCCACTCAGCTGACAGGCTCGGCCATTGTCCTCGATGAGTCGGCTATTGAGTCGACTGAAGTAAGAATCCTGTTATGTATATTTAAAACTTATATTTTATATCTTACAAACAGAAATTGAACAACACAACGAAAGCTGTTTCAAATGTAAGCTTAAGTTCGAGTGAATTGCTATGTTTCTGTTATGATCTATGCAAAATGTGACTTAACATAAATAACAGAAATAACAGAAATAACAGTAATAACAGTAATAAAAGTATGGTTGAGATTGTTTATAAGACGCCTAATAATAATAATAACATGTATATTGACTCAGACATACCTACTCGTTTGTGTTCGCTGTGTCTCACAAAGCATCACTGGCAGCAGCAATGTGCCTCGATGTCCAGCAGCAATATGCCTTGATGTCCAGCAGCATGGTCAATCTGTCCTTGCGGTGTCCAGTACCATGCTCACCTTGTCCTGGCGGTGTCCAGCAGCATGCTCACCCTGCCCTTGCGATTCGTGCAAACGAATGTCAGCACAACTTCACGAAGCAACGTCATACCTTATAAACGAATTATTTGTTCATTCTAATTTTCATTTATGTACATTTTGTATTCATCGTTGTCCCTAGTAGTAATCACTGATTTCAATTACCTTTTTTCTGTTATTGGTGGGCTTTATATATTTACCCTGCTTTGTCTTAAATGTTTTACAATTTATATCATGATTAATATTATAATAATTAATGTATCGTTTTATTAATGTAAAATGCAGTAAATTGTATAGGGTGGGAAATGGAAGTGTAAACATGATCATTATGACATTTATATTATAGTTGTATTATTATTATTATAATTATCGTATTTTTCTTAATTATTTTAGACCGCGCTGAAAACTGTCCACCAATGTTCTGTCTTTCTTTTTAATGCAGTCGCTCCCCATAATACCTTTGTCTTGACAGTGCCATTCGTCTTTATTACCAAAGTGCCTCCACGGTTCTGTTCAATCCAGTTCAGGGTATGATTGCTCTGCAAGATATGCCAATATTTCGTATAATTCTCCAGATGAATGTTGGCTTCGGGAAAGAGAAACACGGGACGCAAATAAAAACCTGGACGAAAGTGGACAAAGCAGGAAGTATAATGTCAATTAAAACATCACACACCATTACCGGCGATGAAGCTCTCGACAAGTTTTCAGGTAACACATTAAACATTTTTAAACATAGTATGAGTAGATAAATAAACGTACGGAAATAATACATAGCTGCGTATATACGTGAATGCGCACACACGCACGCACGCACGTACACACGCACGCACCCACATACATATATATATGCATACGTGCAAATGTATATGCATGAATACATGTGTATATGCATGACCGCCCGAACTCACCCGGACGCTGTTCATTTGTGTGTTTCTTTAGTTATATTTTGCAGACTGCTATTACTAGATAGCTATTTTGCCCAACCGTGTAGCAATGACCATCTACGCTCATAACATCATTATACTGCACGTTGTTAACTCTATGTGACTTACAAGGTGTGAGAGAAGGTCGTCTAACGTCACTTCCGATTACCATTCTCAACGTGCAATCGGTTGGTGCCTGCGCTGTTGCGTGCCTGGATGAGACGAAAACTTCATGTCTGGGCATAAACTATGACTCTGCCGGTAGCTACACTTGCGAACTGCTGGCAGATGTTGAAGGGCCCGGTGTGTACTTGCGAAAGGTAGGGAACCACCTATTATTCTCATTGTTATTGTGGGACGTGTAGCATGACAGTTTGAACATCGAACCCTCAACGAGAGAACCCGGGTTTGTGTCCTCTTGCTGCCGTTTCGAAGCTTTGGAATTTTTTTTATAAATAAATACTTGGCTGTAAACAGTGGTGGACATGTGAACGAATTGTCTTCGCGCAGTATTTGCAGCATGGCTTAATTCTTCAGAGAGAAGTCGAACTGGCATTGTAATGAACATGTATGCCAGGGGTGAAACGTAAAGCGCCATGAACAGTCTCAATGACGTACTTTTTTTTATTTTTTTTTATTTTTGTTGTTGCTGGAGTCGATGTCGCCGTCGTCGTCGCCGCCGCCGCCGCCGCCGCTTCTTCGTCTGCAGCTGTTGTTGCTGCTGTGTACACTAATCTAAACTAAGTCGGCGTCATTTGTCCAGAACAGTATACGCCTTCGGCCAGCTAAAGTTGTCGTATCCCTGCTAGAAGACCGACTGGGATAAGTAGAATTCCAGATAATGTTTTACAAACACATTTTTTGCTAATGTATATTTTTTAAATGTAAATATAGTGATTTTTGCAATAACCGTTAAACCATTATTAGCTAGTATTAGCCAGCCTGCGAATACACTGCATACAATGTGTTTCTCCAGTTTTGTAAGTGTATTCGCTGATGTGTGTTTTTAGAGCGGACGTTTCCACCACTATGAGCGAGTGACGACAGGAGACGTGATCAAACTAAGTGTGAAGTTAAGCGATACACAGTCATTCCTGCCGCACAACACACTTCACTATTTTAATCTGTACGTCAGAAATGTTCTCGGTAAGCAAGCTATGCTACGTTCTGTCTAACATCACAAATATATGTATATATGTGGACCACTGATGTCGTACTCTGTTGTCGCGATCCAACCATCTCCCTCCAGATCTCCCTCTCCCTCATTGTCGTATGTATATCCAAACTACGGCCATACATATTCCTTTGACGAATCAATTAATGTGTATGCAAGGCCGCATTGGCTTGGTCTTCTATCGCTGGCTTTCCCTGTCTTGTCTGTGACTTTGTTAATTCCGCGGTAAGGATGTATGTTTGCTATATTGTTATTGGTGCCAGATAATGTTGAAAGTAACTCGCATCATTATTGTATGGCACACATCGTGTTGTTTACAAGTGGTGTTGTCATTGTCCGCTACTCGCACCAACGGAGGAGCGGCGTTGCTAGGAAAACTCGCTGCTTAATATTGCGTATGTATGCAGACTTCCATGTTTTTGTAAGTTGGTTGAATGCACTCCGTGCTGTTGCCTTCCTAGTCGTAATTTATTTTACTGTGAAGCTGATGCAGGAGCCAATGTATTTAACATCGGTAACCTTCTCCAAAACAGGCCATTTTCTGGCTGACGTGTTAATGAAGGATATAATAAGCCTTGACGAATCTTGTTTGTCCAGCACTGATCTTCAGTTCGATATCCGCACACCGGGATGATTGTACTCGTATAAGATGTTTCTGAGCATGTATGATATCTTCTAGCAGAATAGCGATATTGTCATCGCTTTTCAAATCAGTGACAAACTTAGGTTTTACAAGTCTACTTTTCTCTTTGTAAGTTGTAGTCCCAATTCCTCTTCATGTCCGTCTGTTGCTTGTCGCTGTGCATAGCCAATGACTATCACAAATATGCAACGCGCGAAAGTGTTACGTTGAAGAACTAATACCTGTTGCTCCGTCTTGTATTCCAGTGTTTTGGCGAGTGTGTTCTTGCACAAATTGACTTTTCTGCCAATTACGATTTGCCCAGTGATGTTTCTTTCGAATGTATTCATTTCCAGTATTAGAATGTGGCCAACTGTAGTATTCCCAGCTTTAAATTCATTCATTCAGTCTTTTTCAAAGTCTTCGCTAGGACGGAGACTAGCCTCTGTAATTCCCTGACATACTTGCCAGTATGTGGTATCGGTTGCTATGTAATAATGAATTGCATTCAATTCATAATGCGTTCATTTTGCACATAGCACAAATATAAAAAATATTGATGTTATACATATCAATAGAACATATCGTGTTCATGTGATTCAAATAGAGAATACTTGATTTAAACTGGGGAATTAGTGATTGGTTGTTGAGGATGTCCTGTGTGGGAATGCTTAACGTGAACATAACAATTACGAGTTCGTGTATATAGAACATTTCTTATACTATACCCTCTACATTGTTAGCAACATTGCTGTGCAAACTAAGCAAACCTACATAACACACGTACGTTTATGGAGTATTACGCGTGATACTTCGCTATCTAGCTATATTACCTTCTTTATCTACTATGTTACGTTTTCTATTTTTAGTACTTTATGGAAACATCTGAATTCCTGAACCGGTTTAATAGTTATCGTTAAATTATGTTCAGTTCATTTGTACCACGTGGCTGCTTCGTGTCATGTGTAGTTGCGTGTATTTCTTGTGTACCATTATGCGACATCATTTATGTTGCAGGTTACACGTCAATACTGTCTTCTAAGGGTATTATCGTTGACGTCACGTCGCCTGATCCCGGCCATGTTAGCAAAGTGAAAACGGATTCTATAAAGAAAGTAAACTGTAAGAGTTTTGTGCCCACAATTTGGCAACACAGATGCGTTGTAGACTCTCCAACAGCCAACTACAGGTACGACCCACACATGCGGCCGGTTGTAGGGGTGCCAATTACATGGATAGTCTCTGCTATATAATATTAGCTGACAAAATGGAAGCGTGTAATTTTCTTGTCATAACTGTGTGATGGCATGGCCGACTGCCAATAACCTACGCCGACTTTTATCGTCTGCGAACTGTTTTATCGTCGGCATTAACTCAGCTATGTTGTGCAATAAGTAAGGATAATTTGTTTGTATAAATCCTGCATAAGGTTATTTATTAAACACATTAATTTTGCTAAGTCTACATGCATTTCGTTCGTGTTATCTATGCACCACTGAATAATAATATCATTTATCGCATATTATGGATACGGTAATTGGTTTTGATTAGTAATTTGAATGCCACAATATTGTATACCGATATAATACATTTGTAAAGCGTAATTGCTGGATGTCGTAAAACGTAAACGGACATCTCCTAAAAAAAGTCGTAAAACGTAACGGACACCTCCTAAGAAATGTTTGACGTGATGTGAACTTGAAGCTTTAGAAACCAGCGAGTTACGCTGAATAATACAGCTTCTTACAACTTCATTTTTCAGAACGATTATTGACGGAGATGGTTCCAAAACTGTGTTTAACGGACCTGAACCTTTGGTTGATCAGACATTCACATCATCCAATTGCATGATTGCGGGTACGTGTCACCAACTTCACTTGACGACATTGTATCTTCTAGTTTTGTCAATTGTGTTAAATATATCCATCTAATACGTGCGCCGCCATTGTTAGTGACATGTTTATCTTAATTTGCAATGGTAATTATTTATCGTTGAGTTACATTGTACTTGGATGTTCATACAAATAATGACATGATGGTCCGAGGTCCATTTGTATTTGCTCAGTTCACGATTTTTTTTAATATGACAAGAATGGTCCATTTGTCTTCATATTTTTCTACCTATTTCATACGTCCAAAATCCATTCGCTTCCTCTCCTATATGGCCTATTGTTCTAATTTCAGCTCGAACATTCCGTCACCTCTCATGATGTGTCGTAACCAGTTTCTCTGCCTCTTCTTGATAACCTCTACCAGAATGAAACATCGACACATAAGTGCTTAGT
>BSQZ01000038.1:4142500-4145000 GCA_033239005.1 Lamellibrachia satsuma | reverse complement strand
CTTGGACAATGACCTGCAGTACACGGTCTGGCTGGTTTCAATGCTTTCTCCTGTTCAGCTGATCTAGTCCGGTGCACGAAGTCTTACCTGATAAACTAGGAAAATATAAGATACATATGAAACAGAAGTTGAAGGTTGGATGGCGATCTTGTTAAATATTGTTAGAAATTATTTAACTCGAAAATTTCTTCGAAATTGCTATACCACATAAACTTGATATTTTGTTTATATAGTTACCGGCCAAGTTTATACATGGGAAAGTAATATTTCGGTACGCACGATAGTTATATTTCAATATTGTTTGATATGCTTTCTATGTCATTTTAGTGACTGTAATCCTATGATTACTAGGACAAGAACACGGCTATGACGGCGACATGGCACTTTGAAGATGTTCAGTCTGGCATTGACCACTACGAGATAGCAGCCCAATAACTGTTCGCAGGCAGTTGGAACCTGATATATCCACAAACGTACGTGCAGTTGCAGCATGCTGTTGTTATATACACAAAAGTACGTGCAGTTGCAGCAAGTTGTTATTATATCCACAAACGTATGTGCAGTTGCAGCATGTTGTTGTTATATCCACAAACGTACGTGCAGTTGCAGCATGTTGTTATTATTTGTGATTTCATTGCAATGAAGCGTGTGTTAATACAGTTATGTTAAATGTGATACTAGTTAACATGCATATTATTATTAAAAACACGCTTACAAAAATATATAACATTGTTTAGCATAGACGTTGAGTGCTTTTGAATATGGGGGAGTTGGTTTCAGCGATCAAATTGAGGGCCAACATATACTTAAAGGTTTAATTATTATAAATCAATTCGATTTTTTATAGTCTCATTTCAAATAATTTTTGCCAAAAAATAAATCTGCATATCCACTGTAACATGCTAGCTCGTTTTTTCAACTTTTATATGTAGTTCTTTGTGAAAATCATCAGACAAACTATTAAGTTAGTTAATGCTTACTCAAGCATTAACTGAACTGAAAATAGAGTTGCTGAAAAATCACGATTTTCTTCCTTGGTGAAATTTCTTAATTGTTTCATGTGATCGGCGAGAAGATGGAAGTCCCCTCAACCCCCACCCCTGATCAGCATTGACCTACACAGTGTTTGCATTTTCGATATCAACGATTTTGATCCTTACCAGATATAACGACTAAAGTCAACTCTTTCGATGTTTTGAAACAAAATAGGCATTGCTTTATTAAATCGACTACGAATGTTACATAAACTATTCACACACTACATATTTGGACACCATTGAACAGAATTTGCGATAGGTTAATTCAGTTGAGGAAGACGTTTTAACGTATGCCCAACAACTTTATTGAGAGCCAGCCCTCCCACTATCCCCAGTTCCGACGCCAATGATGTAGGTATAAAACATAGTGCGTAAGTAAACACAACTGTATCAGCCATGGGCGGGCAGGCAGTAATGGCCCGTGTCTAAATATCCTTAATCGATTTCTCGTCTGTGCATCTCCACACATTGTCAATTGCTGAAAAACATGTTTGTATGTGTTTTACTCTTGTTCCTAGACCTCCACGCGTTGTCCGTGGCAACACGACCACGTTCACAACCGACGAGCCGCTTCCACTGACGCCTGGTGCCAACTACAGGATGCGTGTGACGGCAGTCAGTGGAGCAGGACTGAAAACTGTCCAATATACGGACGGTGTCATCATTGACACGACACCTCCAAAGGTACATACGACACCCGACGGTCTAGCAGGATTAGTTAGACAATTACTAGATGGGGCGTTTCATTCAGCAATTGTAGTGTTGTCAAGTGTCCCTGGAGAGGCGTTGGGTAAAGAGATCAAGAATGAACTCATACATTACACCTCAGTATTATAATTAACACGGTTTTTTCAAATGCTTTGTGTACGTTCGCATAAATTAATTATGTGCAACGTACATCTACATATGTTTGACATATATGTCGTTTTTTATTCGTAGATGCAGATTGTTCATGCTGGAGTGTCACCAGGAGAATCCGAACACCTCATAGACGGTTTCGTGCAACATGCGGATACAAGGGGCATCCATGCCTCATGGGCAGCACGGGATCTCCAGAGTGACATCATTGAGTATTTTGTGGCGATTGGCTCAGACAAAGGTTTGTTTCACACGTTCACAAATGCAACATATTTGTGTGTTGTTTAGTTTATTTATTGGACGTGGTCAAATGGATAATATTACATATACACATCATTTTCCTTATAGGCATAAAATCGTTGAACAACTTTAATCGTGTGCATGTGTCGGCAGTATATCCCATATACTCACTGCTCAGCATCAAAGGAAAACTACCACTGATGTAACAACATTGCTGTGTCACAAAACTAATAAGAGTTGTTGTATTGCTTCGGAAACACAATGTGAATTTGAAACATTCATGCATACGTTCGTTGCGAGCGTTCCTGTAGTAACAACGTGCGTGCACGCACGCAAGCACGCACGTTCGCACTGCAGGCACGCAT